>OX424448.1:9980104-10082604 GCA_949152495.1 Lasius fuliginosus
TTGGCAAGCACGATAAGGTCAATGGACGAGAGAGGTCTCGACGCAACGTGGCGAGAAGTGACGACGGTAAGGATCAGGTCGTGACCCGATTCATTTTTTACGGGCGTTTTTCATAAGCACGGTGGCAAATAAAAATACTCGCGTGCGCGCCCACACGCCGAATCGAAAATCGGAAGGAAGATATCTTTTCAATGAAAAGATGGTGGATGCTGGTTCGGCAGCTAACGGAATGCCGTTAATGTTTTATACATCTTTCATCATCGAACGGATGAGGAAAGAAAAGATCAGGAAAAAAGAGGGCAAGAGTCGGCCGAGCTTTTCAAAGTTCGATCACTCGGGCTTGACGACAGAACGAAGTTTCTCTCTCTCCCTCTCCCTCTCCCTCTCTCCCCCCCCCCCCCTCTCTCTCTCTTCTTTCTCTTTCACTTTCTCAATCATGTTAGAAAAATCGCATTTCGATCCTACTTGCACGTTACGAGATCACAACTTGCTCATGATGACAACTTGGTCGAACGATTTCCCGCCTGTTACGATATCAGATAATCATCATGTTCGCGTTTCCATCTCGCGCATCATTGCACCATCGCCCGCCACGTCGCGTTTTCATCGTCCGCAAATTAATTACGAGAAATAAATCGGAACGTCATGCCGAGGGTAATCGATCCGAAAGGGTGAGACGGATCAGTAATTACACCATGCTGTCGACGAAGTGACTACCGATAATGTTTTATGCATCTTTCATCTCCACGGAGCACTGAAGAAACGGAAGCGACGGATCAGTCGCGATTAATTTCTCGCTTCTCCAAGTTTCATAGCTCGGTTCTCTCTTCGCTGCTCACTAACATGCTCGCGCGTGAAGAATTTTCTGTATTTTTGAAAATTATGTCTCGTAGGTGTAATAGTTTCCTGTGATGTCATATGAATACAATATCAATAATCTATTATGTTTAAATGTTTGATGCTGGATATTGGAAAAGTCAAATTTAATCAATCAATTTGTAATTATAATCTATTTAGTAAAATTTTTATTAGCTAATTATACGTCAAGTGATAAAAAAAAAGATATTTTAAAAGCGATTTAGAAAGTTCTTGTAATGATAAAACAAAAACAGAGATTATTGATTTGCGCATTAACATTAGCATATATGCCGATGACTTTCATGTTAATTAGAGTAAGATTTATGCTGATATGCAAATCAATCTGTTTTCATTTTACAGGACAATAGCTTTACAATCCATTTTTGAAATGTATTTTTTCGTCATTTGACTTATAATTCGCTAGTAAAAATTCTCTAATTTTGATATCTTAGGATAAGATGTATATAGGATAACTGAAGTTATAACCATGTATTTCGTTCAGAACGTACACGTAAAACTATTTTAGTGTACGATAGAAAAAGAAACGGCAAAAGTAACTATGTTAACTATTGTTACACTATTAATTTTCCTCTATCTATTACAATTTCGGAAATAATGAAAGTTTTAATTTTTATTGGTTCATCCTTTGTGTATATATAAAGACTTAAGCTACATATAATATCTTTTATTAATATAATTATGATAAAGATATATAATCTTTTAATTATTGTATATATAAGAAGACATTATTGGCCGTAACTTTACATTAGCGTTCTAAAATTGAGTGTAACAAATCGCGCATAGATCAAAATACTCATCATCGACAAACGTTTTTTCAGAAGGAAAATCTAGATAATACAACCGTCATGCTATGCTGCAGGATTAGGAAATCGGAGCTCAGTAATGTTTTATGCATCTCTCATTGTCGATTCGCGAGAGAACGAAAAAACAAGGTGGCGGTCGAAAGTACTTTGGGCCAGCGCAAAGTTAACTCTCGTAGAGAGACCAAAGTTTTCTCTCTCTCGAGACAAGAAAAAAAAAGTCATCACTTCGTAGAAGTTATAGCCCAATCGGGAAACGAGGAAAATATGGAAATTCATGCACGACAGACTCAACGGAGCGAAAGAGACAATGAAAAGCAGATGCTCTAGTTTATGAGACGTTGTAAGAGCGCGCTCGAGAAAAATATTTATATCTATTTCTAATTATATAAGAAAAATAAAATACGCGCACTCTTCACATGTATTAATACTTTTCATATGTTTGCATTTCAATTGTGTATACAATTATAATGATTTTCTCACCACGATTCTGCCTCCCTAGCTAGAAAAATTAATATTTAATGTACGGTATTTAATTAAATTCAATTTTGTTATAATCGGCATAATAAATGTATGTTTTTATACTGCGTTTAATAATAAAATATGACATATACAGTGAAGATAGATTAATGGAGATGCAAATATATTACAGTGCCCCTTAGAATAAGAGATCCTGACTTTACCACTGATGCATAAGCGCGTTTTCAATTAATTTCGCTGTTACGATGAGCAAGAAGGACAGTTACCGCTGCGGGGAATCTTTTTCTAGAACCCAGAAAATCGATTGTCTCCTGCGTACGATGGACGTGAAAGAAAACAATATCTCGGACAGACGCGAAGGAATAGCCATGAATCCTGTTTCAATTTCTCAAGACGAAGCTTCGCTCTCGAAAGATTTTGCAAAGATGCATAAAGCATCGTGTATTGTATGTCATCGCGAAAATGACATACAAGCGCGAGAACTTCGATGAAATTTATTGCTGGGATGGGAGACGGGCCAAGGCAAGAAGAAAAGATCTTTCTGCCGATACACGAGAGCATAAAGCGCGCAAATTTAATGGAAATGCTGGGGTGATATAAAAGCTGTTACATACACGCTATATCAGGAATTACAAAATTTATTTTCAACGGATTATATAAATTTTCTAAATTAATTTTTTCTGAAATTTGAACGAACGCTACTTCTCACTGATATATACAAAATTTATTAAAATTAAAACTGTTATATTGAAGTAATTACATATTGTGTCATGAAGCGCTTTCGATTAAATTATTATTCTGACAGATTTATTGAAATATGTTTCAATGTACAACTTTAATTGATGCAGAGTTTTATTTGATAAAAAATAATGTGCTGTTATTTGGATATTATTTTTATATTGTATATATCAATGTATATATTAATATTAATCTATTATCTCTTTTTGTTCTCCACATTTTTATAATCGTAAACAATCATTACAAACAAATTTATTATAATATCAAAAAAATTATTAATTGCTACTTCTTTAATCAAAAAGACGGTTTTTATTCTCTCTCTCTCTCTCTCTCTCTCTCTCTCTCTCTCTCTCTCTCTCTCTCTCTCTCTCTCTCTCTCTCTCTCTCTCTCTATATATATATATATATATATATATATATATATATATAAATGTCTATTGACGCTAGAATTAAAATATTTTAAATGAGTCGCGAAATAAACAGAAGAAACATATATATATAATATATTTATAGTCACAAATATAAAATTCCGCAGATCGACTGTCGGGATGATGTGACGGCCAAAGTAAAATGTTAATCGGATTATGAAAACAGCAGGCAAACAAGAAATGTCGAGCAATGCGACTGTAGAAAAAGCGTCGCAACATTTGAAAGTTAATTCAACAATGTACATTATTTTGTTTCGTCACAAAAGGATATCGAAGGCCGAAGTTTCAATTTAAATGCTGAACAGAGCTCGCTTGGAATTTCCAGAAGAGCTCGCAGAATTACGCAGAGCATTAAATTATTTAATTCCAATAAGAAACGTTTCTCTCTCTTTCTCTCTCTCTCTCTCTCTCTCTCTCTCTCTCTCTCTCTCTCCCCCTCTCTCTTTCTCTTTCTCTTTCTCTTTCTTCGACGAGCTTCCTTTTTACAAAGGCAACTTGCTCGTTCTTCCTTCTCTGCCGAAGTCGTATAATTGTTAATTAACTAAAAGCATCGAAGGAGCTGTCATTAAAGAAAGTGACCTAAAAGACAAGCAAGAACCAACGTGTATTTATGGTACGAGGTGCGTAAGAAACTCGAAATCGTTTTAAATAAAAGCTTCTGTCATGTGTTCGCAATCAAGTTTTAAGTGAAAGTTTTTGTGTATTAAATTAGATATTATTAATAAAAAAAGGAAACGCTGTGTGCTACCAAAACTAAAAATCGGTCAATATTAACTTTAGCTTAACCCAAACTTTTTCTTACTGACGCATCATTGAAAGAAATCGATTCCAAATTGATAGAAAAAGCGTTAAAATGTATCGGTGGATTAGAGATGTGTGTATGTGTCTTATATAATACTATTATTATTATACCCTGCAATATGTCAACGAATATTCTCGTCTATATCTTCAATGACATAAATTATTGTCCGGCTATTCGACAGACGAAGCACTGCCATTTTCCGTATAGAGACAAAAGCTCTTTCGTCCCATTTCCTCTCCGTTTCACATTAGTATTTGTGCCAATTGCGGCGCGCGCTCATTACTCAAAACAAATATGTACGTAGACGTGCGAATTCGCGGACGGCACTCGCGACAGCTCGCGCGAGAACAAAGGTCGTCCTTAATTCCGATTAAATGTCCCGTATGTTAGCGCGTCTCCGCACACGTCGTCGACATTCGGACCGCCGAAATGGCGTAAATTCATTAAGTCTAATCCGCGCGAGTCCAAAACCACGCGCACGACTGTCGTTTCCTCTTGTTGTCACACGCGGAAATTTACATTTAACGACCGGCTTACACGATCGAAGATAGAATGGCGAAATTAACGTTTCGGGAGATAGAGATTAAAAGAGTCGAGGGAATACGTACGTTTCGAAAATTCGCAATGATAATAAACGAGCAAAGTTTGCACGATATTTATTTGCGATGACAAATGCGTTGATAATTCTGACACACAATTCTCCCGATAATTATAAAATTTATCGTTATTTCCTTTCAATCAAGTCGTGCGAAATGCCATCGATGGTGATAATCGAATTTCCGGCAAATTAGAACTTTCTTCTTAAAGAACTAAGCGTTGTTTAACGTCCAGAAAATTGCTTCTGTTCACGGTTCATTCGTCCGATTCAACGTTACACACACACATACCCACATTCAACAGCGTTACAGCATCACCCGATTAAACTAATTAACATAAAACCCGCATCGAGAGGCTGCTCTCGTTACAAAATAAATACAGCGCAAACTTTATCGCGCATAAAATAAAAGAGGTCACGTCCCAATCCCTTGACTATGCACCTATAGAATCTCACTATTAACATATTAACACATCAGTAAGAGTACCTAATCATTATATCTTTATGCAATATAATACTAATTTTTCTGTTTTTGAACTAAAGCTTGAAATGATAAAGATGGAATCCAACGATGAAGACTTTCTCGCGTTTAAGGACGAATGAGAAAGTTGGAGGAGAGGAGAAAGCAAGAATAGGAACTATCAAGATGTAATAGAGATGCGAGGGGGAGTAAAAGAGAGAAAGGAGAGAGGAGAGAGAGAAAAAGAGATAGAATAAAGGACAGAAACAAGAAGGACTAATTTCTCGGCGGCGTTGACCGGCGTTAATCGCACCGGAATTAAGAGAACGAGGAGACAGCCGAGATAAAGGCAAGAAGCAGGGAAACATAAGGGGATACGCAGACTCGAATGCCATCTCCTTTTAGGCCAGCCCTTCGCTCTCGTTTCGTCTTGACTACCCCTTCCGGCTCGGCTTTATATACGAGCTTCTCTTACCCCCTTTCGCCCTCTTCCCGCGGTATTCTTTGAATTCACGTAGAGGAGAAATTTATACGAAAACTTAACAATCCTTTCGGTCTGTGGCCCCACCGCCTCTCAAGTCCTTTTCTCGCCTGCCTATCCCTCTTCGACGTGCTTCGGCGCTCATACACACACACACACACGCGCGCGCGCGTGTAAAGGGGTGGAAAGTGTCTTCAACTTAGCGGAAAAGCTCGCGGATGATGTTTGGCGCACGGCATCGACACGCGACCGCGACTATGAATTATATTTTATTGGAGTTTTCCCTCTATTCCCACTTTGATCCTGAACGCCGCAACGGCGCGCTATTAACGATGAGTAAACTCCGCAAGGAGTTTACAGCTTAAAACTTATCATTCTCACAGCCGCGTCCCACTTGTCCGATTTCCAAAATTATGAACAGTGAGATAAGCGTCTCTGCCCAAACTCCCGCTTTTATCTCCCGTCGTCGTTATAGCGAGACGTAAAATTTAGCGCGGTTCAAGGAAGCTGGAAGGAAGACCCTGTTAGAGGAGTTTGGCGAGAAGCCTCGTTACAGGACTCATTTAACGAGAATGCATCCTGTAGGACTAGAGAGGACTCTAAGTCTCTTGTCGCTCGGACAGGACAAGTTCTTGATTCATCTTCCGCAAATATTTTTATTTGTTAAGTGGAAAAAATGCCCCCATCCCCACGTTGCATTATATTTTCTTCATGAGACTTCTGTCTCTCATATTTCTTCATATTACGGTTAGTTTATATTATAAAGAGAAAATTATAATTGTATATGGTCTCTTTTCTTCTTTGAAAATAAAAATTTAGAATAAAGGAATTAAATATGCGTTCCTCTAATTTAGATGAATTATTTTGGTATCAACATATATTTATTAGTATAATCATTACCAAAACACATTCCAGAAGAATGCATATCATATAATTCGAATCAGGACAATATATACCGCCAATATATACCGTCAATATTTTTCTGTTATTGACTCATAAAAAAACTTCTTATAAACTTAGAAATATTTGTTATACATGTATTAAAATACACAATATATATATATATATTAAAATAATAAATACTGCGTGTATCAATTATGTATATACATATATATATATACACACATATATGTGCGCGCATGGGCGATAATTGGATGTAAAAAAACAGCTTTTTAAATGTGAGTTGTTCATGCGCGTCGATCGCACTATTTCAAAAGCTGGAGTCGCAGGCAATCACCCGTCACCGATGGATCAAAGCTAATGTGCTTTGCTGCAGTTAATACGTTTACGAGCTTCTTAGTGCCATTAACCAGACGGAACTAGTGACGGTGTTCAACCCAAGGTTTCCCAGCGCGTACCTAAAGAGCCAACTACGAATCTTGCAGTTCGCGTCTCCTCGAAAAGTCGAGTTGGGACTTAATCGCGTAAGAACACGTCAGATGTGAAAGGACTTGTATTATAGTTTTAGAGCAGTACAAGCTGTACAGGGCGAAACGTTGTAATCGCGGCAAGTGCATACACGTGATACTACTATATTTTTCAATTGCAAAGTAGAAAAAATAATAAATAAAAATATAACTGAACATTATTCAGTTGAAATATGGAGATCTCAAAATCTTTTATTCATATTATCTATCACTTTTACTATTTTACCCAATTTTTTGTAAATAAAAATGCAGTTAACGCAAAAATACTGCCGAAAATATAAAAACTCCGGAATTTTAGATATTAAAGAAAATCTTTTTGAAGAGAAGCAAGTAATGTTATTTCTCGAGTTCTCTGCGGGAAAGATTAAAAATATATATAATATAAACTCATATTTTCTTCCTTATCCTACGAAGAACTTTTGGTATTGACATATTAAATAATATTTTACTTTCTCCGAGAAATAAGTTGTAGAATCTTTAAGAGGATTCAATAATAATGCAAAGAAGATATTTTCAGAAATGCCTTGATCCTTTATATTAATAAAAGAATTTTTATTCTAAGGCAATGCATATTTTTTCTAATCATTTTACGTATCGTTTCATTTTTAAACGCGTTCAATTAACGCGCTTAATTAATACGTTTATGCTCGCGGTAAAAACTTTTAGCGCGGTTATAAAAGTACGTCGAATTCGCTTTTTCGTTAAATTCCAGAGGAGCAGTGCTAAAAGGCAGTCGCCCATTATTACTATCACGAGCGACAATAATTATCTTAACGTTGCCAGAGCGTGGCAAAGTACAAATTAATTTGTCGGCAATTGCTTGCGCGAAGAAAATCAAGAGTTCGAAATTACTCTCTTTATGTAATTTATTAAACAAATTTTAAAAAATGAATTGTCTTTTTACATCATTAATGTTGCAAATTAAGTTTAATTTCATATTTTATATTTAATGAACGAAACGAAAGTCGTTCAAGAATATATATTGAAAGAAAAAAATAAGATAGAAAAAAGGAGAGGCATACGAGTATGTATAATCACGAATCTTGATTTTAAACAATGAATTATGAGTATTGTCACGAGCACTCCTCTCTTTGTCAGTTATATGCGCGAAAACGAAGTGAGCCCATGGCTTTCAGTTTCATTACCTCCAGGCAGCTATTAATTACCCGCAGTATCGACAATCGATTCTCACCGAGCGGAGTCGCGAACAAGAAAACGGAGAAACGGCTAGAAATGGCGCTTTTTTTACCGTTTCGCGCTTCGACGATAACGCATACCACCGTTTCTTTTGTGAATCGTCAGTAATGCCGACGATAACTTTCGCGGTTTAGCTCGCTGCTCGCCGTAGAATTCGCCTCATCCGGTTTCATCCGGCGCTCGTCGTTCTCGTTCGAATTTCTTCCTCCGCGTTCGAGTATCTCGCAAAACTTCGTATCCTTCGCATATCCACATTATTGTGCGTCATAAATATGCGAAACTCGGCACCGCCGTACGCAGGAAAAAAGATATACATCAGAATAATGTAAATTTCGTAGAAGTATCGAGAAGCGAATATATGCGACATGTATTTCTCAAAATTTTTCTGTAGCCAGTTTGTTATATTTTTTGACTGCTTTTCCAGCCATTTTTAAATTTAATCTAATATGATAACAAAACATTAGTTTTCAGTTTTCTGCTTTTGATTATTACTGTTTGCTTTTATCTTGTATTATGTCAAATGTCTCAAAGTTCAGAATTTTTTATGGTTTCTTTAAATGACTAATAATAGTAGCAATAAATAAATCATTTAAAATTAAATAATTATATGAGAAAAATGTTGGAAAATTAAATTTTACTAGAATAATTGTAAAAGTTGAGGAAATTTTTCTTATCGTGAATAATATCGATCATATCAGAGAATCGTGATTTTATTGGATTTACTGTATCGTAAAACTGCACGAAATCTGATGGGTATCACGAAGATATACACACGAGAGTTGTGACTTGGTGAGTTGTTTATGACAACTGTAGAAGCTAAGAAAATTCCCAAAGGCTTGCCAAGTACCCCTGTGTCTTTCGGTCGCAACTACTCCACTATATACACGCGGAAAATCTTACGTATACGGGCGTTAACGTGTTTTATGGTGGTCAAAAGGAGGGCGAACAAAAGTTTGCCGAGTTGCCTGCAGAGCGTCGCAATGACGTCGCGAAGGAGCTCTCGTTCCTTTCAACCCTCCTTCTGCGAGGCATCTTGCACTTCCATCCGCGTTGGTTGTAATTTTCCGCGGACAGGTTGTAGCCACCATACCGTTCGTTTCCGCTACATGCACTACTAGCGTAAGACACTTTCTAAGAGACGCTTAAATAGTCGTTAACGTTCGCGATTATCTAACTTCACCCGGATATGTTCACCTGCATCGAAAAGTCTTGTACGTGTGCGAAACGAGAAGATTTATGTCCCTGCTAATTGCAAAACTCATATTAGCAACGTTTGAAATGTGGGCTAGAACAACATTGCACATGTCAACGCAAAAAGATGTAGAAGAAACGAGTTACTACAAAAAAAATGTAAAAGAAACGAATAAAAATAAAATGTAAAAAATTTTGATCAAATATATTTTTGAATATATCTTTAAAAATGTAGATTTAAATATTAATTAATTTTGGATGTGAAAAAAATACAGCTGTCTTCGGCATGTTACAAGGTATCGATTTGTTACTCTGATGCGATATACGAAAAATAAAATTTTTTTAACTTTATAAAATCAGATTACTTCTTCCAATTGATGTAGATATATTTAATCAAAATGTTTTACAATACTCGATTGCTTTTTTTATTCTATCTATCGTAATAGTTTTTTCATTCTATCGTAATAAGTGTGTGTTCAATTTTAGTAGCCCAGAAAAAGAAATTAATTTCCCGTCGCTTACAACGCACGAAATTACAGTTGAGTAATTATTTATTTCCATAAGCGTACGCGGCCACTGGACAGCAGCGTGTAATCTCTGCGGCAGCTATTAACCAAATTAATTAATTCACCAAGCAAATATCTCGAACGTGTGTACGATATACTAAATTGACCCAAAAAGCTCCCTTTGCTTCATGAATCGAGATCTGTTACGCAAACTTGGTCCTCACATACACTATCCGCGCGTAAAAGTCCACGAGAAAAGAAAATCAAATCAAACTATACTGTATACTTATTAAAGCTAAAACAAAGTTTTATATTGAAAGATTGATACATACGAAAGATGCTTGAAAATGATCATTCTATTAAATGATTAAAGCAATGAAACAGAAAATTTCAGAATCAAAGCTATGGCAATTAAATTGCTAAATATAAAGAAAGGCTATATATAATTTTAGTATTTTTTTTAAATTATTGCTACCACAATTTAAAACGGATATGTCATAATATATTTATTATGCTGTTAAAATATTCAATCATATTTCTAGCTTCTCAATTATTTAATTATAATAACGACCTCGATAATGACGAGATTAATAACTTATCGAGATGGAAATAAAGAGCAAATAGAACATTACATTTACGATATGGATTTTTTTTTCAGACCACGTGCCTAACAGAACTGCCAGATGTGGCGCCGTGCAACGGCACCGTGCGGCTACCGCCGCCGTGCGAGGATTCGCCCAGCAGCGGCAGCAGCAAGGATCGCAGAGACGAGAGTCCTCGCAGGAGATGTCGGCTGTTGGCGCCTGTCCTGTTCTTAGTGGCCGTCCTGCTCCTCGGAGGCCTCTGTCTGCCGTTTCTACTTCAATCCGCGCCTGCCACGCACCAGCAGAGGCTGGACGTGATCAGGAGGATCCTCACTGAAGTGCCTCTGATCGACGGGTGAGCGTTTGTTATTCGATATACGATTGACGAAATTTGCACACGCATTAATGATAAAAGTAAACAAATTTCGATCTATATAAATAAAGATATCGAAAAGATATAAATTATTTTAAATTTTCTAACCACACAGTTTCGTGTAATTTCCCAGAACACGTGTACCATCTCATTAATATCAAATAATTGTTCCAAAATCTTGTACATCGCGTAATGAATATGTATACTTTCTCTCTTTTTTTCTTTCGATGCCAGATGAATCTGTTTCGCTTTAATGTTTGTTCATCTCCAGTTACATTATAACTTGCAGATTATTATATTTATACAAACACACACACACTCACATACACACACACACACACACACACACACACACACACACACATATATATATATATAAAGCAATAATATTATATATATAATGCATTTCGCGAACTATTCAAATATATAATAATATTAGCATATATAATATTTTATAACCGCGATACTCTTGAATAAAAAATGTCATAATCTGAAATACATAATATAAATTCGAAAGTTAATAAAAAATCCCGTACTGCTTGTAAAATATTATAATATTGCTTTATATAACTCGCATCTCAATTTCGCAGGCACAACGATTTGCCCTGGAACGTCAGAAAGTTCGTACACAATCAACTTGGCGAGGTCAACCTGAGCAGCGACCTCGGCAGGGTCGACCCTTGGGCCAGATCAGACTGGAGTCACACGGACATCCCTAGATTACGCGCTGGCCTCGTCGGTGCACAGGTAAACCCAACATGGCATTCATTAAACTTCTCCAACCTTTCTCTTCGTCGATCGTTACTTTCATCTCGCTTTTCTACCGAAGAAATATATACCTATTACAGAGGTATACCTCTTTACCTATTACAATATTTATTCAGACATTTTTATGTTGATTTATATTATCTACGTTTATGAAACAAATAAAGAAAAAAATCTATTTTGTCGAAAATTAATTTAAATTTTGATAAAACGAGTATCGCTCAAATATTAATTTATCGCACTGGGGCAGTTGGGCAAAAATAGAACTAAAATTATCTACCTTCTATTTCCATTAACAAATCTATTGCCATTAACAAATCAGAATAAGCTTTTTCATGAAATATCGTTGGAAAATCGTTTGATCTAAATAGACTTTAATTCTTCGTGTGTGTGTGTGTGTGTGTGTGTGTGTGTGTGTGTGTGTATGTGCCATGATAATGTTAAGAAAATCAACGGCGTTTGATGTACGGAAGTTTCAGCAGAACCGAAACTATTTAGTGCAGCGAGTTTATGCTCGTGACTGCTCTGAAGGTGATCCAACTGCTGGCAATTAGATACGAGCGGGAAGCAATCCAACTTAGACAAAGACGCTCGCCGCGGCATATGGCATCTCGTTTACGGCAGAGCAATCTCATCGATAACGAAGACAGATCCGTCATTAATGTAGAAACGTATCCAAATCGGACTAGCATGCAAAAGCCGCCAATTATCGAAACATGTTATATACAAACGGAGTCACTACGCGCGCGAAGGTCGAGTATTCGCGTTGTTGCTAAAACGGCTATGCAGTACGTAAACAATTCCAATTCATTATCAGTTTCATCTGTATCTATCCATTGTAACGAATCACCATTGATCGGCATATCCCGCGTCTGTAATTCTAGTCGACTACGCGCCAATCCAATCAGATCGTGCCAAACGGTGTGTCGAAATGCCTTCCTACGATGATTTGCATGCACACGATAAAACAGAAAATTTACTCGCTCGTAATGCCACTTGGAGTGGCTGATCAGAGGCTAACTAATGGCTTTGCGCGGATCGCCGTCGAAAACCAAACGGTCGATCGTAGACTCTCTCGATTTGTCGTGATAATTGTGGACGAATCGGGTATCATTAACAATCAATTGATCGCGTATCCTCAATTTGCTATCGACGATTGTCGATGAAACACGAGAACGTTCAATCGAGCATGAAATCTTAACGAATCGAGGATTGTCAAGTCGATCAGCTGATTCTTTTGAAAATCGCCAGACCGCGTCAACACGGCACGATCGATCGCGCACTTCGCCGTAAAAAGCTTCGTGCGATCACACGCGCGTGCGACGTTTTATATATATATATATATATATATATATATATATATATATATATATTAAGATCTCTCGATAAATCCGAAACTCTCGGCATCTGGCCTCACGTCGTTGCTCTCAATCGCCGGTCTTGTATCTCGATAAGTTACGATCATTGAAACGGGTCAACAAGTGAGCACTAACTCTTATCGGAACCAGGAATCCCGCCTGTTCGATCCCGCCGTCTCTTGCCGTCTTGCCGAGATATTGGCAATCGACAAAGACAGACAGAAAAAGGAAGGATCATCTATCTACCTCGAGTCTTCATCGCTGCGTCTACGAGATGTCCCGAAAAATATATATTGATCTCGATAATTTTAGAAAAGTTTTGTCTAAAATCTATATATACATATATGTATACTCCACGTGCGTAATTAATTTCTATGGTTTTTTAATTATTAAAAAATTTAATTCTATCAAAATATATTGTAAATTAAAACATAATGACTTCCTCCATTCACCTCTCTAACTTTGGAAAAATCGATTAACGATTTATTGAATAATATATAATTAGAAAAAAGACGACGAATCTGGCAGAGACTCTATTCTATATGTATATACAGCAATTATATACGCCAATCACACTGCCGATTAGTGTAAACTTCGCCGTTGCGGTATCTTTATTTGAACGGCAGAAAATAGATTTCTTTGATCTCCGAAAACTACTCATTGTCAGTTTTTAAGCCAATTCAGCGGAAAACTTTCTTTCAATCTTTGAAATCTGCAATTAGCTGATAAAGACTGACAAAGCCGTACCGTAACTTCGAGAGTGAGAAAGAAACCAACTGTCAAAAGCAATATCATCTTCCACTTTTCACGTAATTCTTCGCATGGAAGACACGTCATCATCCATGTAATTCTGTTGCGATCGAAAAGATCACGCTTCAGTGTGCTATCAAATTCCACGTTCAATTTAATCGATACTAAAAACCAATGGTTAAAATAACGCATTGTAACGTTAAGAAATGCGTTATATATTTTATTATTATATATTAGCAATTCTTTTTTCATCTTGCAACTCATTCGTAAACACAAAATTTATATAAATATATAATAAATTTATATAAATTATAAATATATAAGTTTATAATATTATATAATTTTATATATACAATTATATAATTTTGTATATAAATGTCTGCAAATTATTAACCTTTTGCAAAATTTTGTAACCTGCAAAATTTTAACTTTAAATTTTAATTATTGAACTTTATAGATTGCATTAAAGTGACATAAAGTTAATTAGAATGCATATTATTGTACGACATATTCTACTTTAATGTCAGCATAATGAGTTTCTGTGATAGAAAAGATAAAATATTTGTGTATTATTATTAATAGCAGATAATCTGATTCGTAAAATAATTGTATACAATTTTCTGCTTTAAATAACGAGATGCGAGAAAATTAGATTTTGCTCTTTATCAATAAATTGGCTAAAGATAAAGTTAAAGGATATTTATCCCGCAAATAAGTTTATTCATCGGACTGAAAAAAAAGTAATAGGCGATGTAAAAGTTTGCAATAAATGCCCTTAAATGATCTAAATTAATCCATTGCTATTATTGGCATATTTCCGATGCTGCATAATTTATCTATATCGGAAAATTTTATGGAAAAAAAAACGGCATTTGTATCCAATCCGATATTTATAATCTGTTACTTGCATCGCGTGACACGCCACAGTTGGTCCATAAATTTTATACTTTGATATAATTTTATACTTCGCGCTATCGAATACGGAGCATTTATCCTTATTTTTTATAATTTGTTTTAATCTTCGTTAATCAGACAGATAAAGTAAAAATGTGAACGAACACGTTTGAAACGATCGGAAGCAAGCGAGAATTATGCTTCATCGATTTATGCCGAATTCAATCTCCGAGAGCGCTACATTCGTTACTGATTGTGAGCTCTTTTAATCCTGACAATTTATTAATCGTGCCGATAGATAGACAAATAGCGGACCGACATTTTCCTAATCATGGATTTATATAAATCGAACGGCTCTTTTTATCATTAGCCGACTGCTTAACGCCGAAGAATCGATTACCGTCAGAAGTTCGGTCTCTCATAAATAATTTTCATTTGGCAGTCTCTATAACGGAATAAATCAAGAATGGCCTATTTTCTCTGATTGAAATGAAATTGCTACGATAAATTAAAATTAAAATTAAAATTTGATTATGTATGGAGAACACAATTTTATATAATTATATATTTTAATACTAAAAAAAGTATATTTTCTTTATTGTTATATAAAGAAGCATTTTAAACGGTTTTTTAAAGTCTTAAGAAGAAAAATGATTAGAAAATTAGTATGTGTGATGTATATCTTATATAAAATGCTTTACAGAGAATATTTTTGTAAGACAAAATTTAAAAAAATATTTTCTATTTACTTTCCCGAAATATTATTCTCACTTAAACATCTCTTCTATTAAAGTGTTTTATTTCTCTGGACGTATTTATTTTGCAGCTTAAATCTTCAATTATGATTAGAGTTTTAAAGAAAATCTCAGTAAATACAAGAAATGATTATATATATATATATATAGATGCTGATTATTTAACTGATTATTTAACTCGATGAGCTGATATATCCCGAGAGCGATCAGAGAGAGATTTCGCACCTCGATCTGCAGCTATATTTGCAATTAGCTCGTCTCTTCCCCTTCTCATCGATACGAGCGTCGCGCCCGGTTCGCTCTTGGCCCGCGGAGGATATTAATGACCCTCTGGGTGCGTTCCATGACAGAGGCAAGCCAATTTCGATCTGGATCAATGGCGACACCATAATCAGCAAAGGCCCTCGGCATAGCCATTCATTTAGGCTGAGGTTGCTGGCGGCAATCGCGGCGCTATAATACGTCGCTATAGAACCGCCGATATCTAAACTTCCCCTTCCTCCCAACCCTTCTCTACCGCTCTCTCTACCTCTCGCATCGTCCTCTCGCATCCTGATTGCGCGTATGACCGTTCGCATTCGCATCGTTCCCTATCACTGGACCGCACCCATCTTCGAGATTAAGCCAGAAATTAGATCGCACGCTGTCGCGCCCGAGTGAGTGGCCACTTCACGATCGCGTGACGGGAAATTATCTAGGAATCTTCGATCTCGTGCGAGAAGCGTTTCACGATGAGCGACGTGAAGTAGTAAAGTAAGAGCTAGATCCGACCTTACTTCAATTGAACGTTCGGAACGGTTGTAGGATATATCCTGTATATATTGCCGATCATACACACTGATGGTAAAAATATAAAGGGCAAAAATATATTTAAGTATTAATTATTTCGAGAGGTAAACAGAATAGTATTTGAAATAAACAATAAAAATATTTATAAAAGATCTTCCTCTTATTGGATTATATAAATTTAACATAAAATAATAATTTATTTGTGCGTTAATTAAATTTCTATTTGAAATATTCAATTAATTTTATGAATCAGAAACAAACGTTTTATTAAAGACATACAGTAATCAATTAAAATAAAATTATTTCCGTCATTGTACATACGTGTTTTCCCGCACATTATTAACTTGCAAAATTCATCCATTATTGATGATTTCCTCGTTTATTCATTTTTTATATATTATGCATTTTCATAATTATCTAAGATATTAGCCAGGAATAACATTTCTCAGCCCTGAACAAACGTTGTCGCATTTGTTTGGACGTAAATTTACGGTTGCAACTGTGATTCCACGTACGAATTTCATTCACCAGACGAATACCTAGTTGAGACTCGATAGCGAGGCATACCAAACGATTAGTTATAATGGGTCGGTTCGTATAATAGCCCGAAGTCAAGAACCCACGTACTCATTACGTATTCTGCCTAGCACAAGCTGCAGTTGGAACTCGGACAAGTTTGCACCGACACTATTTGGACGTCGAGAAAAGGGATGAAGGGGGATAGGGAGAGTTCGTTGGCGAACTTGGTAACGGTGTTGCCAGTGTCAGTGGGCCGGTAAGGTCATAGGGAAACTTTAGGCTTCGATTATCGAGATGCTAATTACGTAGACTCGCGCCTCACGTCGAGAATTGAAGTTATTAAAATTTCTTATTACCTCCAGAGAAAGAGAGAAAATGTGTCTGAATTTCGACGACAAAGTAGTAAAATATAAATTTCGGAAAACATTAAAATCCACAAAAATGGCAAAAGAAGAAAAAATTTCAACAGAGATTCTTATTTACTTTTCTTTTATATTATCAAGAATGTTGAATGGAACAAATTGTGCTGAATGAAACAATTATGTATACATTTACTAAATGCTCTCTCTCTCTCTCTCTCTCTCTCTCTCTCTCTCTCTCTCTCTCTCTCTCTCTCTCTCTCTCTCTCTCTCTCTCTCTCTCTCTCTCTCTGTCTCTGTCTCTCTCTCTCTCTCTCTCTCTCTCTCTCTCTCTCTTTCTCTCTCCTTTTTCTCTGCATTTGGAATATGTTGCAGAAAACAAAAACTTTTCTTATTTTTAAGTACTTTTATAACATAGTGCTCAATTACACAGACACAAAGTTTTTGCTACAATTTAAAAAGTTTTAGTGATACAAAGATTTCTTTTTAGAATATATTACGATCATTAAAGACTCATTTAGTTAGATCCCATTCATCGCCCACTTTCGTCTTAATTTTATTATATCTTTTCTTGCTAATAAAAGTGTAACGCAAACTTTCCTTTATAGGAATTGACTGTTGCAACGCCATTGATTATTTCTAACATCCATTTTACTATTAACTTTCGCATAACTTGTAGTAAATTAGTCGTGAATTATTCGCGCTTCGTTAACGAAACATTGTTATTGATTTACAAAGAACTAATAATTAGTAAGTGACTTAATTAAAAACTTCACAATTTGATTATTGACAATATCCGTTTTTCTCGGATGAAATTTTAAACATCAACGAAAAGTTTGATATGCTGGTTCAAGGAGAAAAAGGCTGTTTTATGATTAAAGTTAATTTACGATTAATGTTAATTTATGAAATCAAATTTTCGTTCTAAAGTCAAAGTTTATAATCTCATACAAAAATTGTTCATTTTCCTCGATGCAACGCTTAAGACTTAACTAATTTGTCCTCATGAGAAACATGTGACACATGAAAAAGGTAAATTTATTTTATTAATTATAGGAATTAATTATAGGATTCTACGCTACGCTACCACATCACATTTCTTTATATAGTCAATTATTTAAAAATAATTGTAGCAATAATGATTGCGGAAAATTAAATTAAAGCTCGAGATTGTTGCCCTTAAAATCTGATTAATAATCAGAGGCTGAACAAATCAATGTAAACAAAAATAGTTCAATTCTATCAAAGATGTCGATACATCAATCTCTCTTCCAAATATCGGATTACAGAGACAAAAATGACAACCGACCTGTCGCTTGTCTCTCTTGTCATCTGTCTCTCATCTGACTTTGTACGTTTACCCCTGCGGCTACATCACATTCGTTATTATATCCAAATCTGCTACACTGTACTCTATTCATTGAGATTCTATTCTATTCATTTTTAATGCGTTAAATGAATGAATTCTTTATATTTCGCAACTGCGTTAAATTAAATCCTCATAGCCATTAAGCCATTACCGTGAGTGATCCGCTCTTTAAAACCACGCAATTTGCTAAATATGATAACGCGTTATTCAGTTTTAATTGGTACCGCTAATTCGATTACAATAACAATGAAACGAAAAATTGTTTGGTACACCGACTTTTTGTGGAGAACCAATTCGCGCAAAGCGCAAAAATCGATGAAACATCGAAATTGCACGATACAATGACGATATCAACCGGATAGCAGATGTCGATACGTCAATCACTTTTGAAAATCATCAGAATTTAGCTCATGTCCTTGTTCACCTTTGATTTCTGCAGAGGAGAGACTTCAGTATTATGAAGATCGACTATCTTTGACAAACAATAGTCTTCAAGCAATACACACAATATATTTCATTCTCGTTGTTAAATTACAGAATTGTATGATGCATTATAATTATTGGCGAATAAATGTGCATAATTATCATTAGTGATACTATTATATTTATTACCATTTAACGAACTTTTAATGTTTATGTAAGCATATAATATTAAACGATATATACTTTTAATCATTTTTAATAAATATTTTTTATATCAAAAGTTTTTTAATTATTTTCTATATTAATATATGAAAAATTAAAGACATTTATATATCGCGACGGGGGAGGAAGGGATGAAGAGGTATTCTTCCGGTCTAATCGATTGTGATCCGGCACGATCGGCGAAGTTTTACGAAAATCGGTGGTAGCGGCGACAGGTGTCGATATGTCAATCAATTCAAGGGATCGATAGGATTCGGCATACGTGTCCTCAGCCAATGAGGAACGCCGCGTGCGGTATATGAGGATGGAAGGAGAAGGACGCGAATTGGCCGTTATTACGAGATAGCTATTATAGTCGGTGTGCTGGTATGTAACACGCAGGACTGGTTTACGCAGCTCCATTTATAGCGGACGCATGGCGCTCCGTCGGTGTACCACTATCATAATTAGGTCATATTGGATAATAACGCCGCACCTGGTCATTCTAAAGGAGAAGACCTATGTAGATCTCCCGCAGGTATTTTCGAAAAGATGCATATCAGATCAACGAGCCACTCGGCTGTGTCTCTCGCTTAATTTGCGTTTATAGCGTAGGCGATTGGGTAATTAGACATTTAAACAGAAGATGAATGAAATTCTTTTGAAGAGAGAAAAAGTCGATATTTAATTTTACGACAGATAAAATTGCTGTTCTATTGGTGTTCCATATTATATTATAACTTATATATAGAAAAATGTCTGTTCCTTTTTATATACGTATGATATATTGACATTATTATATTCTAATTTCTTAAAGTTTAACTTGATGGGAAAACATTTCATGGAAATTTACTAAAGTTTTCGTTTAATCACGATTAAATTTGAGTAATATATTGCTACGTAGGATCAATAAAGAAATGATGTTATAATTGATTAAATTATAGAAACCAATCCTCAAATATCGGAGAAGAACACTATCTGTAAACGTCTATAAATGAGCGAACAATGATGCTCGTGCAAAAAGCTGTTTCATTTGGACCATCTCGAGTTCGGATGTACTATTATCGACGAATTAGCGAAGCGTATCCACTTCCTCTTTCCTCTCATCTATAAAACTAATCAAAGCTACCGGCTATTTTTCCGTTGTTCTTCCTATTTCCCGACCGTAAAACGCGCCGCGCTAATAACGAGCCGTGTGTTTTATCGCGCGCCGTCCATAAAGAGTATTGATTGTTCAGGCTTTCTGCCAAAAGCTTCATTTCCGGTATCACGCGAAAGATGACGACTTATGTCGATCGCTTTTTCAACTGACCGTGTACGTGACATCGAAAGAGACGCAAGACACGAAATGGCTCGATCTCGTTGCATAAATTTAGAATAACAGCAGTGAAAAGATTCTCTCGTTTTCCTCGCGTTAAAACGCGAGAGAGAGAGAGAGAGAGAGAGAGAGAGAGAGAGAGAGAGAGAGAGAGAGAGAGAGAGAGAGAGAGAGAGACAGAGACAGAGACAGAGACAGAGACAGAGATAGACAGACAGACAAAGAGAAAGAGAGAAGGAGAGAGTGGTCCTTTTACCGCTATTATTCCTCTTGCCTATTTAAGAACGAGCCAAATCGTTGTTTACTTCGATCTGTAACTTGGCACTAAAGCCATCCGCTTTAAAGTCGCAAATAAAATTCCGCGTGCTGGTAAAATTCGATTTTCGATTCCTTGTGCTGGGATAACAAGGATCCAGACAGAACCTAAGAAATATAGACCAGAATTTCTAATTCTCTTCTTACTGATCTAAAAGAGTACCCGATCAAATCTCGCGAGAGCCAGAAAAATATCATCTTTTGGACAATTACAGATATCCAATTTATTTATTTTGCTCTCGTTTAATTAGAATTATACGACACGTACCAATCGATTTTATTCATCAATAATTTTTCTAACTCTTCCGTATGGTTGAAATAGATTGTATATAGACAGGAACGTATTTCAAAAATTTTTATGAAAAAAGTCAGTTTGCTTTGTATGCTTATATTTTACGATTATTACTCGTATGAGTATCGTTCAAATAGTATATACATTACATAGAACTCTCAAGTATGCATGCAAAATATGACGGGTACTCATTTCAATGTTTGTATTCCGGGACGAGGAGCGAGGAAACATGGTCGGAAGGGTAAGCAAAAAGGGATAGCAGTCTTGAAACTTTCACTGAGGGTTACATGCTTTCTGCCTCTGACATCTCTCCGCGAATTTATTTATATGAGATCCACTGGTTTCTCACTCGTCATTTATGAAGGCTATCTTTTCAAACTAAGCCTCAATTTGGCATCGCCTAATAATAACTATAAATAACCAAACTTATAGAAATATTTATATACCGCGTGATACACATATGCGGAATGTGAGGGCTTATGAATAGAAAATTTTCTCTACAAACCCGTACTTTATGTATATCATACATGTATAAGTAATACGAAATCCAGAGATTTTTTAAGCAATTTATATTAAAACTGCACAAGAACCGTTTTGTGATATCGAAATTTTATCAAAACACGGTCTCGCTTTGTAAAAGTATATAATAATGATTAAATTTATTCTTTATTAGCAAATTAATTCTTTATATCGAGTGTAATTTAAAACGTGATAAATGTTTGTAATTAATTAATTCTTGAATACTTGTATATCTATATCTACATAAGTTCTTTGCATCAGTTTCCCTCACAATCATTTCAAATTGCTGCAATATATAATTTGATATTATTATATCAAGGATTCAATAATAATCATAACAAAAGTAATTTGAATAAAGCTTGTCAAAAGAAATCGGTTTAAATAATTTCGTGTACAAAATATTTCAAATAAACGTGAATTCTGTGTAAATTATACAACTTCTCTGAAATTCAAGTAATTTACTTTGTTAAACAATAACAATTATACAATTTGAGTTTGCAATCTGAATTTCGGATTTCCTCTCGAATATCCAATTCATATAATCCACTTCTATCTCCGTAGCGTAATATATAATACGGTATGCATACATTTTACGCGAAACGAACTAAGCGAGTCGGTATTTGCGCGATCTTCCGACAAGGGAAATTCGAAATTGGGAGATTCACCGTATATGTGGAAACACGTGCGCGTCATTGCTCATTCGCATTCAAATTGTCTATTGACCAAGCTAGAAATTAGAAATCGTTCTATTAGGCGCCAATATATAATTTACACTTGAAATAATAATGTCTACTATTATTTTGTACGCATAACATGAATAAATTAAAGCTAATTTATTAAAGAAAACTCACTGAAATCGACATAATTTTAATCGATTTTGTGAATATATTTTACGTTATATATGTACATGCAAAAATTATGTTATATGATAGAAAAATTATTCAAGCTACATCATGCATACTATATAATATTGCGTGTTTAATGTCAGAGGCAATGCATTCAGGGCGTAGAATGGACTCTCTTTTCAATATCGAAAATTCAGCATCGGAAAATTGCGCTTTCTTCCTAGTATCGAAAAATTGCGCTTTCTTGCAGCTTCGGAATACATACTACAATGTCTGATCGCATGAATGCATCCAGACGCGATAGACTTGCTGGTGCATCAAACGCAGATGCATCTAGCATACAATGTATATGTGAGAATAGCGTTGCTATAAAGATAATGTAAAAAAAGTAGCATAATTTTTTAAATTTTAATATTTCAGATAATATCGAGAGAAAAGTTGTTGATTATAGATCTAAATGTAATACTCTTAAAAATTGCGACGAGATATCGATTCACGAAATATCGATAATATCTTGAAATATAAATTAAAGTATTCTAACACCGTCAGCATCCTTAAGGGAAAGAGAAAAATTATATGTAGTCGTCTGTTTCTCCAAGATTAGTATCAAGTCGAAATACATATGTCGTGTATAAAGATGCGCGAGAAAGGCGGGATGCGCGACTTTATATCCGTTTTTAAATATTTTTCTTTCGTCTTTGCATGTCTTTTCAAAAATCTAACAACATTGACTTGCTCGCAGTTTTTGATGTTTATCATAACTATTATTTTGTCACAATCTTTTAAATGTAATATATAAAAAACACGACACTGTATACTGACAGTGATGATTTTTCAACTAACACCTTTTGATTTAATAACTTTACATTCGCTTTGTAAGCTAGGCAAAGGTATTTTTTATAGTTCGATACATAAAACCAACCTTGCTATCGAGCGACGCTGAAAACAAAAAAGAGCGTTTGATATACGATATGAATGATTCGCGTTCAATTATACGAGCAGGAGAAGAAGAACTATAGCGGAAGCTGAGGGCTCGCCGTACCGATAATAATCGCTCGTTCGTTTCATAGCAGAGAGGTCCCGCGTTTTGCACAATTTATGTCGTCGAAGCACTGAAAGCCGTTTCAAAAAGTTCAATGCTGCGACATAAAGAAAGTGAACAAGCGATTAAAAAATTCATATCCAATTCTCTTTAAATTTTATGAAAAATCCCTCAAAAATTTTTCGCAAATTTAATATAATAATATTAATATTAATATAATAATATTGAAAAAATGAAATTAGACGATACCCAATAATGTTATTCCATATTATGTATATTAAGATAAAAATGAACAAGTGTAAATTACATTTTTTAAGAAATATCAATTCCATAGCGACTTATATCCATCGCAAAGATTCCAATATGTGAATCCAATAAATTCGCTGATTTGTAATAAATATTAATCATTTTTTTCCCCCAATCACAAAGTTTTGATTTGATGTAATGAATTACTTTCTTTCTTTCGATAACACAAAGATGTCTAACAGAAATGATATGCGTACAAAACTAATAAGAGAAATGCGAGAAAATCGATTTCTTGAGTGCAAGACGGAATAGAAGAGACAAAGGATAATCGCGCTCATCGCGATTCGTCGTACGACAGTAACGTCGAATAAAACGCGGTTGCACCATAATCAAATTCGTTTGCAGCGGCGTATCATTTGTGATCCCCGCACCATCTTTTCATCCTCATGCTGCCATTCTTTTATTGCGCGCGGGAGTTTTACGTCTCGTTTCTGCCATCGATGTTCAACTCGCGATGTTCTGACAAATTTACGGCGGTTTCTATGACGACGAGACTGAACATGCGTTGAGAATTTTCCTTTTCTCGGAATCGAGTAATACAAGACAGAAATGTAGACAGCTCGAAAAAAATTAAAACAATATTCCCAAGAAAGAGAGAGAATCAGTGAAAATAGGAAATTTCATCAAAAATACGCATATATGATGAAAACAAATCTTGCACCGTCGAAATGTGATACGGAAATAAGAGATATCATTTTAAATCATATTGCAAATTAAAACTCTATGCGCAATTACAAGAAATCATCCTAATATTTTTCAGTAAAATAAATCGAAAATTACGATAAGCAGATTTTTATATAACTTTTCTATTTCGTTGCATGTACATTATATTCGTATGCTTATTAATTAATTAATAATAATAATATTAATTAATAATAAGTTTATAATGTATATCTAATGATCATTTCTGGTAAAACATGTAAAACTTGCGCTATTTTCAGCAATCTTATTTTAAATTATGCTTATCTATAAACAATTCTAATGATTTTAAGACAATTCTGAACACCAAAATATTTATTAATTTATGCATTATTTGTTTTAAAGTATTAAACGTAATAAGGCAAGAAAAATAAAAATATACAAGATATCTATATAAATGATGTGCAAAATTGATGGTTTTTGGAATCAGATAAACTGTTATAGTTATAAATGCAAATGGATTAATTGGATTTGATAAAGATTGAGATATATACACCAGATGTTGGAGTGCACCCTTTCAAAGTTTCGGGATATTGATTCCCTCCAATAACACTCCAGCAATGCTATTGTAAATTATACGGATCACTATTATGGTCTACAATGTTAACATATTGCGAAATGGACTTAACACGCATATTCGATGCATATAATCAATCTTCATTTCATACATGATTTCAGTGCACAGTTTAATTAGCTTTTCATTATGTTGCTGATTGGTTGTGCAAACTGTTTTTATTATTTTCTTAATAAAGCATGCATGAACTTAGTAATAAAGAGTAAGATTTCCCTTTTTAAAATATTTCCAACATTATTTTAAGTAAAATTATAACATTAATTTATTCGGCTTAATATATAAATGCAAATGTAATACATAAATATAATTTAAATATAATTTATATAAATATATTTAAGAAAATTAAGTTCATATTTGTAAGAGTTAAATATTCACCGAATTATTTTAAAGATTAAATGAAAATTCTCGTAAGTGCTACGCGATATTAATGAAGACTACAATAGAAGAAAACTAAAGAAAGCCGAACGAAATACAATGCGAACGATCGGATTTAGAATTTCGTACACGTTATGAAAGGGTGGCGAAAGCTTCTATCTGTTTTTCTGGTAACCCTGCCGGAGATACTGGCGACTTCTAATTCAATTATCGAAACAATCTCGACAAAAGGTGCGGCCATTGTCACCGACAAGAAGCAGCCGCGCTCGTGAAATTCAATTTTTTAGTTCCCGAGACTGCTTGTTCAAGCCCTTTCACTCTCTTTCAGACTCAAATAAATATTAAGGCTCGATAAAAGAAAACTTCGTCCGTTGCGCTCTTCGGCCTCGTTTGTAAGTCAGATTGAAAACGCCTAAGTAAAGCTTGACAATAAAGAGCTGAAATAGACTAACAATAAGTACACGAGTAAGAAGAGAAATTATTCAGATTAACAATAAGTATAAAACATAAGTTGACGATGCTGATCTTCACTTCGATTTACTAGAAGATCTTACTGTTAATGTAATATTAAAGACATATACGTATGTATATATCACTTAAACGTTTCGCGTTAAAACTAGAATTGTGATTTCGCTCCTTGAGTATGAGACCATTGATTTGAAACATCAAGAATTAAGCATGCTTTATATTCTTCAAGTAAAGTTCATCTCGTTAAAATCGTTATGTTTAAATAAAACGAGATAGTCACGAAAACAAAAGTAATAACTTTTGAATTATAATTACAGTAAAACATAAAATGTATTTTTTTACTAAAATTCTTGCATCTCTATTTCTCTTTGAGATCTACTAATTATTCAATTTAATATTATAATATATAAAAATAGCTTGAGAAAAAATCAATATGTATATATATATTATATATATATATATATATATATATATATATATATATATATGGGAAATTCCACGGACAAAAATCGACCTTTTTGACCTCATATTTTTTAAATCGAACGAAACTTTTTTCACGTGAAATATACATAAAATAAGGAGATATGTATTTTTTTATTTGTCCGAAATTTTTTTTGCAGAACTTATAAACAACAAAATTTTCGTGAAAAATGAAGAAGTTGTCAACTTTAAAAATTACCTCTGGTTATATATTTGTCGTAGAGATATTTTAGAAAATACATTTTAAAGCTAAGGAGACAACCTTTTTTATAAAAATAGTTTAAGTTACAATAAATATATATTGATATATATTCAACCAACCTGGTCGTGTCAGTGATGCGCTACACTACTTAGGCGAGGACGGCGCGGCGTCACTGGCTTGATCAACTTGGTCGCGTCAGTGACGCGCTACACTACTTAATCGAGCACGGCGCGGCGTCTCATTTATTAAAAATATATAAAAAATAGAATCTATCGATTCTCCATAAAATAAAAAATATGTACACTTTCAGAATGATGTGGAGAATAAAATATTATTATTGCAAAAATTTTAAAAAATGTGCTTTTTGATGAGAAAATTTATTAAACATTTCAATTATTTATAACAATTGAAATTAACAATTTCTTGTAACTTAAACTATTTTTATAAAAAAGATTGTCTCCTTAGCTTTAAAATGCATTTTCGAAAATATCTCTACGACAAGTATAACCAGAGATATTAATTTTTAAAGTTGACAACTTCTTCATTTTTCACGAAAATTTTGTTATTTATAACTTCTGCAAAAAAATATTTCGGACAAATAAAAAAATACGTATCTCCTTATTTTATGTATATTTCATGTGAAAAAAGTTTCGATCAGTTTAAAAAATACGAGGTCATTTCTTGTCCGATTTGACGTGGAATTGCCTATATATGTATATATATATATATATATATATATATATATAAAATCTATATAGAATTATATAGAATTATATATAAAATATGTCCATATATTTTCTTTTTCTTATATAATCTCTGTCTGTATAAACAAGAAAAATAATTGAAAAATAATTGAAAAATAATTAAAAGAATAATTTTCGCATTATTTCTTTAGAAGAAGTAAGATTTGAAAAAATGAGAATTGCCTATATATAGTTACATATGGATAATTTTTTCTTTTTATATAGTTATATATAGGAAATTTTTTTCATTTTTTTAAATTTTATTTTTCTAAAAAAAAAATATTCTTTCAATTATTTTTTAATTATTCTTTTCATTATTTTTCCTGTATATAAAGACAGAGATTATATCAGAGAATAAATATATATATATATATATATATATATATAATTATATGGAAGACATATAATTCTATATATTTATATATGATTTTGTATAAACATTTATTCCCTGGAGTTTATAAAATATATAAAACAATTTACGAATAAAAAAAGAGTATATAAAAATTGTAACGCTTACCTAAACAAAATAGATTAAAGAAATAATTAAGTAATTTCGCCATTTATTTACAACGACAATATAAACCGCGTTTGTACAAAAGAAACTAAGAAAGATGAAAATGTAAAAAAACTACAAGAGCGGCAGGGAAATGTTGCGAGTTCCAAATGTTATTATTCCCCGAGATGGAAGAAAATGTGGCGATGTAAAAGAACGGGTAGCATTTGCGTATCAATTTCAGGAACGCGGTTTTTTTCCATATAAAAAGCGCTTTTGAACCATTAATATTTATCAAACAACAATGCGCCATCTAGAGCGTATCGATCCGCGCCGTCGAGTCCCTTCCAGATATACGCGTTGACGTTACGCAATATAAATTTTACGCACAATCGTTCGCGTTACAGGACAGCCCAGTCGCATCGCACTTGCCAGCTATGATTTACTGCAGTATCTACGGACGGCGCGATTTATTTAGCAATTTTACGACCGGCAGAAATATAAATAACGCGCCGTAGTCGCGTAAGCTCTACGACAAATCCATCGAGGGTTAAACTAGAAGTTCGCCCTTAATGGCGGGCCCAGGCGGAACGGTAAGCACGTCCATACAGACGAACTTCGTTGCCCCTGAGAGAGTGCTCACCCGCAGATAAAAGCCTGCTCAGAAAATGGAGAGAGAAAGAGAAAGCTCGGAAACTGAATGCGGAATCGTCTCCCTCCGCCTCCGCCTCTTTCTCGAAACTCGATGAAAGCGTGGAGAGGCAGTAAAACTACGAAAAAACTCGTATTCCTCTTCCATTGTAAATCAATATTACTAATGTAAGCACATGTCCACTCGAAAGCGATTTCTTGTGGCGAAGATGTGCGATAGATGTAGACTTTAAGTGTGACTTTCGATGATTGTTCACATAAGAGTTTTGCTTTACAAGAGCGGCTAACAATAAAACTCACTTGATAGTTTTATTTTTTGAGATTGATTTTCGATGAATGTTTGCTTGAGAATTTTACCATCTCTGTAAGAGTAATTTTCAATAATAAAATCCATAATTTTGATGGTCACTATGTAAACGCAACTCTAAAACTCAGAAAATTGTACTCTCTAACATAAAATTGTTGTCTGATAGATATTCGGTTTTAGAGCTTTACTTTTTGAGAGCGACTATCAATAATAAAATTCTTAAGAATATTCTTACTTTTACATTTATGTGCTCATTTGAAATTTTTGTATTTTCGAAAATGATGATGAATCTTTTCGACGCAGAATTAAAAATGATTATTCTGCTGATAATCAAAAATTTCTCACGATCTTTCGAGCAAGCGTTTTAAAACAGATGTCCATTTATCTACTTCCAAATAACACAAATATAAACTGATCACTTGCATATTTCATTCTATCATTCTTATAATATTTTTGTACAATATTCTTTTTTACGCGGCAATTTTTATCACGCGGTAATTTCTACAACATTACATTATCCTCAAAGCGTCAAAGAACTGCGCGTCAAATTTTCTCGAGAAGACAGCTCAAACCTTTTTACTTTACAAAATCAATTTATCACCGCACGGATGTTCGCTCCCATTTCGCGCTTACTACGAAACAAGCCGGGAATGAATCGAAGGTGCATTAACGCGCGGCGAAAATCCGCATCGGCAAAGTTCAAGGCTCAAGGCGGATACTTATGCATAGATAAAAGCACGTCGAGAGAATGGCGAGCGGAGTTTGGTGGCAAAATGGTTTTCGCACGTTTTCTGTGGCAAGCCGAAGAAAGTGCTATGAAAAAGCGTCGTGAACCAGAAGCGGCACAAGAGAAGCGTCCGGGAATCACGAAGTAGTTGGCGCAAAAGTTTTCACCAGCGACGGAAATTTTACTAACTGCGTTTTGATGAGACATGATTGATCTACTTTTTTACGATTGACAGAAATTGCTGCACGCTGCGTGACAAATTAGTAATTTTTGTTTCAAAACTGGACGAAACTGGGATAATGGAAACAAGATGAGTTTATAACAAAGAATGTAAAGAAAATATACATGGTAAGAATCGTATGTATCACGGAAAATATTTTAATTTCTTTTTCTATTATATAATTTTTCCGGGATATTTGTTTTAAGAAAATAATTTATTAATAATAAATATATATATATATATGTATATATATTAATAATATATATATATATATATCAATATGTTATAAATTAATTAATATTATAATAAATATTGTATAATATATTATTATAATAAATTAGGAAAACTATGTAAATTGTTTATACATATACGAGTCTTTCTCTCTTCAAAATTTAAAAAAAAATATATATTTATTGTGATAAAAAAATGTAAACGTATAAATAACAAAAACAAAGTTGATATTGAAATCTTATAAACAATATAACATTGTTATAAATTCAGAATTAATCTTTCAGTAATCACACAATATAATTTCCAATAAATATTAATACGAATAATAAATGAATAAGCCTTATAGACCGTGTTGTGATTGACACAAATATGCACGTAACATGCGGCTTATAACATAGCATTATTATTAATAATATATGAGGTATTAACAATTACGGATTAGTTTCAATTCATGAATCAATGAGGTATTTTGAATTCAACACAATTCGCTAAACTGCTAAATGGTCTTTCGCATTAATTCATTAATGAAGATTAATTAATTATATTCTGGCTCGAGGATATTAATCTATCGTTAGTACGATTTCATCAATAATGCTGGAAGATTAGATGGACGGAAAATGAACGGAGCACAATATAGCACTTGTTATTAGAAATTAATATAAATTTTATTTGCAATATAATATGGACGACTACGTGAGTGAAAACACGCAATTGAAACTGTAATAGAATTATCGATAAATTGTTTAGCAATCTACAATTAAACAGTCGTGAAATAATATAATAATAATAGTAATATGGGATATAAACATAATAAATAAAAAATTGAATATAACGACATTATTATTATTATTATTATTATTGCGGTATGTGTTCTCTCAACTTGTGGTAATGAAAAATGTGACTTTAATTACATAGAATTTTGAAATCAGTTGCGTGATGTAGCGCAAATATAGAATCTGTATGGATATACACTATACACTACTTATATACACGAGTTATTAATATATAATATAATGTATATCGTAAAGTTACAGCGGAGTACAGTATTCTTTTTCTAAATAAATTAGTTTAGTTCTACAAAAATGCATATGAAGACCGCGTTAAAAAACGTGCATACGTTTTGCTCATTCTTCCGTCGCTCGAACTACCGTGCAAAAAGTATGACTATAAAAGCGACATAACAAAACAAGGAAACGCTCTGTAATTCGCGGGGCGACTGTATCGAGGTGCATTCGTAAGACGAGGCAACAATAAACTCGGTTTTTTCGCGTCAAGCCACTCAAACTTCGCTACGCGAGCGCAAATACCCTACGTAAGTAGGTCGATATCCTTAACAATGACAATTCTGTTTACGAACAAATTTCGCTGTTGCGGATGCACGACGAAATTCCATGTCTTTTCAGTTCGTTGGGATGCATACACAGAAACGGAAAGCGAGTTCCTGACCTGCTTACTCTCCTTCGCTCGATCTTTACTATCTTCCCTCTGTCCCTTAATTCCCGGCGAAAACGCGGAGAAAGTACCGTGACCGCGAAATGATTGCCGAAGTTTGCAGCAAGAGAATCGCGATAAAAGATAATCAGCGAGCTTGAAAGCTTCATCCGCGAAGTCGGCCACGCTGGACCAACAACCCCGTCTCGCAGTTGTGTTTACTCTGAATTGTACCCTTACCACCTGTCTCTCCACGGCTTTCCTCCTGAAAATACCCGTTGGCGCAGGCCGTAAGAAAGTGATTTTCTTGTCGAGAAAAAGCCATTTCGAGGGAATACGAAACAAGAGAACTCTCACTGTGGATGCACTTGCGCGCAAAACGCATCAAAGCTTTGTTTTCGAGAGCTCTTCTCCATTGCGCGACTTTGTGTTCTCTTAGCAAAGAGAATATATATCGTAATTTTCTCTATGTGAACGCGAAACAGATAATGTACATTCACCGAATTCTGGCAAGTTCTGGTAAATTTCAACTAGAAAAAATATGAAATATAACAATTCTAGGATATTTAACATTTAACATAAAAAAATCGTAAACGTCAAGGAAAGAATCTACGGAAAAAAATAAATGTTTATAAATATTTCATTTATTTAGAATAAAACGATTGTTTTTTCGCGAATAGAATATAATATATTTCACATTTAATTGACTTACTCCTTACACGTAGACGTGTCGACAATGAGGTATAACGTCACAGATAGCCGAGGATGCACATGCACCCTGTGCGCTTCTCTCAGCTACCCATAAATTCAAGTATCTTGGCGTTTATTAGCGCAATTACGTCTGCAAGATTTGACATTATTCCGCGAAGCGACGACGACGCGGCTTGTATTTAATCCGCGTCGTTGTTTATCCAGTTTATGCTGACGCTTTCAAGATACGTTTTCTTCGATAAATACGTTTCCGCCCCGGATTTCTCGAAACGTCGCGCCGCTATCGAGCGGATATTCCGTTGGCAGCCGTCGCATGTTTTGAACTCGAGCCTCGTCGGTGTTATCTGCTTTCCTTCTGCAAGAAGGCACGTAGCTTTCCGGTCGGACGGCTTTATCTGTCGTATCCCCTTCCCCCACCCCTTGTGATATCATTATTAACTGCGATTCGCCATACGATCGTTCGCGCAAACTGCCGCAGCGGGGGTGTCCGGAAGATGGGAAACGTCAGATCCGCTCTCTGCTCGCTGCTCGCGATACTAACTCCATCAGTTAACGGCGTCAGATTATTAGCATCCCCACGCGTCTCTATATTTCGTCATGACGAATAACCCTCTATCGCGCACATCTCTATCTCTTTCTCTCTCTGCCGCGCGATGTACCGGAAAGATGTCTATACGCGCGTCACGCACATCCGCACTCGTGTAAATTAGCGCGCAAAACACTGTGGATTATTTGAATTCGCATAGCTCGTTACCACCGAGAGCAATAAATCGTATGCATTTAGGTTCGTGGGTTCTACGAGAATGTGTGACACGAGTATTAGTGACAGTTGTCAGAATTTTTCAATTTATTTATAAGAAGAATATAATATAATATTCATGCATGTTATATGTATATCTGTAATCAATTGGAATAATTGTGTGATATAAGTGCATCTTTATTCGCATTATTAAACATTATCAAACAAAAATCTATACGTAGAACGCGATTATGGGACGGACGCAAGCATCAAAAAGCTGTTCGTAAAACGCTACGATTGTGAAACGATGTTTCCGCCGAAAAAGAATTCATTTCAGTTGCATAGAACTTCCGCCACCATCCATCTCGTATCTTTCCTGTTTTTCTTCCAATCTCTCTCTCTCTCTCTCTCTCACTCTCTCTCTCTGATCCTGTGTTTTTCCCTACATGTGTTCTTTCCCTTTCGTCTCTCGCACTATCCTGATTACCCCATCCACATCGTCATGCGATTAGTATAATAACGTTGACGTCGAAAGAGAAAATCGGCGGCGCGAAAATCGAGGATGCCAATCGCGTTAGACTACACCCGGAACCGAAATTCAATATTTACGCCAGCGCGCGGCAACTCGGCGCTAATTAGACCACCGAGTAATTGGTAACGCTAGCTCTCTCAAAGCCGAGTGAGCGCAGTGAAATTCAGGCCGAATACCGTATACCCGCAACTAGCTGCGTGCTACGCATCTCTCCCCTCGTTGGGACGATATGGACGTTCGATTACTCGACGACACACGTCGGATGCTCGACCGATCTGGGGAATTCAACATTCGCTGAGTACCGTGAACGTTTAACTCAACGCCGCGAGGGGTTACGTAGTTACATAAACTGCGGATAGATAAGCATATTTAGATTATTATATTATGCCAAGTATGAGTAGAAATTGAAATCGATATAATTTGAGTGTGAGAATTCGGATTTCAAAAATATATCTTATGCCAATTTAATCGGAACAGGAAATTAGGAACGTTACATATCCAAATATCTCAATTTCGGCAAAGTATTATTTTTTTCCTTGATCGATATTCAATCATGGATATTAAAATTTCTATATATTTGCTGAATTTTTGCATTTTTCTTTACATATAAATTAGAACATTCGAAAGAGAGATTTCTAAAATTCTCTCTTAATTAATTTCCTAGATATTGAAATTTCTGACATTAGATATTGAAATTTCCAATTCATGTTTCCAATATATGGCACAAACAAAAAATAAGTATAGGCATTGAACATGAGTAGAATTTTTATACTTAAAGGAATAATAAAATATAGAAATGCGTGTAATGTATTCTTCTTATCGATAAAAAGCTATGCCGGATCTTTTTCACACAATAAAACAGCTATTTCGCGCGGAAATCAAATCTGGATTATTTAATGTAAAGTATTAGTCAAATATCTATCTTGCTCGGCAATTGCAAAACGGTGTGAACAATTACGAATGTGATAATATAATACGACACTATGACACGAAGTCACGCAATATCAAAGTCACGCGAATACGCGGGAGAATATACGGTTAATAATCCTCTGTTTAGAATATTCCACCGCGATGCTTTACTACTCGAGAGCTGAATGAAATGTCCAACAGGAATGCACAATTTCACGTAGACGGATTTCCTCTTCATAAAAAGAGTTTTCTACATAAATTTTTCTACATAATTTTGCAAAATGCGTTGACTTTTAATCTGACTAATTTATATCAACACATTTGAGTTTATTAATTATTTTTGCTACACTCTCTCCTTTCTCTTATCTTTTTTGAAAATATTTTTAATCAATTGATATTGTATCTATGAGAGAAATAGTTTAAAAGATATATAAAATCGCTCTTTTTAGATTTAGAAAGTTTTTATTTCGTAAACATTTTACGATAAAACATTTTTAAAATTGCATTACAAGGAAATCAAATTTATGAATGTCGATTATAAATGAATTCCTACTGTCGTGTATATAGTACTGCGCATTCTAAATTTTTCAATATCAATTAGTAATATTGTTCTTTTATCATTTAATAATGAATTATATCTCTAATGTATCTTTTAATATCTGTTTTTTTTTTTTTTAATATTATATGTAATGTTTGACATCATATATATAATCAGTTTAATTTATTTGTTTTTCTATTTTTCGTATATAAATTTGATTTGTATTATTTCAGATTTCCAAAAATAACGACCGGCTATTTCGGAACAATCTAATAATACGACACGATACATTTCTTTTTAGTTTTGGTCCGCCTACGTTCCTTGCGGTGCCGCTCAGTTAAATGCAGTTCAACTCTCGCTGGAACAGATCGACGTGATTCGTCGACTCGCCGAAATGAATGCTCAACACTTAACCCTGGTTACCTCTGTCAAAGGTGAGTAACATACATTAACATTGACCCACATTGTATGTTTTCGTAATCCTCCCACTGCATATTACACGGTAGTTATCGTTATAATCTTTTTTCCATACCATTACGTAGACACATTAACACATAAGCGTTTTTTCTTTTTTCTAATATATAGATATCGGCATGATGGAGACTGTAATAAGTTTATTCTAAACAGCCTAACACTTACGCATTTATTTTCTATTGGAAAATATATATGCATTTATTTTTCATTCCTTTACGAGAATAAAAATATCCTCCTTTTACTCCGATATATATATTTAATGCGATAACAATAGAGTTAATAAAATTAATTTTTTTAATAAATAATATTTAATGCTTAGTATATTACACGAACAATACGATGCGTGTCCAATAGATACAAGTAAAAAATGAAAATTATTTACGAGTTTGAGCAGAAGCTTCAACAATAGTAAAGCGCATATAATAAATTTGATATATAAGTATTATCAAGAATTCCCGTTGTCCCCCGACAATTCGGTTAACTTGAGGTGCATCTTTTGTAACCGAAAGAATTCTTGTGACCGCCGTATTACGTTATTAAATGTAACGCGCTAGCCGCTGGTACCAATAGATATCAGAGCGACGTCTTGAAGAAAGTTTCTCATTGAGACGATTCAAGAGGATAAAGGGTCGCTATTAATTGCTCGACTTCTCCGAAGTTGAAGAGGAAAGTCGTTATTGGATTCGATTCGATGGCATAACTTTGTATTGTAGAAGATTTATCGTCAGTGGACAAAAGTATAAAGCTATCGCCGCTTCATGTCGAAGATTCCACTAATTCATAAGATAATATGAGATCTAATTTCATAATATTCGATAAAATCAAATATATTATAGCTTGTTATAAAGATATACTAATAAAGATATTAAGAGTCTTACTTCAAAAAGATTTGATCCAGACGAGGATTCGTCTAACAAACCTTTATCCCTTCACGATTCAAACTAATCTTGATAAATTAATATAGAACAATATATTAAAATTTAATGTTATCGGAGTATTACTTAATACAGTAATCAATTTCCATTATTCTACATACATACATCATGAGACATGTAAAGCGCCACACTCCGTATATATTCATATTTTATAAAAATTTAAAAAAATAATTTCTTAACGTTATCGTTTCAAATTTCTAGAAATTTTATTATATAAACCACTATATTAAAAATTTATTTTACAACAGAAAAAAGATAAAAATAACTGCAAAACATTGCATGCAAATATTTTTTTTTGGTTTTTGTTTTACGAACACTCGTTCGCGCCGATGACAATTGAACCTCTCTATTTTTAACGAAAATTGATTACAAAATTTTTTTTTTTAATTGATGGATCAATCTATCGTCTGTTAACTGCAAAATTTGCGGAATGTTGGTGAAACCGACTAATGGAGAATAAATTTCATCGAACATGCAATAGCTGTTTTTATGAGTGAAGGAGAAAGAGAGATTTCTGGAAAAAAAGAGAAAAAAATACCGAGATAACATCGGCACTAAAATAAAGAACAAACTATGCACACAATCTGAAAGAAAAGAAAATGCCAAGCAGGAGAGGATAGCAGAAAAGATACGCGAAAGCTTGTGAAAGTTTTTGCGACAAGTAACTCGCTTCAGAAATCCGACTGTCATTTTCATAAGCTCGTTGAAATCAAACCGAGGTCGTGTGAAAAAGAGATAAGAATAGAGATAACGGAAACTTTTGCAAACGTTGCATAAATAATCCATCTAGAGAAATTAGGATTAGATTCAAACTATACATCATACTAAAAGGGCGCAATTTTTTGAAAGGCATTGTTAATGGATTTTTTTACTAACAAAATTATTTTAATAAAATTATTAAATTATTTTAATGTACTATTACTAATGTGGGTAATTTGATTTCGCATAAACAATACATATTCAATCGACTATCCAGCATAGATATTTTATGATTAATAATCTTTAAATTTTTGATGTAGGAAAATCTGGTCCTTTTACGACAACTACACCTATACAAATAGATAATCGGTTGGACATGCATTGTGTATTCGAAATCAAGTTATGCACGATGCTGAAATATGAAAGAGATATGAAGGGCGAGTGAAGAAATGGAACTGGAGCACTGCCTTGCAAACGAAAGCCCTGCAATGGAACTTACCATGAGTAACCTGGAAAGCTGTCAGCCATTTTCATAAGCTCGAGAAACTTCGCCAAGTGGGAAGTGAAAAGGAGGTCGCGGCACGAAGAAGGCAAAAGGTGGAAAAGGCAGCGACTCGTGCACACAAACCTGTTCCACAATAGTACCTGCATGTGGTCAAAATCGCGATTTCGTTAACTCACTACACTGAATTTAGAAATTCAGTACAAAAAACGTCACTAATTTATAACCAACAATATATTGTACAGCAGACTCTCTGATTTCTTTTGGACCATAGAGAAAAAAATATATTAACAAAATAATTATTAAATTAATATAATTAGTAATTGGATTGAAAGATGGACGTGTTGATAATAATAAATTAATGACTTATAATAATTGTATAAGAATTGTATAAATAATTGTACAAGAATTTTTAGCATTTTAGCAACTTTTAAATTTAATTATACGTGTAACGTATAATTGTTATATGCAAACCGACTCTTAGATGTTGTATTATACACCGCATGTGGTAAAAGACTCGGCTAGAAATATAGCAATTAATTATTGAAACGGAAATCTCGTTAAAGCACTCTAGGCATATTCATTTAGATTCGTTTTATTTTTAAGTTGAAGCAAGCTGCTTCCGAGCGAGCTCCGTTCAAAGCAGCAAAGGCAGAGAACAGTTACAAGAGGAGATTACCAGCTTTTTAATTTTCGAGATCAGTGGCGCGTTTCTCAATAGATAGTATACGACTTTCTTGTATCGAGATAGAGGATATTAAATCATATTAAATGCTATATAAAGTGCTTTACCGTAATCTGATATGATAAAAGGTTAAATAAAGCAAATGCATTAAAAACTTTAGATTAATATTAATTATTCTGCATTTTTTGCAGAATTATTCAATATTCTCAAGTTACATTCACAATTTTTATGTTGTAAACATTTTATTACATTAACTAAGAAATTTTGCAAGTGAGTCATATTAATCGACATCTTTTTTCAACAATCCAAGTAAAAAAATAAAATTCTACTTAATGTTATAAAATGTATTTTACAACATATTGCAATCAAAATAAAAGATTAAGTCAAGCAAACCCCCCCATCAAAACTAGATCAATTTTGAAAGAAAGAGAGAGAGAAAGAGAAAGGAAGAAACAAAAAGAGAAAGACAGAGATGTATATTCCATATCCTTGAAATTGTTTCAAAAATTTATCCGACTCTCTCGTGCGATCTCTCTTTCGTGCAAATTCAATTATATTAACCAGCATCAATGACAATTTATCGATAGCTGTGCAAAAAGATAAACAAGACATCGTGAATGGCATGGGTTTAGCAAAAAGAAGTACAGTGTAAGAACTCTCTCTTGTATTGAACAAGAGTGAGTGAAAAGCAACAGGATGATGAAGAAGTTTACGTGTCTTACGAATCTATCATTAATCTGTAAGATTATAAATATACATATCGTTAATACCGCAGCAAAAAAACTTTAAATCCAGGATATACGGTTAAACAAATAACTCGCACGGATCGATATATTCGATATAAAGTACGATAAATCAGCCGGCTTAATACCCACCGTCGTTTCGATGCCGCCTGAAAGTTTCAATGAGGCGATCGACAGCACTCCTGAAAGCACTTTCGAAAGCGGATCTAAAAGCCGATTTTTACCGATCTTTTCATTCACTTTTCAATCCGCCCGTAGAGGGACCGACTTTTCGAGATTTCATCGGCGATCTCTTCACCGGCGAAGATCGTAAATAATCTATGAACACCATAATTCCCCGAACCCGAGAGGTCCCGCTTAATCTCATAAAGTGTCACTTTAATCTCGCCCCGGAAGAAAAAAGGAAGAATTATAAAACTCGCGCCGACGGCGCAAGAGCACGAAAAAACAGACGAAACTTCGCTGATTCACGGAAGGAGCGTAATTCGGCCGAGAGCAAAGTTCACCGAAGATGATTCGAAGTTTTACGAGAGAAGATGAGCCTCAAATAACTCGTGTACTTAGGTGTTCCCCGAGGTTCGAGTATTCTCAGCTCGGCAAATTCATTGTAGCATACTGTCGCAATTTTTAGTGTGTTTACAACGTTTAATCGCTAAAACATGACCGACTTCCTATATAACCGTAGGATAGCTATGTAAGATAAAGAATACAATAATACATTCCAAAACGTATTGTAAAAGTACGGCGCTTGATAAGTTATTAAAATAATAATAATATTAATATATCCACTATCCATCGAAAAATATATCGAGTAATAAAGTATTATTAATAAAGTTAGAGTCTTTCAGTGCAATTGTATTTTTAAATGTGATTTACATATATGATGCTTAACTGCAACATATGATGCTTCTTCATCGATATTATATTCATTTGTAAAATATTTTTAAACAATTACTGTAATTTACTATCTTAAGAAAAAAAAAATGATAGAGATAAAATTTATATTATTCATCAAATAACTTCTTTCTTTAAAAAGTATATCATGCTTATTATTAAAATGTCATCAATATAGATTTTATTTAAATCATGATTATGTGTGTAGGTCTCATTGAGGCGCATAGAGAAGGAAAAATCGCAAGTCTAATCGGAGTAGAAGGAGGTCACTCCCTGGGGAATTCTTTGGGCGTTCTCAGGACATTTTACGGTCTGGGAGCGCGATACCTTACCCTGACACATGCGTGCGACACCTCCTGGTGAGTATAAATTATGAGTGTATAAGAATCTTTTTTGAAAACTACGTAATTAACTTATCACGATTTTTTGAAAAACACGAGAAATAATAGATTTATAACAAATCGCTCACATAGTACGAAAACTAATAAAGAATTATCATTGTGATAATAAAGAATTACCCCACTGTAATGAAATTTAATTCTCTATGAGCGAAACTAAAGTAATAATAAAGGCTAATACATTCTTATGTTATTTTCTACATTGCACATATTTGTAGATAAATTACAGTACTCTCTATATTGAGAAAAGGGGATGATAATTAAATTAATATAAAAAATTGATCTTTCATACACACACTCATATACATACATACATACATATTGGCTGCCTGATTTAATCGGCCAAACTTAATACAAACTTAAAATTTGTATTAAGAACGTCAAAATAAAAAGAGTTTATCGTTCTACGGCGACTTAAAAAACACCTTTTTTAAATTATTTGTCATTAAAATCTTCATTTTTATTATACAAAATATGTTTTAATATAATCTTCGATACTATTACTCGCGCTGAGATATACGTTTCATTAAAGTTAGGAGGTTGCACTTTCTCATTCACTAGATCATCAAAACTCTGCAGGATGTTGCGTTTTTTCGACATCGTTCTTACCTCGCGCTCAAGAAGTTTCTCGATATACCAGCCGCTCGTTCATCGAGTATCCAGTTTTTTTACTCGGGACTCGTTGTGCTTCGTATCACGATCTACTCTTAGAGGCAAACCAATTCCACGGTTGATCGGCTTAACCGAGAGCCGAAGTAACCTAAAATCTGGACGCTCGGAAGTTCTTTTCAGTAATTTCGGAAGCACCCCAAAGCCACTTATTTCCTAGCGCATCCGAAAAAAATAGCAGAAAAAGAAATTTGTTCACAGAGAGAAAGAGAGAGGAATAGTCCTTATCAAGAAAACCGATCTCCACATTGCATTGTCCAGAAGTCAACTTTCTTAATTTTATTAATCCATTTCATTAATCCATTATTATAAAGACATTTCTTTGAATTGCTCTGACTTTGTTTTGGAATGTTGTCAGGCTTTATCTGACTTTACTCGATCTATTCTATTATTTGTTTATCTCTAATAATTCATTTATTTAATTTAACCCCAATATTTTTTATTTAATATGTAATATGAACAATTATATAATTATCACTTATGAGAATATTTAAAAAATCGATGCACACACACACATACATAAAAAGAGAAAATATTCTTTAGTACATTTTTTCCAAGTAAATAATCTGTAAAATATCTGTAATTAAATTCGTTTTTCCATGCGTTTCTTTCGCATTAGCATCTTTCTTATATTCAATCGTCATGTATAAAAGCAATGAATACAGCCCGTTTAATCTTCACTTTAGCCCCTTTATCTTACTTTACATAATATTGCTCTAAAGTCATCATTTATTTGCTAATTTCAATACATCATGAAAAATTCCATATCTCTTTTCGCGGCGACAAATCGACACGAGATACTAAAATAATTTATTCGATTCTCCGCGGTATAATCAGAATTTAAAAATATGCAAGTTGCGCAGTTTATTATTATACACGCTCGCTCGCATCTCCGTGACTATGAGAGGAACAATGCTGGAATAAAAGCGCTTCTCCTCTTTTGCCTCAAACATCGATCCTTAACCCGAAGTTTATGCATCCCCTGATGCCGAGTGCCGCATGGAGTTGTAAATAAAGTCCCCGCTTTTATGCATCCGGTCGATCCTGAATCTCGTGACCCGCGACGAGTTGCGTTTTCGCAAAAAATCCAACGTACGTTATTTGTGAGTTGCGCGGGCCATAAAATAGAACTACACACGCGCGCAAAACAACGACATTCGACTCCCGTATGACTTTATTCATTTAATTAGTACAAAGGTCGCGGTCATTTTACAAATTTTCCTCGTCAAAAGGAAGGTAATTTTATTCGCGACCATTTAAAACGATTTCGTCCGAGTTTTCTATTTTCTCAAAGCTTCCCATTATCCTTCCGACATAATAGTACTCATAACCCGAAAACTGAAGTTAACTGGAAGTTTGAAACATTCGCGTTACTTTTTCTTCACGAAACGATCATCATGCTCTGGCATCGATGTTATCGAGATAATGCAAACAAATTCTGAATTCAAAAGTGTATTTTTCGCGATATAAAATCGCAATTCTTTTTCATTTTTTGCAGCTACTGTATTGTATTTCTTTTATCAGTTGAACTTTGAAGAATACCAACCGCGTTCATCCCTTGCTCACTGAGAATCCATCGCTCACTGTACCTTTTACGAGCGAAGGGACTCATGCTCGAACCGTAATAATCTCACCCTCTGTGGCCTGCCACGCGAAATAGGATTTACACCTCGAGGAGCGGCGCTAGATGCCTAGCTCGCTGGCTCTCGGGATGTAAATTACGACAGTGACCGCCAATGTCACTAACTCTAACGCCGCTTTAAGGTCGCAGTATTATACGACAATGCACCGACCTGGTTCGCCGTGCACTTTCCGATCTTCGCCTGCTTTATGTCTCCCTCGACTCTACGATGCTTACCGCAATAAATAAGAATCGGAGTCATGTCGGGTTCTCACGTGCAAATCTCTCCTCGGATATAGTACAATACATATTTTTCTCTTCTGACTCCCTAATTTACACCAATGTCGTCTTACGACACACACGACACGGAAGGTAATCTTTTCTCAATATGAGGTCAAGTTTTCTCAATATGAAGAGAAAAGAGATTAAATATAAATATTCATTATTCGAATAAACTGTGTTAATAAGATAATATAATATGAATAAAAAATATTTGTAATAATGTATATTATAAAGCTCTATAGCGAGCAAAAATTGGAAAATTGAAAATCGTAATAACACACAGAATTAAAAATTGAGAAAGTGAATTCCTTCCCCACCTTGTGTGATTTAGGAATTAATTAAATCAAATCGAGGTGTAATTTTTTTTCAAGAAAATCTACGCATTTCTATTCAAGAGAACCAAGTAAATACATATAATAGTAGTTGCTTGAACAACAAAGTGATTTGAAATATCCAGAAAAGTATATGCCTATGAAAGTGTAGACTATAATATATAGAGCATCTGAAGAAAACTCGTCATAAAAATGCGGTTTCATCTCTGCGGCCTGAGATTTCCGGCATCCACACGAGGAAAAGCGCGCTTTTATTGGGACAATATCCGAATTGCTTTCCGACGTGTACCCATGGCTTAATGTCAGTCTCTGACCCTATTCTCTCTCACCTCTTATCATCCCTCTTCTGTTTCGGTCGCGTGCTCTCCCTCCCTCCTACCTTCTCCCTTTTCTCTCTAGGGACGCGAGATTGTCGACCCGATTGAATTTTCCACAGTTCTAGATGATGACGCTAAATCATCTCTGATGTTTCCATCTCGTCTGGGAGCGAGTGCAGAATTCTCGATATCGTTTGTATCTTCAGATCACTTGTTTCCTAATTTTCATATTTCTATTCTATATATTCTAGATATATTCTATATATTCTAGATATTCTAGATATTTCGTATGTCTTCCGTTATTCGTAAAAAAAATAAACATACTTTATTTAGCAAAGATTAAAGTTTAAACGCAGACATTTAATAGTGAAAATTAAGTATGAAGGATGTAAATAGATAACGAGATATTACATCTTAATTAATTTCAGGTAATAGTTACTTTCATAGAAATTTATTGTAAATTATGATTACTATGATATTTATAGAGAAAAATTAAAGAACTGTCATAAATAACAGTTTCTTACAAAATTCATTAAGAAAACATCAAATTTATTGTACTCAACAGCAGTAAAACATTTACCATTAATATGACTTAAAAATGTCATATTTTGCTTATTAATCATTACACATTCGCAATTCCGAGATATAATTTTTGAAGCTACCTCGAAACTGTCTACTAGTAATTAAATTATATTTAATAGACAGTAAGTGAGCTAATTACGATAAATAGGCGAATGGAAACACGCGTTATTTCCGAAAAGTTACAACATATAACTCAGATGAGCTTCGAGAGAAGCTTGTTTTAATGATCCTAGAGCATAACGTATAACGTATATGATAACAAAATGTGCGAGCCCGAAAGCAGAGTTTGTGTAGGTTGACCTAAATCACTTGACCCAAGACCACTCGCGCCTATTCGAGTATCTAGCTCAAGCTATATCTAAATCATTACTGAACTAAGAATATAAAAATCTAATTTAAAGTCTCGATATTTTTGAATATGGATATCGCTTGTGATCGAATTCTTATTAATTAGTAATATTTTTTTAATTAATATTATATATCAATAATGATACATATATATATCTTATATATATCTTCAATGATCAATAATTTGTGATATCATTGGCGATTTCTGCATTTCATGTCAGAAATTGAATATAATAAAATTCGCGTAGTAAATATGTTTACACAAGATGACCTGATTGATACTTTAGAAAATATTATTCCTTTCTCCTACACATAAAAGCTCATCTGAAGAGAAAGAAAGCAAGCGCAAGCATGCAGTGCGACCGCTGAATTCTCGCAAGCAAACCGACGTTCTAACAGACATTTTCTTGGCAGGGCAGTCTGTTCTGTTGGCGAGACGAACAACACTCAGGACTCTACACCGGGCCTCAGCGAATTTGGGAAAGTGAGTCAACATTTACATTATGTACTCGCAGCTCCGCTGCGGATTCACCTTTTTCGGCGAACAGAGAAATATCATGTTCGCAAAAAAATGTCCCATGTGTACATACAAGCTTCCGAAACAGCTTCCGTTTTACGATCGCGGACGGGGTTTTACGCGACACATCCTGCAGAAAAATAATACTGCAGACTTCCGGCCAAGACGCGTCCCAGTATTATTCCGCGAAACGACCGCGCGACAATTTGGTTTATAATATATAATGCAAGTATTGCATTATAAGTTTACAATTTTTTTGCGAAGTACGAGGTTTCCTCGGGGAAATAATAATATAATATATTAGCACAACACGGGATACCAGAGAGAGATAAATCGTTGATCAAAATTTGTAAACTAGTTCCATAATAGTTGCATATTAAATAATAATTCTCACTAGTATAATACATAACAATATTCTATTATATTAAATTAATGCTCAAGATTATTTAGAGAACGATTTCTTTCCGGTGTATTCACGCGCAAGATGCTCGTATTTCGTATTTCAAAATCGAGAAAGAGTTTACAAAATTTCAAATAAACTAATTATAATTATAAACTAATTAATATTGTGTATAATATATCAATTTAAGAAATACTCGCTAAAATGTTTACTATATCTCTAGTTTGTACGTTAAAATTTCCCAACAACTTTTCGCTCTGGAATATTTAAATAAACGAGACATTACGACGCGCGCATTACATCAGGAACATTTTCGATTCTTGTGGCAGGATTTAGATTGCGATTTCACCGTCTCGATGGCTCGAATTATTTTTCCACTACATAACCGGGAAAAGTGATCGTCAACAAACACGCGACCGATTGCGTCCGACCTAGATTCCGTTTATCACTCTCGTCGCTCCGCCGCGTTCATAAAATTATATCTCGACCCACTTTAACGCGTGGAATTCGTCGAGGGATTTCGAGCGTTAACGCACAGGTTCGACGATTACATCAGGATTTCTGCCGTGCGCGCCTTCTGACATTACGTGAATCCCGAGATCCGTCTGAAAAATCAAAAGAAACGAATCCTTTCCGCATCGAATCATTTCGCATCGATTAAATTTTTTGTCGAAATTCGTACTCTTGTGGCAATGGCAGCTTCTGATTTAAAAAGTGGAAAAAACGAAAAGCTTAATGGCAGGAACAGATACGAGGAAGAAGGAAAAGGAAAACGGACGAGGGAAGCGCGTGAGAACGTAAATCAAACGGTCCACCTCCGTTATCTCGTACCGCTTGCAACGGCTCGCATTAATAAATGACAAGTTTTCCAGAGAAAAATTCGATGCGCGTCGCTAAATGCTCCATAGTTTGTCACTGATGTTCGTTCTCGTGAAATGCTAAATATATATTCTAACCATCTGAAATTTTTCAACAATTAAATCTTTTGAATAATACGCTGTCGCCATAATGCCTTTCCAAATATTATATCTTTAAGAGTTTTAATTTCTCATTTTTATATGTTATATATTTAGCTGTGATAAAACTATTTTCTATTATATTTAGTCTACCTTTATTTTAGTGCATTATTTATATAATTTGTATTAATTATTAATTTTTTGCTGCAAATCAAAGAGAGAAAACAGAATTAACATTTAGATATTGTCAAAACCATTCCCCTGTATCGTTCCAGCACATGTTCAATTAACTATTAAGAAGAATAGAGTTAAGCCATGTCGCCAATAAATTATTCTACAAAAAGAATTTTCCATTCGTGAAACAATATCAATCTTGTCGTTGTGTTATTTGCTGCGCAAACGAAAAATGTGGCATGTCTCAATTATCGTAGCATACTGGCTATATCGAAACACCGACGATACAAAATTGTTATTGCTGGTAGCGTATTACCAGCGAAATATTTTTACGGTTTCACCACAAAATTGCAATAATCTACGAGGAAGTAATATCGCCCCCCTCGTCTATGATATCGAAATATTTTTATCAAGTGTAATAGCTTATTTTGTGCGCGTTAATTTAATTTTCAACAAAGATTGATCATTTAAAGAAAGATGTTTTCACTCTTGCGCATTACACTTTCTGGGTCTCGAAATACAAATAAAAAGGAAAAACAAATTTGTATAATCGCGTATAATAATAGCAAATAAAAAAGACATAAAAATTGAGGCGCGTAATGTTAATAAATGGACAGAATCGTAAATGACTTTGATATAATAATATAATTTTCTAAGTTACAATAAAGTGCAATTATACTGAAAGCATTTACTTGTACTCGCAATGCGTAGCGCGGATGAACGAAATAATAGATTTCACATGCCATTTGAAAGAAGAAAGTCGCGACTCCGCGGCTCGTTCGGAAAGATAAATGGAATTATCTAAAAATTGCTCGTCCTCGTATCCCCTCGCGACTGTGTATGTACATATACCGTAATGTTCGTTGTATCACTGTAAATACCGACATGTGCACTTCCGGTAATGGACGGCATGCAACTCCGACGAAGCGAGTTCGTTGTGCACGTTTGTGCACAAGCATGTGCACAATTCGACATTTTTGCCCTTTACTCTCTTGTTCCTTCGGTCTGTTATTTCTATCGAACGAGACCCATATTTTCCGGCATCGTTCACCAGGTGCGCGAATACGCGCGTGTATGACATGAGCGCGCTCGTCACGCACGCATGCACACCCACATTTCGAATCACCGTTAACGCGTCGCGGTGATATATCGTGGAATTATGGCGATAGCTCGCGGCGTAGTATTTGTCACGGTTTCAACGTGGGCTTGATTTTATTGCGGCTTTTGGATGTGACGATTAGTTTCGTCTAGCCTCGTTGCGCTCGATACCCAGCAACAGGCATCGGATTACCCGCGAATTCACCATTCACCCGAATACAGGATACAGACGACTGTGAAATTTGGTTTCTCTCTTTCGATTTTCGCAAGAATTTTGGTACATGATATCGAATAAATCCCACAGTTTTTAAATCATTGATGAAAAGATTAGCATATATATTATTTAAATGGCATTTCTTTAGTTATATGCTAAATTCTTCCTCAAATAATCTACTGATTCCTATTTATTAATAGGAATAACTTTGTACAACAAAATTTCACAGCTATTTAATCGTTGATTTTAATCGTTGATAACCTTATTTGCATGTTTTCGCTTCGCATTTTGCGTACGAGTGACGTTTCTTGCTTGTCACTTGTTAATGCTGCCGATAAGAAATAGTCCCTTGTATCGCGTAATCATCCGTCTCGCTAAAACGACGCGCGTCAGAGGCTGTTTCTCCGCAAAAACAATGCGCGTCGTTTCTGCCATCGACGCACGAGACTCGCATCGTTCGGATGAAATCGTGCGCGCCGAGAAAAGCCAGCTACATCCTCACCCTTAAAGCCGGAAAAACGGAACCATTGTGATTCGTTCTTCCACCCACCCTCCTCCATTTCCTTTTCCGCTCGCGTCGACAGGGCTGTCTTTATCGAAATTTGCCCGCTATTTCTGTAGAAATATTATGTAGAACATTCAAACGCAGTAGTCTTCAACGTATGTAATTAAATATTAAATAACAATATTTAAATATCAGCGAAATATTTTTTATATCATTCTTTCAAATATCGATATTTAACAATTTTTCATACATCAGTATTTTTTCTCTTATAAAATAACAGAAATTCATTTCTAACTAAATTTCTAATTAAATTTTAACAATACAACAAAAATCATGAAAGAGAAATTATCAATTGTTCCATATTGTTTGCCAATTGGCCGTTATTTTTAACAATCCTACACAGGGTTAATTAATAATTCGTTAATTGTAAAAGTAAAGTAAGTCAAGTTTCTCGAGGAAAATTGATCGAGATTAATGTACCGATTTATATCTCGTTGAAACTCGCACAACATTTCAAAATTAAATTTACTCCGCTCTTAAGATAAGTGATTCAAGTGAAGATTTACGTGTTTATCAAAGCAGAAGGCCACAAATATACTAAGCTCGATCCTGCACATTACCACCAATACGTCGAAGCTTTTTCTCGCTATCGCGCGATGGAATGGACGGTTGCTTGCATTCTCGACTAATGTTCGCTGGCTGAAACGCCGACATTTCCTTCGTTTCCCGTGCTACTTTTCTCTCGTCCTTCCCGGTCGATCCTTTTCACGTGTTTTTGCGCCATAATAAAGGTATCTCGTCTCAAACCCAGCATCCGATATTCTAGTTCAATCACCTCGAGCTTAGGAACACTTATGATATTTGCATTGTTTCGATACTTTGTTTTTCTTATTGAATATTTTTGCAATCGATTTATTGCTTAGAAAACGATATTTGAAAGACAATGACGAGTGAAAAATATCAGCTAAAATTTAAAAAAGCTGTGTACAACGCGTCTTTTCTACCTACATTATACCTACCTATCTATACTATTTTTTACCTAAATTTAATTTACCTTTTGCAGAAAAATCATGCGATTTAACATATTGATAAATTTAATATAATTCAATTCACACAATTTTATTCTATCTCTATCTTTTTCTAACATATGGCTATGTACATGATTCCCTTTATATGGATGAAAAAAAAAAAGATTTTTAACGCGCTTCATTATTCTCCAGGCAGTTGTCAGAGAATTGAACAGGCTGGGCATGCTGGTCGATCTCTCGCATGTCTCAACAAGAACAATGAGAGCGGCCCTGCAGACTACAAGGGCGCCGGTGATCTTTTCGCACAGCGCTGCCAGGGCACTATGCAATTCTACCAGAAACGTGCCGGACGACGTGCTCAGAAATCTGGTGAGTTTTCACGTCACATAGGCAAGAATATGGAAATGCAATCAAACACGCAAAAAAAAAATTAAAAAACGAGTCAGTTTGATCATTCCGTTGCTGCTGATATTCACATTTTTCGGAGACACATAGCGAACTAAGCGAAACGCGCTGTCGCGAAAAAAAATGTTACGTCGACTACAATATGTGCGCGGACAGATTTATTTATTTATTTATTTATTCGGATCTCTTTCGATACCATGTGCGCATCGGTCAGTTAGAAAACACTGCAGAATATGAGCGTACAGAAAAAATGAATGAATCCCTTTGCTACAAACGATATGAGTGACGGATGAAAAAAATCAAGACGCGCTCTCGAGAGTGTAAAGCGGCGCACACGAAAGTTGCTCTCAACCTTTGTTCGATTAACATCGAGATTATTTGATTTCGGACCGAATATGTGCATATGTGCCACGGCCTAACCAGATCGATGAAGCTCGATGTTAACGAAATTTAATATTGATACACGAGACCTCCCCGTAGTAATATAATGTTTAAGAAACAGAGAGAACAAATCCAAAATCGGCAGCTGCACGTAAAGAATACGCTTATGATGCAATTATCAATCTTATGACAATACGAAATAGCCTCATCAAGAATTTATTTATAAAGATACTATATTGCAATTTATTATATAAATCTGGCAAAGTTGTATAATTAGAAAAAAAAATGATATTAAAATAATGTTATAATGAAAAGTATAGACACAATAAAACATGATATAGTTAAGATATGATATAAATAATCACAAATATAAAGAGAAACGTATATGTACGAAAATAAATAACTGCCGGCAACCGTTTTTCTTTTTATCGTAATCGTTTGAACGTATGTAAAGAGAAATAAAAACCATGTGAAAGCAAAATGAAAGATGTACGCGCTGTACTGGTGATTAAACGCAAGTTTTATCGACAGATCTGATATCTCTGGAAGCGAGATGCGTCAAAATTAAATTCGCAGAGTGCAAACGAAGTGAAGCCAACCGTGTGCGAATCGAATGCGATAGGAGAATAGTTTGTAATCCACAAAGTTGTAAAGCGTACGCGAGGTGATATGTGTATGTGTATGTTGTGTGTGTACATGTGAAACATACAAGAACGCAGGATCTATATTAACAAACACAAAGTATCGGATGTTCAAATTGTTCAAGTTCGAATAATGAGATAATCGCAAACTATTCGTAACCGATGGAATGAGGTTCGGAGGAGATATGTCAAAATGATTTCTAGCGGCGGTAACCCCGGAAACAACGCGCCAAAATAGCGCGAGTGTGTTAGAAGTTTGAAGCTTAATCCACGTTATTATCGGTAATTCTGCGCACACCCACTACTAACGATTGGCGTTAATCCAATTGGCGCTAATCTCGTTCTCTCTGTCTTTCTCTCTCTCTTCCTCCCTCTCTCTCTCTCTCTCTCTCTCTCTCTCTCTCTCTCTCTCTCTCTCTCGATCGCGGCACTGAAATTTTTCCTCGATCATTAAATTCGCGGGAAGCATAAACGCGGTATAATAATTGACGTCTCATTAATCGTATAACAGTTGGCTGAGCGAGGACTTAAACGACGCTTCATTAAAATTTCATCTCATTCTCGTGGCGCGTGCCTGTCGATTAACGATTGACGAACCGACGATTAAGCTCAAGGAATTCTAAGTTAGCGAAATTTAATTCAACTTATTGCCGATTAGCTCAACACATCGACTTTATCGCAAAGGGTATATAATGCAAATTTTACACTTCATAATACATTCCAGCATATTGCCATTCATTAACGTCATCAGAATGATACATAATCTTAATCAAATTTTAATTTAAAGAGAGAAAAAGAAAGATACACTCTAATATAGTTGTATAAAAAATTAATTAAGATATAATTTTATAAAAGTTTTATTATCTTCTTCAGAAACAAATTAAAATTATATAAATATAAAGATATATTATAAATAGCAAAAACAACGAGATTGATGATGGAATGATGTATGAAGACACACATTCATATTTATAATTTTAAAATCTAGTTAGAGCCCCCCCTCCACCCTCCATTTATTACATGTTTAGATGAGCATCTATTGCATTTAGTAATAATAAACTTAGCTATTGATAATCATTTTTTAGAAAATCATATTTAATTTTAGAAACGTAAAAAGATAATTTAGACAAACTGTTGTGGACTAATACCTCATTTTTAAAACTTATTGTTCACGAATACTCTTTATCTTTTTGAGACACATTTTCAACTTAAAATGATACACATAAAGGATTATTAGACACCTCCAAGAAAGAAGATGGTTACTAATTAATTAACCGACGTTTTCCTCAGCTTCTTGAGAAGTCAGTCTAACATCTCCGCACGAACTTCATCCTCTTCCACGGACGATCAATATTCCCTTAATTATACCCGCAGAACGAGAGGATGAGTAACAACGATCTAAGCCGGATGGCTTGCCCGGTAACGTGTTATTAACCGTGCCGTCCTGCTGCCCTAATTAACATTGCCCATGTAGTTTAAGCGAAGTTAGGTATCGAATAGACAATTGCGCACTGTGTCCCTTGAAATTATTTCCCTGATAACTTCCGTTGAGCTGATATAAAAAGATAACTTAATCTTCAATAAAAATTAATATTCTTCTCTTAAGATTTATTTTACATATAGCTTACTTTCGATAATGTTTATTGTAACCATCACACTAATTTACTATTAATTTTCTGGAACGCCAATTTGATGCAGTCATATATCCGTCATATCTTATTTAAATGCCTTTTTTATCTAATATGCTATAAAACTTATGGTATGTATAACTACAAGAATCTACATAACATCCGAAATTTTAATTGCTGACTTTAGAAGCACGCTTCACAAATTTTAAAAAACTACTTTCAAAAAAATTAGAATACACATAGTAAATTAATCTTATTGCCTGATTATTACAATAAAACATTATCTCGTAAAAATTAGAAAAATTAATCTCTTATTATTGATTTCTTCAATTCTGCGTTATAACTTTCTGATAAATAATAATAAAAGAATTTGATTTTAATCAACAAAATTATTAAAATATTTTCCTTTTATTTTTATATCCGTTCAGATGTTAGATCATATAATGTTTTTGAAGCGTGGCTATACTAAGGTTTCGAATAATCGATAATCTCTCATAAATAAATTCTATATATAATAGTAGAATATAATCTATATAATAATATATAATAATCTATAATTTCTATATATATATATATATATATATATATATATATATGATAATTTTATTATAAATGCGCGATGCAACAACGTATTCTCTATTATGCATTTAAGAATTGAAAGAAATATGATCACAACATGTATGACATTAATGCATTTGTTCGCAGGCTAAAAACGGCGGGGTGGCGATGGTCCCTTTTTATACCTACTTCATAACGTGCAACAGCACCGCTACTATAAAAGATGTTATTGGTATGTACAAACGCTATTTGCAAAGTATCGATATTGCATGTGACAGACGCAATTATCATATTCGTCGTATTTTACGTTACGAGAGAAATTTTTCACTGTAAACTTCATTTTCAAAATTATTTTTAAGATAAAAATTTGAATATATAATCCTCTAACAAGCACATTTGTTTCAATTTTATAAGAATCCTGTAATGCATCTTGTTCATATATATTTTTTACAGGGAATATGTATTTGCTTTCATTTTAACGCTCGCAAATATTTGAAAAATTCGTTGTCATGATAATAAAAAGACATTTTATTTTACGCGTGCATGCATGACAATCTCATAAGCGCGTTACTTCATAACCGCGCATTATTCCCCAGTCACATTTTATTCCCTCGGGTAAACGCGCGCATATACATTTATATTAAAATATAATAAAATATTTTGTGTGACGCGCGCGCTTTACGCGCCACCATGACGGGGAATGATTAAGGTTCTGCACTGTTTCAGCACACATCAATCATATTCGAAAGGTAGCGGGGATCGATCACGTCGGGATCGGAGCAGGTTTCGACGGGATAAATTTGTAATTATTCTTTCACTATATTTCTACACACACGAGGCAGAGATATTCAGAGACGGGGCGTGTTGCCCTATGTAACTAATTCAGTTCAATAATATTTATGATTAATCTCGTTGAAAGATACGAATCGCGCAATAAATCTGCGGCCCCACGTAAATATGTATTTAACCCACAGAATTCCACTTTTACAACACTCGGGATAATTGCTTCGCTTGTTTTGAAAAGGGTATGAGTCCCAGGAGGTTAATTTTACGGGGGACGCATGAAACAATGACGAAGGAGCTGCTTTTGTTCTATAGCCATGAAACTTTCACAAAGTACTTATGATGATTCTCATAATGTATACTACAAAATATATCGCTTAATATAACTTTCCGCGATTCTGTTTCATGGTACCCTTTAAATGTTAAACTGACTTCAGTTTAACATTTAATGTGGTTTTTAATATTTTATTATATTATACACAAAGAAATTTAATTTATATTATTGTTGCCGCAACGTATTGCTTTAAAATCGTCTTAAAATTCATTATCAAATAGAAACATAATAAACACATTTTATGCGAATGCTTCATTATACTTGAATTAATATGCATTCCACATTAAACTAATTTTACAAGATCAACATTTCTGTATTCAAATTCAATGCTTAGTTATAATAATGAGAAGATTATTCACAGAACTAATGTCAAGACACGAAAATTTGTACGATTTAAATTTAAATCACAATAAATGATTTTTTTTTATACTATATGACACTAAAACAGAATTGAAAGTATCAAAAATCAGCCATATATAATACTAAAAATAAGTGTATAAATAAACGATTCAATCGATCGTTTGTTAGACAGTTATCGCATTCTTTCAAAAATAGAAACAACGCAGTAATCAAAAATTAAAGATCAGAATCAAATGCAGTAATGATGTCAACTTAACATCATTCTCTGAATATTGACTCGAATCAACGAAATAAGTTGTTTAACCCTCACGCGAGATTTTTATCCCTTCCGCAGTACTCCCACGGGCTTAGAGGATGTCTCGAGGTATCCACAACTATTGGCCACTCTGCTGGAAGATCCAGCATGGACGGAGGAGGACATCAAGAAATTGGCCGGTCTTAATTTATTGAGAGTATTCGCGAAAGTTGAACAGGTACGGCTCGTATCGTATCTTTTAATCAGATGCAGACTACAGTTTTTACGATCAGCATTTACGACAGTTGTAAATAAAAAGCATTTTAGTTACTTGCTCCAACAACACACGTAATCCTGTATGACGATGAATTCCAGCGACACAGTCCATAATTCGGGATACTATCTGAGATTAATCGCGCGCGCGTTAAATTTATCGGGCAATTGTTAAAGTTTTAACACTCTTCGTTACGCACGCCTGTCAAGATAATTGAACGCGTTATGACTTGATGTCACTCTTATTTTCGCAAATTTATTATTTGTGCATTGGAATTGTTTTTATATTCAAAATAAAGGAGATAAGTTTATAAACGATAGAAACAACAAGAATTAACTTTTTAGGCAAATTAAATTTAGAATAAAAAATTTAACAAATTAATAGAAAATAAAAAATTATAATAATTAAATAATGCGTAAGTATTATTTTAAACTTGTTGTTGCAAATAAAAATTAGTAAGCGTTATAGCAACCCGATAATATTTTTGCCAGAAAATTTGATCTCATAATAATCTTAGAAAAGAAATCTAAAAATATAATATTGATCGTAGGTCGATTCCGTCCTCTATCGCTCCCTTATCTTGCTACAGTATGCAATCATTATCGTTTCCGGAAAACAGGTTCGTGACGAGTGGCATAGAGCGGCGGTATTACCCGTGGAGAAGATCAGTCCGCCAGACAACTCGGCCTGCGTCTATGGCGCGTCCTGATCCTCTTTGAGGACGTTCGTGCCGGGATTTCTCGATTTTGCGCGATCGCCGAGGATCCTGCGAGTGCCGTGGCATTACTGGAGTCTGTAAGAACGCGTTCCCTGAATCGTCAAAAGATCATTCTATGAGAAGAGCTCCATGGATATCTTCAACGGAAACGACCAACTAATCTACACCGAAAGAACTGCCGACTTCTACTTCAGGGACTCCATCGCGCCTTAACGAAACACGAAGATTCAGCGCGGAAACGCGACCGGTCCTTCGAAATTAATGGCGTCGAGGATCCTTCGAAAAATCATTTTTGAAACGACAAGCTTCGTTTGTCTGCGACATCATTCGGAAAGAAGATGTCAAGATCAACGTCGTTCACGATAACGTAAATTGCGGTCACATTTGAAAAATAATTATTCGCCTTCTATAAACGCGCCATTTAATTTTGTAATATTGGGCAAGGGTTACTAAGCTCATAATGTGAAAGAAAGATTAATGACTGTTTTTAACTCAGTACTTCTTGCACGCTTATAAATTATTCGACATGATTTTGCGATTATTTATCAGGCATTTCCGTCCAGACTTGACTTAATAATCCGTATTCATTATTTCGCAATTCGCATCACGAGCATTAAAGTACACATGCTTTATATTTGTCTCTCTCTCGTGCTATATATTCTAAGTTAAAATAAATAATAATCAGAAAACACACGGAAATAAAAGCATAAATCGCAATTTCGTAACTTTCGCTTTATAAGTTATAGTTTTTGGCGCATCAAGATAAATTCACAAAGACATACAACCAGCTTATATTCGAGTTATTTTACTAATCGCAAGGCGATTGGAAAAATCCTTAAAAAGTTCTCCTTGAAAGAGATAAAGACTAAATTCTTAGCGCACATTTAGTATCAATTATGGCCACCTGATTCTCATATCATGTGTTTACAGCACACGCAACACGCAATTTCCACATATTAGATTAATAAAATACAGAATCAGACAGCCATTTATAGCGTTAAATATGCAAGGATACGGACAAATTGTACGTGACAATTATACGTGATTAATCGTATAAAATTACTGGCGTTAAAACAAAATACGTATTTAAATGTAGCACGATTATCATTGCAGCTGTTACATTGTTCTTTATATTTGATTTGAGAACAAATGAAAACGACATCACTGTCATACATCAAATATAATTAGATAAAAAATTCCTTAGACTTTTTTAATTTAATTTTTAATTACGCAATATTAAATACCTTAATAAATATATATTAAATAAAAATTCTTCTTATATAAAGTTCGTTTAAAATTAAATATACTTAGAATAAAAAGTTTCGTTACACCTGTTTGTACTCTTTAAAAATAATATACAAAAAATTATTCATATCTAATTGCTTATAATTGAGAAATTATTGATATTAGTTTTTAAGGAGAATGACTCCAAATTTGTCAATGAATTCGCCATTAATGGCACTTGTCAGTATAGTTTTAAAATGCCCTATATATAACGGTTGAATCAGACAAGTGCACTTACAATGTGCGAATATAACAAAATCTCCAAGGAAAAAATTAAAAATATGAAACAGATACTAAGTTTCTAGCGATAAACTAAAAAATAGTTTCCACGCGTCAATAAAAAAAAATACAAATCTCGCTTTATAGCAAGCTTCTGTAATTGATAGCAACGCAACAGATCGCATTTTTATGCTAATTTTGCATCAGTTCTCTATTTTCATCTTTCGCACGAAAATTAATTAACTACCATGTAAAAGATAAAAAATTAACTTTAAAAAATTAACGTTTCAGATTTCAGATAATACATGCTATTGTAGAGGCATTTGACACTTTCAACTGAATCAGATTGTTAAAGAATGTAGGCTATTCTCAAAATCTGTTCGACACGCAGCTTGTATCATTATTTCACGCTATTTGATTACGCTTACGAGTATAACATAACGAGTATACATAACACGCGATTCGATTCGTTGCCGATATCAAACACTGCCAAGCCATGCTAATACTGGACCTTACGAAGATTTTGATTTACATCTATGACACATTATTCTCAGTTTTAAAAATATAACACAAATGTAGCAATACATTTTGTTTTCAATTGACAACTCAATAATTGCAACAGAAGAATTGTTAACTATGATTTGCCAATCAAAATGTTTTCACACATATTTACGGAGACAAGTTTATCAAAGCATAATGGATTGGGTATTATGCAATTTTGCTTGAATTCTCCCGCTGCACTTGCTGCACCGATTGCACGAACCGTCGTTCTGAATCGTCCTACAGCCATAAGTGCTTTGAGAACAAAATCGGTTTTACAAATCTCATGCAACGCGTAACGCGACCTATATTCTTCGCAAGTTGTCGTTACATAAACTGTTAATTTTGAAAATGGCGTGTAACAATTTTCAGAAGAACTTACGAAGATACATTGCATGAATTTGTATTCCAGAATTTAGGACGCGTCAAACTTGGACTCACGCTACTTTCAAAATAGCTAAACGACCAACAACTCCTGGATGCATCGCGAATAGTTTCGTGACTTTCCTCAGGACTGTGATATTTTTCCGCGGGCCTCGTGAAACATTTCGTGCTTCCACCTAAACAAATCGGGACGCGCCGCTGAAGGGAGAAAATGTACCGTCGAAAAAAAATCGTGTATGTATGATTATTACGAGTCGAAGATATAGGTACGTTACGGTCAACGATTTATTAAAGTGATGTAATAGTCGGTTTAACTACATATGAAAATGCTTCTTAATAGAAAATAGAAAATGTTTTATAGAAGATACTTCAGGAATATTTCCAAATTCTAAGAAAGACAAAAAAAGTGCTGAAATTTTTAATTTTGGGCGTACGTATTCTGTACTAATTCTATATTAATACAAATCGTAGTCCTGCTTCTATAATTATGCAAAAAATTTAGAAAAAAGTATATCTTAACCGATCATCATATCGCTTTAATCGAATGAATTGCGAGACAATGCGAGAAAAGAAATGTGTGCATTTAATCGATGCGCCGAAATCTTCAGATTACGACTTTATAATATTGCGTTAAATAATAGCGAAGGATAGATTCGTAGCAAAGACGACAAGAAACATAGCGTAATCTATCGTGGACCGTACATCTACGAGAAACTTCTCCATACGTAAATACTTTACTGAATATTCTTAACGCGCAAACACACGCGCATACACATTTGTGTATTGTGTAAAACGATTGTGTAAACGATGCCTTCGACGACTCGCGGCGTTATTTTACGAGCAACGGAATTTTCGTCCGCACGAACTGTCAAAGAACTAGATTCTTGACGAGAAACATGTTTTTGCAACATTAGAAGAGTTTAAAGAGTGCTTAGTCATTAATTAAAAATATATCGTTGGCTGTACTCTTCCCCGCGGCTGCATTTAAATCTCGATTCAGCAAAAAAAATCCTTTTTCCCTTGAAATAAAGCTATCAGCATGCATTTATCCCAAGAGAGATCTAGCGAATACATTAAAAATTATTTAAAAAAAAGTTTACAATTTTAATCGATAACCATAGCGAGACGCTGCTCCCTTTTACATAAATTTTAGCAGTAATAACGCAAGTAATCGCCAGATAGTCTACTGTTAAGTAGCATAAACGACCAATAGGAGAATACGTATAATTTTTAATTCATAATTCGGAGTAAGTTTAACGAGTATGTAATTACGGCACTTTGCTCAATATCACCAATTAGGACATCAGGGGGAGAGGAGACACATACAAACTGTTTTTTCCGTAGTATTTCCGTAATATAAATCCCCGTAACTTATCACGTTTAGATGAACAAATGCGACTGTCACAATTATTCTTTGTAAATAATTTATGTGTGAGATCTTTCCTTCTCGCGCGCGTAAACGCGAGCAGATGCCGAGACAAATACTAAAAATCGACTTGAATCGAGAGAAAACCATAGATAACCATTTTGAGTGTGTATGAATCACTAACACATGTGAGTGAGACAAGAGAAAAGATGTATTATCAAAGACCGGAATAATTTTGAGCGCTTCGAGAAGGACGCGAAAATCGTATCCGAATAATGTCAATTATTTACGCGCGAAATGAATTTTATCGATATATCCGTATCGTTTCGACAATCTACAATCATCGAATTTTGTTCTCCTTGAAATAGAGGTTTCATTTTATCACCACACTATTACTTGAGATATGAAAAAATCAAATTGAAAAAGATGAATGAACGTTCTTTTCTCGAACAGCTCGACCATTATTTTCTCGATAGATCAACGTGTTCATTTTGTAAAACCTAACAAGTAGGACGATCAATCACGCATATGTAGAATCCATTTTTTCTAAGATGACTTAATCGAAGGAAAATCAGAGAAGAAGGCAGAAGAAGGAAGACAATGGCGAAAATAGGAAAAGAAAAATCTTAGCTATATGAACTTTAACGTATATAACATAAAACACACAACTGCCTAGAAACTCAGATTAATATAATATTATACTTATTATATTATATACAATTAATAATGACATGTCTAAACGCACAACAACGGGCGAGTTTAATAAGACAAGACGTGCATGTAAATAGAATATATCCAAATGATTATGTGTGAAATGTACGTACAGAGTATCCCAAAACCATCAGAATATATTTCAATAATAGATATTAGAGGCCACATATACGCAAGTTAAGAAAAATGTTAAAATATATTCAAAATTTTAATATTTAGTTTAATCATCATTGTGAGTTTTAAACAAAAAGTATAATTATTAAGAAGTAAAGTTTCATAGTTAAAGACAAATAATAAAATTATATTGTTTATATATATATATATATATATATATATAAAATTTAAACTGGTTTTACTTTAATAAAATTTTAATTACCACGACATCTTATGTGAAAATTGAACAAATTGAAAAAATTGTATTTTGAGATTTTCGCTAAAAATCAGCTAAAAATCTGCAATATAATAAAGTCATAATCGAAGTGCTGGTAGTTTTGAGATACCCCGTATAACAGACAGAAAGAGCGAATCAGTAATCGTAACTGTACTCGAGAGACCATAATACATTTCTGACATTTCGTAGCTACGATTTTTCACTTCGTCTGGCGAGAATTATGTACTCCCGACTACTTACCGCAAAACAAGTTTTGCGGTCAAACGTAGATACATCGAGCAATGCGAGCAAAGACAAACATCGATCAGTCTTTACTACATAGCCGATTTCGCCCGTTATCTCGGCGAAGTTATTAGTTTAAAAAGTTAAATGTCTCATGGATATATCTCACACTCTACGCTTCTTCACACTTCAATAATGCAAGTGCAAGAAAAATCAGTTTCTATGACGCTAAGTTGTTAAATGCATTTTCTATTTTTCGCTGAGACTTTGTCACTACGAGGACTTTTTTCGCTGGTCTCAAGTTTATCTTGACCTAACATTTTATTCAAGTAAAATAATAATTTCAGTTTATGAAAAATCAATATCTTTCACCGATTCTCTTGACACCAAGATTCTCAAGATTCTTTGAAATGACGCCGATCGTTACCGACATAAACAACGGAATCGAATCGATACCGAGAAGTCGTACAAGTTGATCCAAGGGGGGATAGCTGTAAATTTCTACGGTAAACTTCCAAGAAGATACGACGAGAAACTTTCGACCGCTCGCATTCTCGATTTATCACTTTGTTGAACGCTCGAGATGAATCCTAGAAAAAAGTGACGAGTTGAAGCACTTTGGAAACGCCGTTCTGAAAGGTGTTATCGTTTATCGTTGCGAGAACTCGGGAACGAAAGGTGGAGGCGTTTAATGGAAATCTCATTATCAACAAATACAAGTACAATCAGCAGGATGCCTCGAGCTGTTCGATGTGACTATATACAGCGTATAAAAGTTTTTAGAAAAATTTAACTATGTGACGGGGCGAGAGAGAGAGAGAGAGAGAGAGAGAGAGAGAGAGAGAGAGAGAGAGAGAACGAAAGAGAGTAAGCGAAAGCGAGAAAGATTTGTGAGATCTGTGCGAAAAAAACATTGCAAGAATTAATACATGGCCAGAAATAATTAAAGAGACTATGAAAATGAAGATGATAGAGAAAGTTTTAATAAATTAATTCTTAACGCTATAAACAAGAGACACTATTGATACCTACTACCTAAGAAACATAGCATATATATACGCGATTATACACACCTACACACAATCAGAGAGAGGAAAGAAGAAAGAGAAAGAGAAAGAGAAAGAGAGAGCAACAGAGAAATAGAGAGAGAGAGAGAGAGAGAGAGAAAGAAAAAAAGAAACGCAAACACACATGTACATGGCATCCTATGAAATAATTATAAATATATACTGATATGTGCGTAATTACATTAATATCTATGCAGATTAGGCATCGATGTACTTGCGGACGTAAAATGTGCATGAGACTAATTCTCACTTGCTATTATCTATATGAGAACAGATAAATATATACTATATACATAGGATCTTCAAGTAAAAAACTATTGTCGTTCTTTTCATTTACGATTCTTTGATTAATTTTGAGCTCATAATCTTATAACCTTGTTGATCTTTAATATTAGATACTGAAGAGAATATTAGATATTTTGATAAGTAAATCTCTTATATAGATTAAGATTGTTAAAGTAATATAATAATTACAATAATAAATCTCAAAATAAAATAAAAAAAAAGATTTTATATTAAGTATTAACAAAAAAAATTTTTTAATCGCTTATGTAATTATCAAAAACTATTGACGCATCGATATTTTCATTTTAAAAAACTGGAAACTAAATTGATCTAAAAATTCTTACAGAAAAAGAGTGGCAATAGTTCTGATGCATCCTATATAACAAAAGAGAGAGAGGAAAATGTGTGAATGTATAAATGAGAAACAACTCGCGCGAGAATGCAAAGAGGATAGGAATATAAACTAATTGAGAATTTTTTTAAAAAAGTCGGGCCGCGTTTTTCGAGCGCACACTCGCCGGCTCTGACAAACTTAGGGAAATATTTATAAGTGATACATTTACTTGAGAGCAGTTTTAGTTAGAGAGTGAGAAAGATAAATTTAGATCGTGTATAAACTAATTTTAGACATTTCGTTTGGTTTGATGTTAGAAATGATCCGGAAGAACGTCGAGTCGATCGTCGTGTACGCGCGTGAACTGCGGCAATAAAATCGAATCGTATCAATTAATTCACGATCGTGTCCGCGGATAATAAGTCAGATTCTTATCGCGACGGCAGTTTGCAAAAAGAATTTTCTCTTGCGCGTTGACTTATCGAAGCATATATAGCGTAATTCGCCTCCTGCAATTAAGCGGCTTGCATTACATTAATTAGACACTCTTATCCTGCTATAAAATTCAATTTTACAATAAGTATTATAAAGCATTTTAGCAATGATCAGCGCAACATTTCTATTTCGATTTCTTATTACTAATAGATGATTGTTGAATTTTTAGCAATATATACATATACAAGTAAAGATTGTTACAAGTAAAAAAGATAAGCGTTTAAAGAAGTATATTTAAAGAGATATTTCGTGCGCGCGCGAAAGAGTGAAGCTTGCAAATAACACGAATTATTACGTCATTTTACGGCGTATAGATCAAATTATTAGAACGAATAGATAATCTTGCAAACTTTAGCCGATAAATGCGAAAAGTGATAATCTGCGACACCTTGACGAAGAAAACAGATTCGATTTTAGATGCCAATCATTAAAAAAAAATTGTTACTTTGCGTAACGAAGCGGATTTCGCAAGGACGAAGACGATCGCAACGGCGACAATTTTATCTACGTTAATCTAGAAGACATTGCTGGAACAATGATTTGTACGCCTTCTATGAAGGACCCTAGAGTACATTATGTTACCTAATACTCGTAAGCACACACATTATCTAATAAATATTATTTACAAAATCAATCAAATTATTGATGATTACAATATTTACTTGATTCCCCAAATACCTACTATAAATTTTTATTAAAGAAATATTTAATATTTAAGAAGCATTAAAAAATTAAAATATTATTTACATTAGAGGAAATATTTTATAAAATGTAAAATATAAAATATATATCCAATTTAACGTTTTAAGTAATAATGAGAAAATAATAAAAGTATATAAATAAAAGTACATAATGCACTTATTATACAATTAAAAACAAATTAGTCAAATAGTAGATTTGATAATGCAAACAGTAAAGTTTACAAATAGACTTGAATAGAAACTCTCATGTTTAATATTACAATTAATATTTAATTAATTTGTATGATTTTAACAATTAAAAAAATGCATATTATAATTATAATATTTTTTCATCGATATATAACTGTATATATGTGTTTGTATACACCTATATATAGTTATCGATAGTTTCACATTTTATTATTTTTTTAGCATTCTAAAGAAACACATAGTGAATACAGATTTTGCATTATGCAGAAACTCTGAATAAATTTTATAATTATATTTCCGACGATTATATAATTATATAATTCGGACGATTTAAAATAAATAACTAAATTAAATTTCTAAATTGAAACATTAATTAAATAGAACTAATGGATAAATAATTATATGACAGTCATATTTGCGATTTGCTATTATCAATAAATAAAATGTTCTATTCATTCTTTAAGAAATGACTTTGATCTATTAGATACATTTTTTGCGGTGGCTTTAATAACTCATCCCTGTTTAACCATCACTTCTATTGTGTCAAAAAGAAAAAAGAAAAAACATCAACACTTAAACAATCGATGCTCATATTGCACATGTCAACATTAATATTTATTATAACATCTTCGCCCAATAGATACTAATTGTAAACTGCCTTTCAATGTTCTTTTTATTCATAGTAATAAACCGAACACTTGGCGAAAGATGAAAAACTATGTGGAAAATGTGTGTATAACTAACGTATTATATATTATATATGTTGACAATAAAACTCAATGAAATTTAATAGAGGCTTAATAGTCTATAAAATGTACGATATATCGATATGTTAACGATCGATAAATCTAATTTATTTATAGTTGATCTCTCTCGTCAAAGAATTACTAAAGACGTTAATGTCTGCTGGGATAACTATAAAGTATCGGTAATATTATCTGTTAAGACCGACCTTCTTAATCTATATATAATCTAAACTTGACACATTTTTTAGAAATAAAAATAACCAATATCGGAAAAAATAACATACCGGATTAAATTGCGATATCCAATATTATATTTTCTTACCACGCATGTGGAAATGAATAAAAATAGAATACTGTGCTAGATATAAGAAAATTAAAATAAGATTATAAAGATAAAATTAATAAATATTAAAGTAAAAAGGTTTTTTAAATATATAAAGGAATATCTATACATCCTGTATTATGTTTAAACGATAGCAGTTTTGATATACTCATCATATATTATAACTTTTTTAAATATATAAATATTTTTATCTAAATATTTCCCCCCCCCCTCTCTCTCTCTCTATCTATCTATCTATCTATCTATCTATCTATCTATATGTGTATATCTCTAAATATCTATCTATCTACCATGGAAGCTGTCATTTGCACGCTATCTAGCCGTAACCGACGCATTTGATACCGTCGTAAAATCGACGGGTAAATACATAATGGCATCATACTCGTAACCGACCGTCGAGAGAGAAGAGGAAAGAGACTCTGTGTGGATCCTTATCCTCTCAGAGAGCAGAGAGAAATTCGCGATTTAACACACATTGATCTGTCGTGTTGGCGAATGCGCACTGCGAGGTGCCGCGTCGCGCCGCGCCGCTCCAGCCACGGAGATTTTCAGCGTGTCACCCCGTATAAAACCGTGACCGGGGTCACGGCGCGATACCAACAGGTGATGCTGAGGAAGGAGGAGGACACTCCCTCGAGCAGCATCTCGTCGAGCGTCTCTCCCCCGGGTACCGCCGATCGCGACGATGGTGATTTAGTATCGTTCTCTCGAGCCTATCATTTATCCTGTACCCTACGGATTTTGCTGACTACCGCCAGGATCCATTTACAAGGGCTGCGAGGATAAACGCGCAAGGATCAGCAGTCCTCTTTGGCGCGCGCCAGTGAAATACGGGAGGAAAATATCGTGCGAAAAACGGTGTCGGTCAGAGAAACGACGAGAAAGTTTCGATCGGTCGATGATTTAGTGGATAGACCGTTTAATAGTGTTCCTCGCGATTCTTCCCGCGCGTTCGTTTTACTCACGAGAGCATCGGAGTCGGGATGTAAAGTTAAGCAGTTGACATGAGCGCGGGTTCGATTCGCAACGTACAATGATCGAGTGTTCTCTTCAATACGCTGGATTTTGACAAGGTGAGCGATTTTCAGATCTCTCTTTCTCTTTAGCTAGCAACGGACGGAAGGCGATCTTGAAATATACATACAATGAAAAATAGCTAGGATCGATAAATCTTCGCAATCTAAAGATATTAATTTATAATACTCAAACTATTCTCTCAATTCTAATTAACTCGTTACTAAAAATTCTGCAGAAAAGTAACTTAAACTTAAAAAATTATTTAAACTTGATTTGTTTCATCGAGATATCCTGATTCGATCTATTGCGTATGATGAACATTTATCAGATAGAAATATGTATCAGTTATATAAATAAAGAATTAATTTTTGGAAAAATCTTGCAGCAATTTGAAAAGGTATTTATAAAAAAAGATTCTCATAGAAAATATTCTCTCTGTGTGGAGATACAAAACACGAATATAATGAGAGGATTACGAAGACGGGATTGAGACGAATGGCGCAGATAGAAGATATCGGCGCAATAACAAAAATAGGGATCTTACTGAAAGATGGAAATATGTCACTGATAAAAATATATTAAAACGTTTTATAAGGGAATATATAAAGGAATCTAAAAAGCACGTATTGTCGTCAGAAAAAATATTTCATTGTTCAACGGACTGTACTTCACTTTATATACAGAAATCTTATAAAGGACATCTTCACTTTATATATACAATGTATACATATATACAATCATTGATTTCCTCTTGTCGCTCTACACTCAGAGTCCGATTGCACCTGATTTATACTCTGATTTATTAATAACCGAATTCCGATTTTAGTGCAATTTTTCTCTTCGGTTCGCTGGCCCCGATAAAGCTATCGAATATATAATCTGAGATATTCTGAAGATTAATCGATCAGCGCAGCTTCTCTTCAATGTAGTTACATTTCTAACAAGTAAAGATGCACAAAAATAGCTTAACTTTAAATGAATATGACGAATCGATATAGAATGCAATAAATTAAATATATCAATGAGTCGCTATGTATTGCAAATTCTGCATCCAAGAAAAAAACATTGTAGAAAACGATTTATGAAGATCGCATTACATAGTCAGTCATAACGTTACATTAAACAATTTATATCATTATCTGAAAAGTATTATGTCTTTAGAAGTTGACAGTTTAATTATTTCGCGGAAAATAATGAAAGTAAAATGACTAAGCGATAGACATGGCACAAATACAAATCACCTTGAATATCATCTTTTTTTTTTAGTTTAGCGCACCCCGCTGTGCGTAACACGTGTCGGAATAAAAATAAAACCACGTCGATGCGGTGTCGAAAATTTTCAAGTTTATCGAACCATCTTATTGATTAGCACTTCGGATTGTGCATATTACAATCTTTATATAACTCGGTAGTATCGTGTAAAAAGTATTAGTAGCGAAAAATTAGAGCGAAACAGTCGGGCTCGTTAATCTCAATGAAGCTTTGATTCGCGTATCTGACTCATCGTTGTAGAAGAAAGCCAGAGAGGTAGACGATCACAATTAATTGTCGAGCTTGTTCTTTGGATGCGAAACACGGAATATAGATGTTGTGACAACGGAGAAAAAGCAGAAGAAAAGAGAAAGCTGTATGTGAGTTGTAATAATTTAAATAATATTTTAAATAGCATCTCTCTCACTACAAATGTTTTGAACGCGTGCGCTCGTCTACAAAAGCAAAATGCGATGCACATAAATAGCAGAAAGATACCTTTATGTACTATTCCAGAGAGCATAATATTTAAAGGTATATAGATGTATATGTATGAAAATGGCAAGATGAATGATGAAATACTCGTGCGCGACTATGTGCGAGGACTCTGCATCAAGAAGATTGCGTTATGAAGAGTAATTAAAAATGCAAATTCAAATGGCGGAGTAATAGCGACCCGTTAAATCTCTCACTTATGCGTATACTTTTATATTCTCAAAGGCAATACTTGCAAAATTTAAATACCATAATAATTAGATATATAAACGAACATAGAGATAAAAATAATTCTATAAAATATATCACATAAGTAACGCACTCTTTTTTGCTAAATATTAATTTCTTTTACGAATCTGTGTTAATAATGTTAATTGTAACACAAAATTTACTAGCATTAATTACAAAAGCACTAAGTTTCTCAATCAATCCCAAAAAATAAGTTTTATTTTAATGTTAAATTTCATCTGAAACTTTATTAGATATAATAAAGAAATATCCGACATTGATTACATCGATATCCGTAACGGCGTAGGTCGTATTAGAAGTTTTTTCATCCCGTTCTTTTCGTGAACACTCGGCGTTTACCTGGTTTGCTTCAACATACCTCAAAGGATTAAATATAGACCGCGACCTCTCCATATATGATATTTGCGCGATATTAAGAAATAACGATGTAAGACTCGATATATCGCGTTTATTAAATCTGTAAAATTGTAATAAAAACATTTTTTTACGCTATCTGTACGCAATCAATATTCATTCGCAAAAATTTTGTATAATATATTGAAAACATAATTGACATGCCATAATATATTAAAAAGAAACGTCGGAAAAATATTGTTCATGATAAAAATATTCCGAAATATTGTCTGGACGTAGCGAAAAACGCTTTACCCGCGCGTTGCAGATGATTTCAGAAGTCAGAGTAACATCAAAAGAGTTATGGTAAAATTACTATGAGTTCAACAAGAATCTCGCGTGGCAATGGTCTGGAAAATGATTGGAAAACTCGCGGAAACCGATATTTTTCCGTGATACATTATTTAAACAAGCCATATGCGATAGATCGAAACCCGGGCTTTAATTGAACAAGGAAGAACATATGGCGTACAACGGAAAGGTCGTGGTTATGCAAATGGAACTGGCCGAGTCGGTCGTTATGGAAACCGACCCTCTGCACAAGGATCGAAATCCATTATTTATCTCGGTAACGTGGCGCTCGGTTTCATGACAAGCGCAAGAGCACAGGTGTCAGATGTTAATAATCCAGCTAGATATAGGCAAACTACGCGAGACCGCTTCGAAAATACATAGCATTGCTGAAATCGCGGATAATTCAATCAGAGACATAAATCACGCTATCGTGAAAACGTCAGCTATAAAATAAATAATTTCTTATTTTAACTGTACCCAAATAATTTGCCTCTATGATATGTATTACGTATGTTAGATATTATAAGAATAGATGAAAAATGGCAAATTTAATTTTATCCGTGTAAGGAGCGCTTGACAGTTGATTTGGGTCATGTCTATAAGAGTAATCCTAAGTTTTTTGCATTCTATTTTTGCTCGTAATATGTGCCTATAATTAAAGTTTTTAATTTAAATAAATGCAAATAACATGCAAAAACCCTTGATCAATTTATAAAAGTAAAAATTGTAAAATATATTTAGAAATAACTGTGTAGAAAAATATGCACAGTATTACTATCAGCCTAATAAATACGAATCCAATTCTTGCTTAATAGAAATTTAATAGAAGATTATCTGTTAGTATAATAATCAAACGTAATGGATAAGTACAATATATTGAGATTATTAAATGTCAAATTTAATTTCTATTAAAATCCAGAAATTAATAATTTAATTGGAAGCGCAAATTGTAGTTGTCTATCTATATTCGTATATACATATATATATATATATATATATATATAAAATATATATATATAAAGTTTAAAAATTCTTTTATATAAATCTTCTCATTCTCAATTGCTTATGAGAAAGTCGATGAAACTCTGGAGAAACGTTCTTCCTAGTTTAAACTTTACTACCTGCATCTGAAAGATCGTATAATAGGGGATATATATGTATAACCAATATTTATATATATAATTTTCATAAAAAGACCCTACTTAAATAAATATATCATGCAATATATCTCATTTTAAAGAAATTAATTTAGAGTATATCGAAATATAAAGTGAAATTATTTTATATAAATTTATTATGTTTACGCGATATTTTTAAACGAAGAGATTTCCAATACTAGTTCTATCAAGATTGTCGGTAGCAAGCGATTTATGATAACATTTCGCACATTAAATCAATCCAATTTAAAATCTTGAAATAACATGGCGCAGAACATTCTCCTAAATTGAGTACTATCTTGTGCGGAATGAACTGTGAAAAGCAATCCAACGGAAAGCAGTTTCTTGGAAGCTCGTCGGATCGAATCATTCTAAAATAGCCGAACGGAATTCGTGCAATTTAAGTAGACTTGTGCACACGTGCTGTTGCGAATAGACAAGAGCAAGAGGAATTACGAACTATATTGTTAAATCGCGCGTATTTATTATCCAACAAATTTCATGTTATATCTAACATGAATAATGATACGCAAATTTCTATCATCAAAATGCATCATTGATCCCCACGAGTGCATGATCGTCTTAATTTCTTCAGTTAAGAAATTATGATAAAAATCTTTTTTTTTTGCTTGTAATGCAAGCTGCGCTTTCATAAATGTTTTTCGCAATTCGCAATTTTGAAAGAAACAGATTATTTCAACTCGCAGATATATAAATTTCAACGTGCTTTCTCCTATGCGAAAGAGATAAATATAAAAATTATTTCAAAATAAAGCTCTGAAACTGGGACGTCTCAAATACATTCCCCAAGGAAAAAGATAGGCTTTTAAAAACACAGGCACAAACTAGTTTGGCATTAGAAAGATCTATATAGTCGAAAGAGGAACTTATTGCCGCTAAAAATCTGGTAAGCGAAAATGGCCAACTTTTGAGCAAAGAAGGATTGCGACTGCAACTATAAAGAGGGATTTGAATCGATAGGAAACGCGCAAAGTTTCGACGCTGAAAGACGAAATGCGAGAGGCACAGGCATACGAACAATGCACTTCTGTTGCATTCGCTGCAGACGAGAGCGATGCACACCGACGACGTAGTCAGATAATAACTCTCACGTATACATTGTGTGCGTTCGAGTAACGTATGCGTGGCTAGATGACAAGACAATATACAAATGAGTGTCGATGTGTTAGAAAGTACACTCGGTGCTCGTTACGCGTGTACATACGTCAAATTAAAACGCCGACACGACGCTATGCGACGAGCCACGAACAAATAAAAGATCGCGCGCATAATACCGCGAGATGAATTCGGGATTGCTAATTAACGGACTCGCGACAGCATTACGTTTCACGGTTGCAAAATGAAAACACTGTTTCAAATAAAACTATAGACAAAAAGTAGAGATTGCAAATAGAAGTAAAAATACCAATTTTCGACTCTTTTATCTACTTGGCACTACTGCGTGTGTACGAATAATGCGTTTTTTTTAACTTATTTCGTCTTTAACACAATTAACTTCTTCCTTAATATTTAATAAAAATCTTTTATAGAATTTGGGATCGTATGTTTCTGAGATACAAGAATCTGGAAAACGTGAGGGTAAGCAATTTAATATATATAAAATTTTTTTCATTGCCTTGTTATAATGAAATATCCGCTTTTATGACTACAGGATGCCACAAGGAAGCATTCAATGGCAGGGGACGCAGAGAAGAGCCTGCGGGCCTGGGGCTAATTGGAACGTACAGGTACACTCTCATCACTTTTCAAAAATCAAGGTCGATATTAAGTACAGTGTATATATCATATCGGAAAGATGAGATTCTTTATATCGGCTTCATTAGTGTAATTATTAAGAAGCAAATCGCCAATGGAAATTAGCCAGAGAGAGAGAGAGAGAGAGAGAGAGAGAGAGAGAGAGAGAGAGAGAGAGAGAGAGAGGCCAAATAGTATATATATGTAGAGAGCATGTACATATATCGTAGGAACATATCTCTACTCTAATCATTTCTAGCACGAATTTTGCCTGCAGAAATTACTTCCGATAGAGAAATTCCCTCGAGAGAAATATACGCAAATTGTATACAAACACAAACGCACAAATTACAATTATTTCATTATTGCTGGCAAGAATTACTATCACTCTCTGCTAATAATATTTGCGTACACGACAATTTTTGTGTAAATACAAAACTTTTCAATATAACGCTCGTAGAAAAAGTTTTTATATTTTCTTTAATCAATCTATGATTATAAATTAATCATTTTAGCGCTATACTATCTTTTACTATGCAGTGATTTATATCACGTAAATGACTGCATAAGACTATATATTGCCCAGGATTATCAGCACCGAGAAGCGTTACTATGCCGTTATACCGTAATATTACATCCAAAATCGTAATTGATTTATTGATTTGTAAACGCGCTTGTACGTGTGTTTGTGCCGTTACGGCTGGTAAATAACTGGACTATTGTCCAGGTTATTAACTGTTAATGGCGGCAATTAAATCAAACAGGTGGTGAGAGGCAAGGTGACAACGCGGTGCTTGTGGCACGCCTGCAAAGCTCTCGGAATTGGGCTACTGCTAATGCTTTTAGGAGCTTGCATGGCGACTATAGGTGAGTAGAATTACATAAATTAAACATCGATTCATATGCGATTTGATCGAATGCTATTTTGTCCTAATCCCTAAGCCATTATCTGCTTCGAGGCAAAGAGCGTTTTACTAGCATAAGATTAACCCTTTGTGGTCTAGTTTCTGTCACTTTTAATGCCGCAAATTTGAAATTTCACAAAGCTACTTTACTTATTGTTACTAGAGTATTCTTTATAATAACAGAAAAATAAATTAAAAATATTTTAATATATATTCTAATATATATTCTTCTAATTTATATAAATTCACAATTAAATGTTGTAATACTTACATATAGACCGCAAAAAGCTAATCTTTTTCTTTATTATACGCAAGCTTGCAGTTACTGCTTACTTATGTCCACGTGCATGAATCGAGAGAATTTAAATTAGATACTATTTGATACTATTTTTAAAAACTATTCTACACTCCATATAACACTGCTATATGTATAGCTAATATTTTTGGATATCCAAATATTGAATGGTCGCCACGTTCAGATTTTTTAATTGGATATCATAAAATCATTTCATATTGAACTGGATATTAGAACTATTGTAGGACTGTTAGTTGGATTTCAAAATATCTATCGGGTATTTATTATATATAAAAAAAATTGTTTTTTAACCAATTTTTTCTACTGCAAATAGAAAAAATGCCACATAACGAAAGAGGGACAAAGTTAATTGAAAAATATTATTTGTTTTGTACATAGTATTTCTTGATATATCGAGAAAAAACAAAATTCTTCAATTTACTTAACGTTTCCCTCTCTAAAAAAAGCATGTTATGTCGATACACGAAAGTCTCGAAGTGAATTGTTGTCTCTTTTTCGCTCTGATTGGTTTTTATTGTGTCGCATGCTTCGTAGTGTTAAGAGCTATTTGATATCGCGAAAGTTATTTTGATAGTTTTGAAGTCAATTAGAGATATTAATAATAGTAAAGATATTAAAGAAGAGGAGTTTTTAGGAGTGCATACTTCGAAGAATATAGTAAATAATAATATTTTTTTTATATATATAAAGAAATGTGTTGCACATTAATATATATACTTAGAAAGTAAAATGCTATCTATAAGTAGTGTATTTATCAAAAAAAAATTTTTGTACACAAATTTGTTATTCAAATATAATTTTGGTCCTATGCTGCAAATCTATTCAAATCCTGTTATCTCAATGACATAAAAATATCATATATAATGACAATAATTACAATTTTATATTTATTGTTGTATTCAATTTATTCTTATTTGCGACTTAATTTTCAATCTTGAAAATCGGTATTTTGTCAATATTCATAATATGCAACATTATTTTTTTACACAATGTCTAATTTCTTTTTACAGCTTTGTAATTGGTAATAGTAGGAAATGTTTAATTAATATAATATTTTTATTATAACAAATTTTTAGATAAATATAAATTAATTAGATAGATTAGATAATGATTATGTAGGGACATAATTTTAATTCTATGAATTAAAATTACGTATGAACACAATTTTTATTTTATGAATTAAAATACGTACAGACATAATTTTAATTCTATGAATTAAAGTTACGTACGGAAATAATTTTTATTACAAAATAGATAATAAGAAAGGGGGAGGGAGGGGAGAGAGAGAGAGATTGATTTAAGTAGAGAGAGAAAGATATATATATATATATATATCCATCGCGTCTTGCCCACAATATTCTTTATCAAGATACGATAAGATAATAAGAGAGAGAGAGAGAGAGAGAGAGAGAGAGAGAGAGAGAGAGAGAGAGAGAGAGAGATCGGTAGATAGATAGATAGACAGATTGATTTAAGCAGAGAGAGAAAGATACATATATCCATCGCGTCTTGTCCACAATATTCTTTATCAAGATATGATAAGATAATAAGAAAAAGAGAGAGAGAGAAAGAGAGATTGATTGATTGATTGATTTAAGCAGAGAGAAAAGATATATATATATATATATATATATATATATACATATATAATATAGTTACGTGACTTAAAATTATGTCGCTACATAATCATTATTTAATCTATCTAATTGTAAGTAATTTATACTTATCTAAAAATGTTATACAAAAAAATGTTACATTAATTAAACGTTTCCTGCTATTACCAATTAAAAAGCTATAAAAAGAAATTGGGCATTGTGTAAAAAAATAATGTTGCATATTATAAATATTGACAAATTACCGATTTTCATGATTGAAAATTAAGTCGCAAATAAGAATAAATTGAATTAAACAATAAATATAAAGTTGAAAATATTGTTTATATGTCATTAATATAACAGAATATAAATAGATTTGCAGCATAGGAACAAAATTATATCTGAACAACAAATTTGTGTACAACAAATTTTTTTCGATAAATACACTACTTATAGATAGCACACATTTACTACCTAAGTATAAATATTAATGTGCAACACATTTTTTTATATTTAAAAACAATATTACTGTTTGCCATATTCATCGAAGTTTGCTCCTAAAAAAAGATTCCTCTTCTTTAATATCTCTACTATAATTAATATCTCTACTAATTGACTTCAAAACTGTCAAAATAATTTTCGCGATGTCAAATAGCCCTTAAACTACGAAGCATGCGACAATAAAAACCAATCAGAGCCGCGAAAAAGCGGCAACAATACACTTTAAGACTTTCTAATATTGACATATGAATCAAACAAAGAAAAATCAAACAGGAAAAGAAATCCTGTTATATATAAAATTTATATTTGTGAAAACTTTCTCTTCCCTCTTTTTTTAAGAGTGGAAACGATCTTACGTACAATTTTGGCGCATTATCGTATATTATTTGTGACTATCAAAATCAATCTAGCAGCGTTTAAAGAGGAAGAAGCATTTATCTTGTAACATAGAGCGATGAGATGAAGAACTGACTAACAATAAATTGTAATATAATGCAAACAGAGATAAAGCTAACAAATTAACACATCAATGAATACCGCCTAGTGTTGTTTACGCGGAATAATTGCTTCTGTCCGAACAAGAGCTTGTATTGTACGATTACGTGCTATCGCAGGTAAAATAAAAAATGCGAGGAAATATATATCTTATATACCTTACGTTTTTACACATTCTAGTCCCAGTATGGACTTACCTTTTGCCGCTTCTGGCCAGAAATCTTCCGCAGCTTTTATTCTTCTGACCAGTTTGGACTTACCTTTCGCTTCTGGCCATATCTATTCGATCTTTAACCAGAACTTTCTTTCTATTGCCGACTGATTATTATTATATTCAGGCAAATAAACGTAAAGATTTTACTTGTTCATTTACGATAAGTTAAATCGTATATTAGACGCGCGCGTCCTTCACAAAAGATACACGAGTGTTTATTAAAATAGTAATTTAAAAAATTTCTTTCTTATAATTTTTTTTATTTAAAATTATCCACGGAAATTTGAAACAAAAAATAGATGTTATATAGTAAATAAATTGCTCTGAATCAGAAAATTTTATCTTACTTCGCGAATGTTCGGAATCGAATTGTATGATATTGATATAAAATTATAAATGTTTAGAAAATGAACAAATTTTGCAAGCGCAAATCTAAAATGCGTATTTATATTTGTATTAATCCGCGCAAAACCCGTATTTTTGCCTGTTGCCCGTAGTTGTTACACCTCAAAAGTTTATTAAATAATTCCATAATGAATGATGTGAGATTTGAAAGACATAATAAATTTCTTGAACAATCAATATAAGAATGCTGTAAATTATAAATGTTTCATATTCTCATATTGTGTATACGTTTTTATAAAAAATTTAATATTGATATTATATAATCTTGTTATTATATTATATACATCTCGTGCACATTGTTCGTATCAAAATTATATTTTATATATAATATATATTTTGAAATAAAATATTTGCAATTAATATAAATACAATTAATGTAAAACTAATCAGCTTTAAGACAATCTATATAAAAAAGTCTCCGCGATAAAGCATCCGCGAAATATCTTTTGATCTCACATCATTTTACTATAACTTTGCTTTAACTGATGTAAAGTCAAGTTATTAATCAATATGGATGGATGAGCTATAAAAAATTAGGATAAAATCGGTGCAATATAAAAATAAGTTACAATATACAATTAATAATCATTAGAGCGCGTTTTTTATCAAATTAATTAGTAGACAAAATTTGCTATGTAACTGTAACGTTTCCTATCTTTATTTAATTTATGTTTGTAATACATATTGGAAAAATCTGTAAGTATATTGCTCTCTCGCACCCGATTTATATAATATTTAATCCTGGACGGATATAAGGAGGAAGGAATAAAATACAATTTTATTAATTAAATATTAGTTTTATTTATTTAATTTATTTATTTTATTTATCTTGTTATATATATCTTTTTTTATTTAAATTTATATATTTTATTTATTTATTTTTATTTCTTAAAGTGCATAGAATATCTTTTTCTAATTTTGTTTATGAGGTATAAACATTATGAACAAACTAAAATAAAAGATTTAAATATATAAAAAAGTCAATGAAATTTCTTATAATCTTCTTTACATTTTTATACTTTTCTTTATTTTCTTTATTATTTTATTCAAATAACAAATTAAAAAATTTAATCAGATATAATTTATATTTGACTAATATTGTCTAAATAAATAAATATATATATATATATATATATTGTTGATATATTAGTAATATTCATAATAATCTTACCAATTGCCTTTATTTCTCTCTTTGTAGAGTACTTAGTAGAAAAGGTAAGAAATTATAATATTTTTATCAAATCCTAAATAATATTTCTTATATTTTTTAATAATTGTTTATCAAGCTTGTTCTACCTGTAATATATTTCATTTTCTATTAATCTTTACAAGATTGATTATAACTTTCAGGCAACTGGTATATTTTATAACTAGTATTCTGTATAAGACAGAACACTGAAACCAATACATCATGCGATATTAAAAAAACGAGCTCTCTTTCGTGAACTCTGCGTGCATGCGAGTGCATCCTCATACGCACGATAAATCGATAAATGATCGTATTTATATCCAGGATGAAATATTCAGCCTAATTTGTTTTAACCCATCCATTTTAAGGTAAGGATTTATCTATAATCTACATCTACGATCTCAGTAAATCCATTACCTTCAAATAAAATAAAAGTTTGTCACTCACCAATCGATGCGCAACAGCGGACTCGACGGCATTGAAGCTGTAACATAAATAAAAGATCCAAATTATAGCACAGCATCCCAAAATAATTAATAATTCAAAAAATTATTATTGTATGCACCGAATTTCATATTCAATGCGTACAATAATAAGCAGATATCTAATGGAATAATTTTTATAAATTCTAAAAAAAATTTTTTTAATAGAAACTTTTACAGAATTTATATAAGACTTTTTCTCTCCAATTCTCTCTTATTTAAATCAACAAACGAACCGAATTAATGCGCGTACGCGATTTATAATAATTAATATACAATTAATAAATACTTACTCCAGGGTTGCTCCGCCTGATGCCTCCTAGGCCTGCTCCTCCCCTAAGGTTTCAGGATTGTCCGTTTCCAAAGTCCATTGATTTACACGCGCGACACTCCCGCACTTTAACACGCGATACTTTAGACTTTAAAACGCGCGATACTTTGCTCGACACTCCCGAATTCCGCGATCGCGAATCTTGTGCGTATATCCCATTTCGCGCGAGAATCATACTCTGAGCCAACTAGTCGGGACTGCAACGGTAATTTCGAGCAAGGGTTAAGCCCGAAGCGGAAGAAGACGAATTCGATCGACAGGATGGACGCGAATGGGATTCGCTCGACTCTTGTCTCGTGCGCATATTCGCATCTCAGAGTGACTCGAACTAACTTAGGCGCGATTTCAGATGAGACGCCAGGATGCTGTATCACAGGCGATATCACAGGGCAGGTAGACGCGCCGAGAGAGAAGATACCCATTTCTGATGCTAATCATGTAAACCATGTATTAAACAATCTAAGAAATGGGAGCTCAACCTCTCGGAACGAGCTAAAACCGGCCTAAGTAATTAAATCAACTCATCAACGCGATACATAATATGCCACCAACCAACGGTGCAACATAATATGACTGGTAGACGAGACAAGAGAAGGGACCCATTAACGACGATCCCGAACAATCGACCGAACTCTAATCCGATTCGAGCCGAGCCGTTTGTCGAAGCAGAGCGTGTTCCTCAATCAGCCGGATCTTGAGCCTGAGCTCAAAACCGCGCGAGCATCGTACGTAGATGTACATGCCATACGTGCGCGGCCGGCGTCACTTCGTGTCGCGAAACACGAGGCATGAAAACGTTGCATTCGCAACGCTTCAATGAGACGTCCCATTCAGTCGGCATCAAAAGTGCGATTCTCGACGACAATTATGAAATCGGGATATCATTGCAAAGATGCAACAGACTTGGACGCGCGATACTTTGCACGGCACTCCCGAATTCGGATGCACGACATTTTGCGCGGCACTCCCGAACTAATTAAGACGCGAAACGTGATATCGATCGATAGCGTTAAAAAACGTCCCCAACGTCCCCACCTGAAACAAGAAGCGAAGAGACTCACGTAATTAATCGAATGCGTAGTTAATCTGAGCTATTGTATGGAAAAATATATCAAGGGGGAATCAACGCTACGCGCGCGCTTGTGTTGCTCTAGTACATATAAAATGATATTTAAATATTTTTATTTAAATATTTTAAAAAATATTTAAAACATTTAAAATATTTTAAATATCCTTAAACTTTATTCTTTAAAACGTATGATCGATAAAAAATTATTTATTAACTTCTTTCCGTCTCGAATAGCAATGCGTATGTCAATTTCGCTACATAAAAAAATAAACCGAGTATCATTACATCGACGATTAGCGATATTCTTCAAATATTAGGTTCTCACACTTTCATTACGATGCAATTAATCATATCTCCTGTACGATTACGATCGCATAATTAGATGACATGTGAAGATTTTATTCGCGAGCAATGAACCGCGCCGGTATAATTATATATCCGCGTGCATATCACGTGGATAGACTGTTTTATATTCGCGAATATAATAGGGTTCAATTGTCACTAAATCAGAGACCTAGGTCATCAGAGCCGCGAAAAAGCGGCAACAATACACTTTGAGACTTTCGAGTGACATAACATTGACATAACATGCCTTTTTTTAGAGAGGAATAATTTATTAAAAATTAAACAACTTCCGTAAATAAAAGCGCGCGCTTGTGTTGTTCTAGTTATATAAATATTATGTGACGCTCTTTAAATAAAAAAAAGTCACGATAATATTTAAATATATCGATATGTCGAGATGTATTTCTATATATTTCAATTCTACTTTGTATATCCTGTCCTATTCAATAACTGCACATACACATGACATGAAATAAGGGCATTTCTTTCGTTTCATTAAATAGGATATTATGCAGACCAGCTGTCAGTGGCGCAGGAGATCAGAGGTAACATCACGGTAAAAGTGAAGAATGAATCGCGCGGATTTCATCTGAATAATCTGAGCTACGCTGGCCCTGTCGTTATGGGCCTAGGAGGTAATAGTAATAAACATTTCATACATATAATTTACGAGCGCGATACTCTTGTTCGATTGAGCAACTAATTATATTATCACAGAATAAACATTCTCCGCGATGTAGACGTGATATACTACATATAATTGCATGTAATATTACATATGTAACATGTATTAATATAATTGTTATTATATTATAATATGATGTAACAACATTATGGAAGAAAAATTATATTAAAATTGAAATGCTCTCAATTTTTTGTTACATTTAAAATAAAATTATTATTTTTTAAATAAAAATTAAGACATTTTTGCGCCATAATTTTCCATTTAATATTAGCGTAAAATTTGTATATGATATATACATTTTACGCTAATATTAAATTGTGGAAAATCATGGCGCAAAAATATCTTAATTTTTATTTTAAAAATATTAATTTTATTTTTAAAAGTCCGTAGCTTAAAAAATTATATATATATATATATATATATATATATATATATATGTATATACTCCATATTATATATACTCTATAATATTCTATATCTTTTTATTTTATGTGTCAGAAATATTATTTAATTTTATAAATATTCTTTTGTAATAATCATTTATAAATTGTATTTTTTATTACACACTAATGTATCGCTATAATTCTATAGAATAAAATTACGAAATTCTACACATGTGTTAATTTTGCACGAAAAAATATCAAGATCGAAAACAGCTACAAATATGAACATCGAATAATATAACACGTGTAGAGCGGATGTAGAGTGGAAAATTGCAGGTGAAACGCGAAAAACGTGCAATATATTGCGACATCACGGTCAAATGAAAATACTCGATAGAAACGAGAAAAAAAATAGTTGCCCCCAGAGAGATTTGAACTCTCGACCCCTGGTTTACAAGACCAGTGCTCTAACCCCTGAGCTATGGAGGCTCATGTTCCAGAGTTAGATGCCTGAACTGTAGATAAACGCGCGGCACATAGATCTTTATACACACGCACACATACATTTTTGTATAAAAAAATATATATATATTTCTAGATTATTTTATGGCTTCTCTAATTCGCGCATGCACGCAAAGTCAATTTTTGATTATCTTAAATAATAAATAGTAAGATAATTATATATATATATATATATATATATATATATATATAATTACATATATACATACACATATATATATATATATATATATATATCCAATAATCCAATAACTGTATAATTATTATTATATATGAGATAATAATAATTATGCAATTATGGAATAAAATATTATATTATACGTTACAGAAGTCATGCAATAAAATAAAATCTCATATGTTTTTGTCATATTAAATTTTTGTCATTCGATACTATGTATTAAGTTTAAGAAATTGTTCAGTTATATAAAATCTGTTTTCAAACTTGACTTATACATATGTATATATGTTCATTTATTTATTAACAATGACGAAATCTAAAGTCTGATGACATACGTTTATGTAAATTATTACGTCTGATGAGATACGTTTATATAACTTTTACGTAAAATTTACATTCTGTCATACACATATCACACATGAAAAATGATGTTTGCAGGCTTTATTGTAGTAGCTGCCTGTGTGATGACCTTCGAAGCACGTGACAGTGCGGCTAAGGTGGTACCAGCTCGCTATCGCTTCAACCAAGCATCAACGTTAAAAGGCTCAAAGAGCCAACGTAATAGAAGATCGACATCGAGCCAGACAACAAAATGGGACCATCAATTGGGCCTATTTAGAGTAAATCGCAGTCCGAGTCCCAGCACGCATGAAGTCTCCAGGAAACAATTAACGGCGGAATTCATGCAATTTTCGAAAGATTTACGGGAGAAAGGCGTAGCGCATTCCATAAAAAAGAGCCCGAGCGCGCCAACATTAGTCGACAAAAAGTCACCACGCCGAAGATCGCCTAAATACGCGGGTTGCTCGCTATTAAATCCAGAATTGCTGCAGAGACACGCTTTGTCGGTCGACAATCCGAGCTATAGTCCGCATCAGGTATTCAGTATCTTTCAAAATTTACGTCTTACAAAACAAAAATAAAGCCTTCACTTTTAGGGAAACAAACTTTATCTTGTCCAGTTCGCCATATCATAGAGACCATTAATTATATTAATTATATTCTTTTAAATCATAAAACTAAAGAAAGAGAGATTTTGGAATACAAATTCTAATTATTCTTTTTTGTCTCAGTAATTTCAATTGAAAATAGCCAATAAAATTTTTTTTCGATAATTAACAGATTAGCAGAGAGAGTCTGGAACATCAAAAGATGAGTGGTAGTCAAGTCTCAATGGCGATGGATCTGCACATTCCAAATAAAGGTCCTGTTACGCTCAAAGTGAAGGATCGATCCGATACAGCAAGACGACATCAGCTACTTCGTCAAACAAAAGTGGAAGATGTTGAGGAAGTAGACGAAGCTACACGACCACCACCGACTCTCGTGCATTCGCCTAAATTGCCAGGTGGTTATAAATAAATGATTTTGAACATAAGATTATTCAGATATATAAGATCGTTACTGTAATTACATCATTAGCAGATATATGAGATACTCTCGAAATGAGAAAATAACTTTGCTGGTATTATTTAGTTTAAAAACTCTAAAGAAAAATCTCAAATACATTTGTTTTATATAAAATACAAAAATACGTACTAAACTTTATTCAAGCAATCGAATTTTAAATCTGATCACATTTATGAATGAAAAAAATTATTTTCCGTTTAAACCGGGAAGAAAAGTTGCGCGGATAAGCATTAAAAAAGTCTATAGATAATAATAGATCAATAATAATAGATATCTCGCTCAGGTGCCTATAGATATCCAGATGACTTCGTGCCAAGAAAAAGAAATTCAATAGACTTGAGATTGTTGGAAGAATTAACGGCGGCATCAAGAGAATTTAGTAAGACCTCGCCGCGAGACTTCCGAAAAATCTCATCACCAAACTTCCGTAAAATGTCCTTCGATAGAATTGGCGGTGATCGTCGCTTCGATCGAACTTCGCTAGGACATCGTAAGGCTAGCCTCGAGTTTAGAAAAAGTCCTGATTTTCGCAGAGGAGATTACAGGTAATAGAGAATTTTGTATCAATTTTTACAATAATGATTACCTTCTTATTTGTATTTCTAATTCGCATATGTCACTTGCAATTACAATGCTTGCAGTTACGATTGCAATTATTAACAGATTTGAATTCATTACTCTATAAGTTATAATAATAAAATAATCTCAAAATATATTTAAATCAAAAATAAATTATTTGCAAGTATACTTTTTAAGATTGCATACATCGCAATAAAATATGAGGTTTTAAATCGCAGCTTGCTTAGTTTATATGTAAATTCGATTTCTCCTATAAGCATTGCATTATATAATAAAACATAATCTTAATCTATTAATAATATTAAGATCTCTAATCATTCTAACATTATCAAGGCAAGCGACGAAATCCTTTTTCTACCTAAATTTATAGGAAACTCTCAATAGACAGATTCAGTATCGATTGTACTCGCTATATGCTCGACGAGACGGAAATGAAGTCACGAACGAACAGTTACGAAGAAAACTTACGAAGACAATCGCGTCATCCTAAGCTGCATCATTCTAGATCGGATGACAACAGAAGGCAATCCTTCGATAAGCATTCGAAGGATTCTCAGTCGAGTCGACACTCATTAAACACTCAAGCCGTTGTGGAAGGTTCCGATTGCGAACCAAAGTATTTTACGACCGTGTCCCTCGATACTGAAGAGAGCCGTGGCGACAATTCTGACGAGAGTCACGTAGTAGACATCGAGGAAGCGAATGCAGGCGCTTTATTGTCCGATGGACCTACGGAGACTGACATGTTGCTCGAAGAACCGGAATTGGAAAATGTCACAGAGATCGACATGGAAAGTTCAGTAGATGATGACGGAAAGTCTCACGGATCGCACAGATCGGCGAGCGAGGAAACCGATACAACGTTACGAGGACAAAATCCCATAATTATTGCCGAAGACGTAGACTCGCAAATGATAATTGACGAAAAAACAGCGCAGATCGATAATGAAAAATGTGAAACGACTTTGTATATAGAAGACGATGAAGTGTGAAGAATAAAAAAGATCCTTGAGGATCAACAGCGGATTCAGATTGTGGAAAAATAATGATGACATTTGCGAAGCAAAAATATTGATGTTGCGTGCAACATAGCTGACAATGTTTCTTCGCAAATTTGAGAAGATTATATAAAGGTTTAGCGATAAACCGTCGATCAATTGCGATTATCTTTGAATGCAACTATGCTCAACAACTTAAGATTTAAACACGGCATAAATAATAACGAGATCACGTACGAATTGCGTTTTGTAACGAGACAATCATTTTTTATCGGCATCTCACGTTGCCTTTCGCATGAAGGTAACAAGCGTGTAATATTGATGACAAATAATTGTTACCAACAAATTTTGACGTAGCACGTAGATGGTAATAGACCTAACACATATATATATACATATATATAAAGTAAGATTTGTTGAAATATAAACGTAATTAATCATACCGAAGAAATTTTTGTACTTGTAACGGGAAAAAAATGCAACTTTTACTTGTAAATATTTCAAACTAACTTGTTTGAGCGGTCATTGATGTGTCAAATCTGATGATAAAATCAGAGAAATATGTAGCATAATTCAAAATAAATCGTGAACAATGGGAAACAGTATTCTTAAAATACAGAATATCCCGGATACACTTGTTCTCAGCTCTAAATACTGCAATAAAGAGAAAAAGAAAATGCCTTGTTTTAATGTGACAAAAAAATGTTTAAATAATAATTTAATCTTGTAAAAATTCATAAGTAAATATTATTAAGAAAATGTTATTGTAGAATTTTAAATGTACTTTACTTTTTTTAATCGAATTTTAATTTATTACAAATCTACCAAGACATTTATATAAGCTAATATAAAGTATACCGGAAACCCTGTATATGCATAATATACACAATAAATATTTGCAAAGATTAGTTTTAAAAAATTCTTGTGAAAAATATATTAATTAGTTGTATTTATACGTGCGTTGCTTTACGTAAGAAATGAGAGGATTGTATACATTTACTTATATGCGATATAAAGCATAATTTTTTATATGAAAACAATATTGATTTTTTCAACGTGAATATATTTGAGCTGAAAGTTTTAATCATTTTCAAAAGGATATGAATCAGTAAAATATATGTTAAGTAACAGAAAGATAAAATAAAGATATTTTTGATGTCAATATTATACATTATCTTTTTTTGTTATTATTTTTACATTTTTAGATCCGCACATACATATATGCATACTGTAATTTCATTATGTTTAAATTATTTCATGACTTCATTCGTGTTTAAAAAACATCGATTCGTTTTTTTTCAAAGAGTTTACTTGAAATAGTTTCGTAGCAATAAAAAAAATTTAAAAACCTTTATATAAGATCTACATGAAAGAAGTGACGAAAATTTCTATACTTTTATTGATAACAAAGTCCAATTATCCGCGACAATATTCTTTAAGGTTGTCGCGTTTAATATTTTTAATAGAATACTTTGAAAATATAAAAAATACATTTGTTTTTTAAGCAAATAAAGCATAAATTAATTAATTTCTAAGACATGAGATGTTCTTGGATTTTAGAAGGAGAAATAGACTGCTTTTTTTGTATATTTATGCACTTAATACAATTTCTTTTTTTTATATATAAATTATATTCATATGTTTTATTGAATTTTAAATGCAAGTACTTCTTGCAAATTGAGTGTTTGCAGAATTCCATTTTGTATTTTCAGATTATTATCATATTAACATCCTGTTATAAAGAATAAATATTAGAAATAGTTCGTATTTAATGTATTATTAAAAATCGAAAAATTTAGAAAAAATAACGAGTGGATTAATATGGATCTTATCTAACATCATCAAAAGTTGACATCATCAAAAGTATCTTTAATTCTCTTCTTGAAGTCAATAAAGCGCTTCTTACAACAAAACATATGTATAAAAACTGAACATTTATGGATCTCAGATTTCTTCCAATATGTTGTTAATGCGTTTGCACGCGATTGTGGCCTATTCCGTGCTTCTTCATTAAACATGTAATCGACAACAAATTATGTATACGCATTTAACAAACGCGAGAAACTCAAAAAAATCTCTTGTTCGGCTCACTCAATGTAAAATGAAATATAAAATTTTCAGCGAAGTGGGGCACAATTTAATAGTATCTAGCATATAACAATTGTTCTTAATTAAGTGACGATGTAGTCCTGCGCTGTAATATATTTTTATATCTCAACAGCAAAATGTAATAACTCGGCGAAAACAAAGATCACAAAGATTGATTTAAGCGTCCATTATCGATTATATAATTCTCAGTAAACTTTTCTGCTTTCTGCCTTTGCTAATCTCATACAATAAAAATCTCATTGTTTCAAATATTATATATTCGATAATTTTGCTGAATATAGTTACGTGATCGCAATTTTGATAAATTCATGTTAAAATTTTCATTTATTATCTTTCCATCTCTAAGCAAAACTTGCATGATCGATATTCTGATTTGACAAAAATTTGTTTTTGCATTTGAGAAATTAATTTATCTAAGAAAAGAATATAATTCTTATATGTCATTCTATGATAATGATTATTTTTATTTCGAAATAGACAGAATTATCTTTTGAGATTTTACACTCAATCGCAAATCATTTATAATTTATCTCTACCAATCGGATAAAACTTCTATACTCTCGTAATTCTCCAATTTAACTTTAATTTCATATTTCTTTAAAAATACTATTTCTAAAGACTATATGTGAACAGATATCATTATTTGCCATAAATAAATACAAAACGAGATTTTATGATATTCTACGAGTTGCGAATAGAGAAATCGCAAATTGATTTCGAACTTTTCGGAAGATTTTATTAACAATTTAGCGCGAATAAAAGATTATACTGGTACCATAAAAACATGCACAATGCTCAAAAGATCGAGATTATCTATGCAAAAACGTTAAGTAACAGAAAAACTTTCTCGCAAAATCACGATGCCTCGATCAATATAAATAAGTAAGAAATCGATCAGAGAGAAAGAGAGAGAGAGAGAGAGAGAGAGAGAGCGCGCGAAGGAATCACAGCAGAAGAAAAACTCCAACATAACATTACATTCGAGAATGCTTTCGACTTCGTACATAATAAATCACTCTATTAGATATATATATAACGCATAAAAAAATTAAAAAAATTTATAATATAAAATTCTGAACATTCTTTGATAAATATTTAATATTTGAAGTACTGAATCTTTTAATTTTTTTAACTTCTTAGTATTTTAGTATTCAAAACTATACCTTGTGTGTGTGATTAGTTAAATCTTAAATTAAAATTTTTAATAAAAAAATCCATCTAAATTTAGTTGAACAATAAACTCTTAATTTTTATGATAAGGCTTTATTTTCAAACATCTACAATTTGAAAATAAAAGAATGGAAAATGCCTCTCTCTCTCTATTTAAAATAGAAAAAAATTTGTATTTAAATTGGCAAATCTATTATCAAAATTAAAATCGAAGATTATACAATATGTTGTATATTTAAGATTACTTGTGGGTACGAGATCTAACATGTGTTAAATTCTTAAATCTATTAAAAACGATTAATCTTCGTTCCAAATACTGCTGGTTTTAAACATAAAAAAACAGTATCAAAAAGAAATAATGTAATAAAAAGAATGTAATCATTATATATGCAATATATATTGTTGATTAATAAATTAATAAATTCGATATCAATAAGTATAAAAATAACAGTATTTCTCTTAAAACGGTCTGGTATTTTTCTACCAGAGTAAAAATTAATGTATCAAGTAATGTCTTTCATAATTTTCTAACCCCTTGTTGAAATGGCTTATATACTTGTAAAATCAGCGATTTTAACATAATAAAATATTAAGTTGTATCAACAGGTACTATTTTAAAACAAATATAAATATATTAAAATGTATAACTCATATTTAACGGAGTAAACATAATCGAACTGTGATCAAGATATAATTCAATAAGAAACATTATGGAGTGATATTTCTTGCACAAATGTGCTCTGATCAGCGCAATGCTATTTGAAATTGAAAAAATAAATAAGCAAATGACTAAAATAGAAATTGTCAAAATTAGTAAAAATAAAAGTATTCTTAAAATAAAATAATATATACTTTTCCTTGCGCATACGACAAAAAAAAGTTAAATCCTTTAAACGCAACTGTATTAAAAAAGAACTAATAAGTCTTACTGCCTAAGGCATTCCAAAGTGTATTGTCGACATTACGCAAATCTATATAATCTAAGAAAAGATTCTCCTTAATATTTTGATAACAATTTTCATATAAGAATAAAAGATTAATTTATATCAACTTTCATGTTGTTAATTTAATTAATACGTCGATGAAAAGTATACACTTTGAATAATTTCTTGCGATATACAATCAAATACTAAAATTATTTTAATTTTTTATTAGGAATTTAACGATATTGTTCGCAACAATATATCTCTTTGAAATTCAAATTTTTCCGTATAAAGTGCAACCAGTTATAGTTCTTATATGTAGTTCATGAACACATGTTGAAACAGATAAACATCAATGTAAAGTTTTTAAGTAAGTGTAATTCTTGCATGTTAATTGTTGTAACATATTAATAAAAAAACATTCTTAGACCAATCATAATGGCGTCTTTTTTAAAGAAATATATATATATATATATATATATATATATATATATTGTTTACACATCTCCTGAGAGTTTAATATTAGTTATTACAGTTTTGTCATTGAATCATTGATCTCTTATAATTCTTTAATAAAGCATTTTTACGTACGCGCAAATATAGTTTTATTTTTAATTTATTCGACCCTTTTTAACACGCTATATCAATTTGGTTCTACATTGTTTGGGCATCCTTTATATATAGAATAGTTTATATTATATATTGTACTCTCTTTTGTATGTAATTCAAACAAACAATTAAAAATGACAGAATTTGTTTGGACACACATTTATTTTAAACGATAAACGATGAATATTTAAACGGACATATGACGCCATGTATGGAGGGTTACTGTCACTAACGTGGGATTGTCGATAAAGTATCGGTAAAGAATTTACCTGCGATTTTTTCTAACGCGTTGCTTCTTTCGCGCGAAACACGTGAAACAATAAATAAATGTTTTAGCGCATAGTATGCGCGGAAAAATAAATCGGAATGTAATTTGCATAAAAAACAAATATAAGTCATCATGAAAAGATCGTGTACACATTATAGCAATTATATAATTTATGCATAATCTTCAGAATATAATGAAAGATGCAATTATTGAACTTAAAAATCATCGTGATGTTAGAGAATATGTGTATTTAATATATATAAGAAATAAAAGAGAGAGAGAGAGAGAGAGAGAGAGAGAGAGAGAGAGAGAGAGAGAGGCCATATGTTGCAAATTTTTCAGATATTCAAAATTCATTGCCAACAACCGCTAGTTTATAAAGCACACTCATATTGCAGAGAATATATGATCACAAAAATTTATTTGTCTCTGCTATTGTGAACAAATAGATTAATAATTGTGGCTTATCAAGAGACGCGATAGTGTCTCGACGCTAAGTAATGACAAACCAGCTGTTTAAATTCATATAATTGTGTCTATCGTCGAATGCTACTGTTTCTCTTTATCTGATCGTGCACAAAATAATTTAATTAAAAAAGAAAAAAATGTTACATCGCATGTTATATTTGTAAAAGCGCTCAGATGACATTTTGCGTGTCGCTCATTGCTTAGTTATTTTTAATTAAAAAACTTTTATATTTATATACATATAACAAAAAACATGAATTATAACATGTAGTTATCGAAGCATAATAGCTTTTTTGAAATTTTTATCATACCTTATTTATCTTTTATTTACCTTAAAGTTAATATATTTATAATTTACGCGAAGTATTTGTATTAACAAATTCTTTTTTTTGCAAGAAATATAAAAATATATTACGCTTAAACAAAATGTATACAAATATTCTATTAGTATACACATTACATTCTTCTTTAATTAAATTTAATTTATTCGTCACAAAATTTATGAGAAAAGAATTAAAATAAAATTTTTTTTTCATGCAAATGATTTGAATCTAAGCCGTTTATCGATTCATGTATATAATTGCATGAAAGGAATTTCAGGTGGCGGATGATTTGCCCCGAACTGCGCAGGTGGCAAATCGTCTGGAGTATCGCGCGAGCGAGAGGTAAAGTTGTCGGATCAGCAGAGCGAAACGTGATAGCCGAAGGATGGAGAACGAGAGGGAGGCCACAGTCTGGCGGCCCAGGTGTAACTTGCCGCTCGCTCGAACAGTACATTGCCAGACGCAATACTCGGCACGCGGTTCACCTCAATGCTATATCGTTTCACATCACCATACTACTTTTTTTCGATTCGCGAAAAACACGCGATCAAAACGCTGTTTTTTAAATCACGAACAATGTTATCTGAATAGTCAGATCGGCGAAATAGCGAACAACACGCGAAATGTCATCCGAACGATTTCATAAGTGAGTGCATCTCTTTTTTTTAAAGATTCTTTTGTGTATATAAGTGTGTGTGTGTGTGCGTGTGTGTGCGTGTGCACGCGCGCAGAATTGCATATCAAGAATGCACTTCTTCCTCTCTCTCTCTCTCTCTCTCTCTCTCTCTCTCTCTCTCTCTCTCTCTCTCTCTCTCTCTCTCTCTCTCTCTCTCTTCCCCTCTTTTTCTTCCCCCTTTATCTTCCCCTTTTTCTCTCTTTCTTTCTCTCCTCTTTTTCTCTGCTCCTGTTTTATACACGCGATTCCACGCAGAACTTGTCTTGGAGCCCGGAAAGTGAAGAGAAATGTCGTAAGACAAGTACTCGTCTTGGAATTGAAAAAAATCTCTGAGTCTAACTATACAGCTAATCGTGTGAAACGATTCAATAATGCATGGAAAATAGCAACTAAACCCATCGAAAATCATAAACGCAATATTGATAAAATTTGCAAAATGAATAGGACTTAGAATATATAATGCAATTGTTTCTCTAACATTTTGTTTTACTACTAAAAATGTGACTGCATAACATTTAAATCTCATCTAATTATGTGAAAATTTGGTAGTTTGGCTGTTGCGTTATTTTTTTGCAATGAATACGAATTAAAATGTTACTTTATGTAACTTGAATTATTTTTTAAAAATACGGACACTATATATAATTGATGATTTACACGTACACAGCACATAAACAATAAATTAAATGATTTGTGCAAGATCAATAATAATCGCTTTATCAGATCCATCACAATAAAATTGTGTCAAGGTGTAGTAAGCAACTGGGACGAAATGAGAAGATATTAAGAAAAATCGTATATCTCTTGATATTTATATAATTGATGTATAATAAGTTGTTAAAATAGAGATACGTTTGAACGACACAATAATTAATATATTATGCTTTAACTACGTTTATTAGTATCATCAGACAAGTAAAAAGGACGATAATAATCGCAAATAATATACGCGATTTATTAAATAAAGATACCGTTATTAAATAAAAGATTACGAAAATATAGTTCTCTACACACACAAGTGCAGAATAATCGTGACTATGGACTGTTTTATTATAGTATCGTGTGCATCGCCAGAGCGCGTGCGGAATTTATGCATGAGAAGAGCTCTTATTTCATTCACCACGGAAATTTATCGCTCAGATCATCTGTAGAAATTCCAAGCGTTTCTATTAACTTTTCCTCGCAACAAACAGTGCTGTGCATCACCACACAACTGATGTGCTAATTTTACAGACAATATACGGCACCAAAAATTATTATTCTTTGCGATACGTCTTATTGAATTTTGAGATATTTTCTTAACAAAACTTTTTGTCTATAAAACTGTCTTTTTTTTTAAACTTCTAAATATTCAATATTTAATTTGAAGAGAAATATTAAAAGATGAATCTTATTCAGATTACTTTAAATTAAGAAAAAAAGGTTTCATTATTTCATTATTTTTTCATTGTTTTATTGTTTTTTTCAAACTGAATCTCCAAAAAGTTAGTAAAATGTTAATTTCGATCAGATCAGATCAGATCTTGTGCTTTCACATAAAATAACATAGATTAATAAAAATGTATAAAATTTTCATATATGAAAAAAAAATATACTTATTAAGCGTTTATAATTTATTTTGAGAAATTAATATCAAGATATATATATATATATATATATAATATATCTTGATATTAATTCTTTGATAATTCCTCAAAATAAATTATAAACGCTTAATAAGTATATTTTTTGTCATATATGAAAATTTTATACATTTTTATTAATCTGTGTTATTTTATATGAAAGCAAGATCTGATCTGATCGAAATTAACATTTTACTAACTTTTTGGAGATTAAGTTTGAAAAAACAATATAAAATTATAGCATTATACCTCTATATTATTCAGGATTAATTACAACTGAAGCTCATTAATGATATAATTCATATTGATGAAGTCATAATTGATGAAGTACCAGGAAAAAATAAATCGCTAATGCACTAAAATCATTTTTCATAGAACGCAACATCGGCAAGTTGAAAATACCTATTGTCTTGCCTCGCAAATTGCATATATTTGTTTCAATGTCCAAATTTCCTTAATGGAAAAAGACGAAAAACACAAATTGCTCATGCGTTCACATCGCTAATGCGAGCACTTTAATCATAGCTTAAATCATAATTAAAATATTACGAGCAACATGCCGCGAATAATTAGATGTTAAGAAACATGGATATGCATACTTCGCGAAACTTTCTATTTGCGATAGAATCCGCGATTTTTCTTTAAGAAACGTGACGATAATTAAAGTAACGACACGATTTAAATCAGATAAGATACTGCGATAGATCGCATGATAACATAACAGAATTTTACGATACCGTACTTTAAAGAGTAAAAATATGTTTTTATTATAAAAATACATTATATATATATATATATATATATATATATATATATATATTTATATACATATTTATATACATATATATTTTGATATAACGAGTCTGTTGATAAATGACGTTTGTAATTTTTAATCACCAATTTATACGTAAGTATATATTGTACAATTTTATATACATATATATATGTATATAAAATGTATATAAAATATATGTATATAAAATTGTACAATATATACATACGTATAAATTGATGATTAAAATTTACAAACGTCATTTATCAACAGATATCATATCTTCATTTGCTTGCAGATATAATTTTCTATAAGTATCAATATACTGACGTTTGATATACGAACCACAAATTTAAGAAATTAAACTAATTGTGTAAGAACATTGAAGAGATCGAACAAAGAATGGTATAATGCATAGGCTTCTCTTTGTCAAAGGGCCGCCCGAGAAGGAGCATTGGACATTCTGAAAGAAGTTACGAGAAAGGATTGTAACGCGCGAGATGAAGGAGGAATGACCCCAACATTATGGGCAGCCTTCGAAGGTCACATAGATGCCCTGAGACTGCTGGTCACTAGGGGGTATGCACGCATAATATCTTATTTTTCTTTTGTACTATGATTATATATAAATGCGATTGTCATATTTTACATTGATAATTAATGCACGTAGCAAGATATTCTCATCTGACTGCATGTAACGTATTTGATTATTGCAACTTATTGCAAACCAAGTGTATAAGATTAATATCGTATTGTGATAAATGTAAATATAAAATAGTAAATCGTGCATCAACACGACCACATTATAAGTTGCGAAACCGAAGTATGATGTATTCGGCAAAACATATATATGTAACTTCGTGTTTTATCCACTCACACGTAACACAAGTGCCTATCAGGCACGAGGTCGTTGTGCCCTATGAACACGACAGCCCCACTAGTATATATGCCTCATAATTAGTACTCACCAAACATGCAGGGACTCATCGCTTGTGTCAGCTCCAAAATACAGAAAAGTTTCCAATTCCCGATGTTTCCAATCGTTTATCACGAACACTAGTCGAACACTGGCAGATTTCTGTAATAAACATCAAAAACAATCGTATTAATCATATTAATAAACTGCAACATCTGTACATAAATACATAATTATGAATTACCCGTTTTTAAGCGATTGTATCAAGAAATAAATTAAATTGAGAAGCTTGAAGATTTAACAAAAATTACAGAGCTTATTAACATTAAATTATAATTTTATTCAAATTTCTTTATTATATTTTAGAATAAAATACATAAAAATAAAATTAAGAATATTTAAATATATATATATATATGTATATATGTTCTAAGATCCAAACAGATTTCAACAATATACTCAGCAATATAATTTTTTTTTATATTGGATTTTTATCGAACGCACTATATAGCAATAAAAATGACGATTCAAATTGCATTGTTTCTCCGTCATCGAGCCTTTAGTCCTGCTACTAGCATGATAATATATGTGCGGAACCGGAAGCACGCATTGCAGGTGTCCATCGAGTGCACAGTGGCGGAAACTGTGATCAAACGAATGAAAAACAATACAACGCATACCCAATAAAATAGCAAGCTCTATGTATTCCCGATCCGAAAATTCTCGCATCTATTTATGACACAATTGATGAATCAATGTCGATATCGTCTTTTATCGTCTCTTTCGAGCAACCCGACTGAACAAACGATCGATCGTCACAAAATTTCGAACCGCGACTTCACGCGACATTCCGAACAATTCGTATGTCCGCACTATCCAGAAACTTACAACAATTCAATAGATTCCTGAAAATTTAATAAATATAATGAATAACTATAATTTGAAGTACCAAACCATAACACGGAGCGAATCGCAATGTTGATTTCTAATATAATCGCACAATTAGATCTCCATTACTCGCGTCATATACAAGTTATGAAATCAAATTCATAATTAATACTTTTCCGGTATAATTAACACAAGTTACCTCTTCCTTTGCCAAAATCCACAAGATTTTATGAAGCCGTAAGCATCCGAATAAAAATTTAGCGAGAGATCGATGCTAAACTGTGCGAAAAGAAATACGCGGAAAAAGAAAGACGTGCACCGGCACAAGTTTTTACAACGGTATGCTTTTGAAAAACAGTGATGCCAACGCAAGAATTTATCTCAGTCGCCTTGACTATGAGCTATAGATAGCAAGTATAGAGAGCGCGTTCCGATCAGAACAAAAGCTAAGAATTGGCAACATTCCCGGAGATGTGTGTGCAAATGTTCATACACATATACATATATCACATAATTATATAGAAAACACAAATAAATACATACCATATTTGTCAGATGAAATCGTCGATTGAAATATTTATTTTCGGAAACGAATCGATCGCCAAGTTTCGGGAAATTCGTATGTCCGCACTATCCAGAGACTTACAGTCCAATAAACTCCTGAAAATTTAATAAATATAATGAATAATTATAATTTGAAATATCTAACTATAACACGAAGCGAATCGCAATGTTGATTTCTAATATAATCGCACAATTAGATCTCTATTACTCGCGTCATATACAATTATGAAATCAAATTCATAATTAATACTTTTCTCCGGCATAATTAACACAAGTTACCTCTTCCTTTTCCAAAATCCACAAGATTTTATGAAGCCGTAAGCATCCGAATAAAAATTTAGCGAGAGATCGATGCTAAACTGTGCGAAAAGAAATATGCGGGAAAAGAAAGACGCGCACCGGCACAAGTTCTTACAACGGTATGCTTCTGAAAAAAAGTGATGCCAACGCAAGAATTTTATCTCGGTCGCCTTGACCATGAGCCATAGGGTATAATCCACTTGACGCTATAAATGCTTCGAAGCGTCAAGTGGATTGCACCTATAGATAGCAAGTATAAAGGGCGCGTTCCGATCAGAATAAAAATAAGAATTGGTAACATTCCCGGAGATGTGTGTGCAAATGTTCATACACATATACATATATCACATAATTATATAGAAAACACACAAATAAATATATAACATATTTGTGAGATGAAATCGACGATTGAAATATTTATTTTCGGAAACAAATCGATCGCCAAGTTTCGAGAAATTCGTATGTTCGCACTATCAAGAAACTTACAATCCAATAGATTCCTGAAAATTTAATAAATATAATGAATAACTATAATTTGAAATATCAAACTATAACACGAAGCGAATCGCAATGTTGATTTCTAATATAATCGCACAATTAGATCTCTATTACTCGCGTCATATACAATTATGAAATCAAATTCATAATTAATACTTTTCTCCGGTATAATTAACAGAAGTTACCTCTTCCTTTTCCAAAATCCATAAGATTTTCTGGAGCCTTAAGCATCCGAATAAAAATTTAGCGAGAGATTGATGCTAAACTGTGCGAAAAGAAATATGCGGGTAAAGAAAGACGCGCACCGGCACAAGTTTTTACAACGGTATGCTGTTGAAGAACAGTAATGCCAACGCAAGAATTTTATCTCGGTCGCCTTGACCATGAGCCATAGATCATAACAAGTATAGAGGGCGCGTGTCGATACACTGCGCTATCTAGCTTAGAAAGAGAGAGGGAGTTTTAACAAGTGCAATTTTCTCTCTCTCTCTCGAATATAAGAGTTAAAGGAATCATTAAAAAGAATTAAATATATTTCTAAAATTTTTCTAATTTTGGATATGCCGTTTACGATTAAGATATAAATGTGCAGTCTATACTTATTATGGTCTATGATCTCGACCACATAGCGCACAGCTGACCACGGATGACCACGTGAGTGCTTCGATATACTCGTGCTCAGATGCAATACCATGCAGGTTTTTAATGTGTTTTGTTTAAACACATATATTAATGATATATAAAATGCACTGACAATGAGTGCTATATTGAACACGTACGTTAACATACATACATATATAATAATAGAATTTATTAATTTTCTAGAAGGCATTTCCTTTTTCATGATGAGCCTAAATGAGCTTAATCATATACCTCGACGAATATGTAGGCTTTAAATTCATTAAATTCATCCGATTCTTATATAATATTCCTTATATAATTATGCATGCATAACAAAATCCCTCTGTTTGACATCACTGTTTCAAAATTGTATAAACGAAATCCAACTGGTTAGATAGATCAATCATACGTATTCTATACAAAAAATACATTTAATTTCTTTCAAAAAATAAATATTTAATCCAATATCATAGAAAAAAAAATCTGTTTTGTCTCTCCTGCTCGAAAAAGAAAAAAAACATAAATGTTTTATTATCTTTATATTTATGTTTTATATATTATGGATTTATTATATTTGTCATATATATTGAATATATATTTATTAAATATTGTTTATTAAATTTGTTATATTGTTTATATTTTATATGCTTCTTTTCTTTTTCAAATCTGAAGAATCTGTCTCGTATTTATTACGATATAACATTAATCATTTTATCGTAGAGGCGATCCGGACAAGACTGATTATTTCGGCAATACATGCTTGCATCTGGCAGCGGCGAGGGGTCATGAATTCTGCGTGAAATTCCTGGTAAAATTTGGTTGCAATATCTGGTCATTGGACATTGACCGGCACTCTGCCCGAGAACTTGCGGCGATAAACGGTTGCGAGAGAATTTTGCAATTCCTAGATCTCGCCCAAGCCGATCAAGAATTGAATAGTCGCAAGAAAAGCCGTCTGCTCCGGGAAAAAGCGGAGAAAGAAGCTGAAAAAAGGTTTAATAATTGCGAAATAATTATTGACCTATATATAATCCCGATTTTAATTTATAACTATCTAGAGAAAATATTGGTAATTTTATATGTAATACTTTCAAAAAATATATAACTGTATTAGTTTATCTGACCACAGAAATAACTATAAATTCAGGAATTATTTGTCAATAGCTTATTATTTGTTATATGTTTTCTATTTTGAATATATAGATTTTAATACTGATTATAAAAATATCTCTCTGTTAAGACTGAAAGAATACATGAAGAAACAAAAGATGGCTGAAATTAGAGCAGAAAAGGAACAGAAGAAACTCATAAAGAATCGTGCTAGATCGGACTTCGACGCGATGAATGAATTAAATTCTCAACGATCTGGCGTATTGACCTTTAAAGGCCGAATGAAACCTTCGCCGACATTTAGCGATATCGTTGGTACCACTACGAAGAAACACGGTAGCACGGTATGTCGGAAAGCCTTAGCGAAGAAAGCCGCCAGCGACTTCAAAGTCGTAGAGGTAAAAAAAATTGAAAAATGATTATTCAGTTTCTTACAATTCCAAGAAAAAATAATATAAAATTAATTTTTACACCGTTACCTATTGATGTGACAGAATAAGAAAATACAAACAATTAGAAATATATATTTTAAATTTTTTGAACTTATATCGTAAATGATAATTCCCTTTTGCTTAATTTAATGATTAATAAATTATATAATATTCCAATTATAACGTATGTCCATAATATGTCATTATCATAGGTTGAAATGAATGGGAAAAAATCCATTCGAAGTCTGACCGGCGTTCGACGAGATTCTGAAGTTATGTATGTAGGCACATACGATACTGAATCTCAACATATAGGCAGAAGAGGGAAGATCTCCGATGTATGGGGTACTCTGAGTAAATCTCAGAGCACGCCCGATCTCTTAGGTGAAAGAATATATGACGAGGAAGAGGAAGATAGGGAGGAAGAGAATTTGAACATTGCAAAAGATACCTCTTTTCTTCAGGAACCAGCCAGCATCTTCAACCGACCTGGATTCGGTTCGGTGGCCTTCAGGAGGGCGGTTAGTCTTAATATTTGTACCTGTAAACCGTAATTTCATTTACAACGAATAGTTATAAACTTGTCTCTCCGATAAAATTAATACTAAGCTAAAGTATTTTTTATAGTTCCAGCTATATGCACACAGATGTTTTCTTTTCTTTTCCTTAAATATCTCAACTCTGTGATAGAGATTTGTATAATATAAAACACAACGTCCTTTATTTACTATTATTATAATGCCATGCTTCTTATATATTGTAATAATGATCTTCATCTCATAAATGTAACTATTTCGCACGGCTATCTTTGCTATAACAATCCGACCCGTAGAAATCTGTACGCGTTATACCGTTGCGTTTTCTTTCACAACAAAGTGAGCTATTATTTGTCACATTTAAATCGTGATTCAAGATAAACAAAGTAATGAGTTGCGAAAATCATTGTGGGAATCGTTGTGAAAATACTCGAACGTAATTCTTTAAACGTGATTACACTATAGAAATATAAATATTTGTCGGCTCCATTAATTAAATAATTATGCGACGAATAGATTAAAAATGATAAAGTGAGCTATATAATTAATTTTTTCTACATTGTATCAAAATCATAATTTTTATTGACAGATAACATCTACGCTGGACAACCTGCCGGTCACGCAGATGGATGTTCAACTACAAAACAGCAATCTTCCTGGAAATGGTTCTACAAACGGATCCATAAATAGTAACAAATTTAGTCCAAATGGACACAACGAAGAGATCAGTATAGGAAGTGCTGGCAGTTTGGCACGCAGACAAAGTTCGTGGGACGAGGATCTACTCTCAGGTAAGTTGAACGAACCTTACAAAGTACAATTGGAATATTATTATATAACACGATGGTCTCTGCAGACATGACCTATATTCTGTAAGAAGTGACGTGATAACCAATTATCCTCCTTTGCTCTTGCGTCTTGTCTGCAAGAATGGAATATTACATGTTAAATTTATCTGTGAACAGAAAGTGAAGAGACGGATGAGGAATGGACACCCTTGCAGAGATTTTTAGTCGCCAATAATCTTACATCCATACAGTCTATCCTGGAATCAGAGCAAATCGATCTGGAGGCTCTAATGCTGCTCACCGAAACTGATATAGCAGCCCTTAAACTTCCGCTCGGTCCCAGACGGAAACTCACTAATGCAATCGCAAACCGGAAAAAAGCACTGAGCATGCCGGAAAGCGTTATCAAGGATAGTAAACTGTAAGCAAAATATATTGCCATTAGCTATAGAAGATATTACTGCCGCGTCGATAAAATTATCCGTCCATCTACAAATGTATGACAAGTAGTTATTAATTGATTTATGCAAAAATAAAAATTACAAATTCTTTTGAAATTCTAAATATAGAATATCAAAAATTTTGTGAAAATTTATCAAATTATTTAAAAAAACATTAAAAAAAAAGATAAGATAAAAAATTATTAAATTATGCAATCACTTGAATCATACATTGGTAGAACCATTATAAATTTAGCAAAATATATCTGTATAATTTTTATCACATATCAGGATAATCTTAATATCGAACTCCTTTTGTGCCTTGTAGTTTTTATAGTTTATTTACCATCAATATATATTTTTCTCCATCCCTTATTATTAGAGATACTATAAGATATTAAATTTAAGTAATCTTATTGGGGGGGGGGGGGGGGCCACTAAATTACATATGATTATAATAATCGTAAATAATCGCCAGAAAGAAGATATTGAAAATTAGGAAAAGGAAAAAAGAGAGTTAAACTCGATCACTGAATATAGATAAGATATAACAGAATAGATAGTTTATGCCATAATGGAAGACAAAAATTCAATACATACTGCCATAAAATGTAATGCCACTGATATTACTAATACTCAACTTGGCAAGTTAATTAGATTTACATCATTGTACACAAAATCTAAAATGTTTACTATAATTAATTACACACTTATTTATATTAAATCGTTTACGAAAAAAAATAAATATTTTAGATGTTACTAACAAATTTTATATTGTGTAATAATCAAGACTTACACATTCCATCATTTATGTGTGAAACGCAATTTAAAAAAAAAATGACTCTTAGGCAACAATAACAATAGACGATAAATATAGATTATCTTTCAAATAATCTCATGATCTATTGAATTACAGTAATTGTATAGTGAAATTTGATTTTTATAATCATATCTTAAATATAAGCGAGAAAGTATTGATAATTACTAAGATATGAATTAGATTATACAGTATTACACATATTAACTTGTACCATGTATAATGCATATTATATCCACAAATAGCGCAAGATGTACAAAATATACATCTTGATGTACAAAATAAACGTATGACAATAAAAATGTACAAAATGAATGTATAACAATAAAGTATGTATATATGCACGATAGTCTCTATTCAGACAGAAAAAAATTTATCATAATCATAACATGGGCAGGAAAACGGCCACGAAGAGCTTCTTTCTCTCGTGATTTATTTGTAAATGATTATCTTACAAACAAGAGGCGCAAAAATATACAAGCTTTTTATGTTCACAAGAAAGTAATAGCACCATTTCATGCCTTGTTATGAACGCGTGTTCGTGTCCAATCAAGGCGTCATATTCGTGCAAGTCTCATGTACACTCATTCTCGCAAAAGTGCACCAATGCAACTTGCAGTAATGTGCATCAGAATAATAAAGGAAGCAAAGAAGATACGCTTGTAAAAAATTTTTTGGTGCTTTGCGTTTGTCAAACGTATGTTTATACGTTTCTACGCGTCATGAATGTACGAAATACAATATAATTGTGAAAAATATAATACACAAGTGATTCCTCTTCACTCTCTTCATCTCCGCTTTTTAGCTTATGAATATACTATTACATCGGGGGAGAAGAGGTTTTGTATATTGATTTCATTATATTTTCAAGTATATATTTCTTAGAGACTTAGTTCTTAAAGACTCTTAGTCTGTTTCTTAGAGACATCGGTTAAACGCGTCTCTCCATCATTATATTATTATACATTTACATATTTTCATATAAATATATCGTTATACTTATAACATAAAAAGATGTTTTTTTGCATTTTGACAATCTTTTATATCCAGTTGGCTTAACATAATTTCATACAAACTTCGTTTGTCGAAACTATCAAATTTAATTAATTTTATTAAATTATAATATTACATTAAATATATCAAAAACCAATTTTTAACAAATAATTTTTTAAATATAATTTTTCAAAATTACATAACACGTATTTGTTTCTTGTATCTAAATTATATCTTAATCAACAAAACATTTTAATTTCAAATTTGCTCGACGCATTGTATCTGTAAATATATTATCTTATAATGGCCCGCAGATTTCCGACGAGATAATTATTCCATGAGAAAGGGAAAGCTCCTTACATGTGGGAAAATTTTTTTCGCTGACCTCAAAGTGTCGTCTCATGCGCGTTGTTGGTTTATTACGTAAGATGGGAAAATGCCAATTACATCGATGAAATCTGTTAATATCAAGTCGTTAATACTTACTTGCTAATGAAAAAAGGAGCATATAATTATCATAGATCTCAGTTTGTAAGTAATTCTCGGAAGTAAAGAGAGTAAGAAGCTATAAGTAAATAGAATAACTCCCTATCGTATCCTTCAATAGTATTTGTAAGTATGACTTGAGAAAATAATTCTCGACAATATTTTTTTCCAAATAAATCGATCAAGAATAGATGTTTCAATT
>OX424448.1:10087604-10395076 GCA_949152495.1 Lasius fuliginosus
TATTATGGAAAGAATTAAATAAATATCGCAATTTTATGATAAATAACATATTAAATGAAAAAAAATTTATAAGATGCAATGATTTTAAATTAAATTTGAAGATAGGAAATAATATACCAGATAATGCAATGGCTTCCCTAAATGTGTGTAACTCAGGATCTGGATCACTGCCTCCTGTTGGTGCTGATGCAATAACCATACTTGGTGTTTGACTCTGCGACGATGGAGAACCACATACCATCATACGAGGTTTAGGTGAACTTCTGTTGCCAACATATTACATTACATTAGTTTAAAAAGCAATCAACATTATTTATTTACTTGTTAATTTAATAAAATATAATGTCAACACAAAATAGTTTAATTTAATAATACATAATACATTTAAAATTTTTAAACCATAGTAAAGACAAATCTGTATAGATGTGATCAGATGGTGGTGGCTTTCAAATTTAATAATACATTTAAAATAAACCATAGCGAAGACAAACCTGTGTGGATGATTTAATTAAATATAGTATCAACACACACAAAATAGTTTAATTTAATAATACATAATATACATTAAAAATTTTTAAACCATAATAAAGACAAATCTGTATAGATGTGATCGGATTATGGTGGATTTCAAATTTAATAATACATTTAAAATAAACCATAGTGAAGACAAACCTGTGTGAATGTGGTCGAGGTGGTGGTGGCTTTCCAGCAAGATACGCAAGAAGATCTTCCCTGCGAATCATACGTCTCTTTTTTCTAGCCCAATTCATTATTTCTTTACAATGTTTCTGTTTGCCCATTTCCACTCCCAGATCACTACATCGCCTCATACAATCCACTGAATCTGTTTAAACAATTTTTTCGTTAATTACAGACACAAATGAATTTTACATATTTCTGAAACAAGTGGTCAAACTTTAAAAGCATATTCTGCTTGTAAAAATAAAAAGAGTGGTATGAACACGAGTGCGAAAACGCTATTATAGTGACTTTTTCATTATATATTTGCCATATATGAAAAGCTATGATAATAGCTTGCCAAAAACATATATACAAGTACAGCTGATATAAAGATATATATGTCGCAGTGACTTGCCGAAAATCTTTATATGTATAGACATTGCAGTGATTTATAATTAATTGCTAAACAAGCTTAAAAATAATTTGTTAGGCAACTTACTATAAAAATTTATAATTTACAAACAAGCTAACTTTATATATAATGCAATAAAATTATATATTTCAATTTTACATACATACAAAAATTAGAATAAAGGCACATCGACATTTTCTAATTTCTCGGTATTGTAAATCATAAAATTTCGTTCATTGTTCAGTAACAGCTGACCCTGAGTGTGGTCAGCCATTATAGGTGCTTATTTGCGACTTCGTAAATGACGGTCATATTTCAAGTATAACAGAGGAGAGGAACGAGACCGCAAATGAACGAAGATTAAACGTGAAGAAGGTTTTGAAAGCACTGCGGCACAGAGAAAATGAGATGGCGGAAGGTAAACGGAGAAAGGAGGGGGATGGCCATGCGTTTATCTAGGGGTCATTGTTGACAATGGAGATCATAAAACTGAGGGACACGCACCTTTGTACAATGATGTTACAGTACCAGCGGCAGTCTGAAAGGGCACCCATAATGAGACGCCCAGCGTGCGGTCTGTAAAATGGTAATTGTAGGTTTAGGATATTTTCCTGGATCGATATACCCCACAGAACGGGCCTGCTTAAAAGCTTGCGAGAACGAACGTAAGATCGCCATGCGTGAGATCGTTCTCGTAACCTTCGCGACGGAGACGGATGTGACGCGAGAGAGAGACGTTAAACCACGCGTTTACAGCGACTGATCGTCATCGAACGACTCGAGCACTTCCATCGCGTATTTCGAGATAAGAGGAGGAGATATATCGGGGAGATATATCGTCGGGGGAACGCGTAGAATATCACCTTTGTACAACTGGGCGATGGCCGACGCGGTGGTTTGGAATTTCGTCCACATCTGCTGCGAGTAGATCTCCTTCTCGTTGTGCAGCTGATTCTCGTAATCGGGCTCGGACTCGAGCGCCTCGACGCACTGCTGTTCCCAATTGCTGTACCAAAGGTCCATTATCGGATCATCCTCGCTCCTGTCGTCGCTCATCGCTGCCGATCGCGCGATCGACGCACCACCGCTCACTCGCTTACTTCAATGCACTCCGCTCACGCACGCACGCACACACGCGACACATACGCGCGCGCGCGCATACACGTGCACTACTAACACACGCGCGAATGATCCTCGTCGTGTACAGGAACCAGAGCGCGAGAACACGCCTCGCCCACCTACACGAGCTCGCGACACGCACGTACACTGACGTACGTATATACGTATCCACGATACGTATCCGACTATTTCATTCGTTCTCGAAATGGAACGGATGAGCAATTGAAGCTTCGATGACGACGATGACGGCAATGATAACGACAGCAACAGAGACGTTACAGTCGCGTTTCACTCGATCCACCCAATTTATAATCTCGCCTCTCTCCTCGTTACACTCGCTCTTGCCTTCGCGTTGCTTCACGTAACATAACGAACACGCATGCCTTCTCCGCCTAGGAAAGTCAAGTCGCGGCCATTACAATTATGCTTCGCTCCAGTAGTTCGATCACGACGAGTATGCACTATACACGATCATTCAATCTCACACACACCTTTCATGCTGCTCGATACGAAATCCGGATAGATAAACTCCATGGAAGGCGAAGAACGAATGACGAGCGTCCTACTTGGAGAGAGTCCGTTCTCTCACGATAGGCGCAATTTTAGCTCCCTTTGCAGCGTATCAACGGAAAGGGTACGCAGGATGAATCGCGCATTTTTGCTCTCTGTATGTGTATACTCACTAAATATTATCTCTTGCTTAGATTTTCTTCTGTCAGACGAAATACCATGTATGCATACCATACACACATTCACTAAACTCTACACATGCTGGAACGCGAGCGCCCCCATTTAACCTCCGAATAGAGAGTGATCAGAGATTTTCTCCAAAACATACGTGATTTTAAATGCGCATGCGCATATTAAAAGACAACGATACCACCCAAGATTCTTTCTCTCACTCTCTCTTTCAGATTACTTTATATCTCCTTTAAATTGTATAGAGTTCAATGATATGTGAATTAAGGATATATTTCCCTCTATAAGATGCACTGAACTCAATTAATTCTGTATGTACAATCAAATTCAGTAAATTAATATTGCAAGACAGAGGAATCGTCGCAGGTAGGACTTGTGTATGTATGGCTATACATCGGTATGTCAAGTACTATGTGTAATTTTAACAGATTTATAAAGTATACTAAATTAATTTACAAAAAATTATTTTTTCGTCGATATCTGTAAACTTATCAATGGATTTGACGCGCGAGCTTGATGCCTCGATTTGACAGCTGTTGCTCCTGATGATGCAGCATCCCTATCAAATTTTCTTTTTCTTTTTCCTATTCCCATAATACCCTTTAAAGTTGGTGGTACTATATATTCAGGTACATCTTTTAGATGTGGCTGCAGTTTCACAGTATGTAACGCCTTGTCTTGGCGCAATGACTGCAGATCTCGCGGATTATCCTCGAAATAACTTTTCAACTTTTCACAATTTATAACTTCCTGTCTAATTTCTTTTAATCGTGCCTCTCGGACAGCAATTCTTGTGACAGCTTTCCAACCATCTTTTGCACGATAACTAAAATTATTACAATTATTAATAACTAAAATTATTACACACAAAATAAAACAAGTTTAAAAAAAAAGTAATGCTACACGAGATAAAAAAAATGATACAGATAACAATAAGAATAAAAGTGTGCTGTACTGTTTACAATTCAATTATAATTTGTTAAAATCAAAAGATATTGTAGTACATACCGGAAACCTTCCACTTCTTCCAATTTAAATAGATAAGTCTTAAATAGACTTTCGCAATTGTAAGTACACTTTAATTGTTCTTCTACTTTCTCCATCAGTGGTCTTTCTCTGATCGCTACAAAACTAAGGGCAGTTCCTTGATTCTTCCCGCGAGCAGTACGTCCTGCTCTGTGTATATAAGAATTTATATCCAATGGAAAATCAAAATTGATTACATTGGATACAAATTGGAAGTCAATGCCGCGCGCTACACCCGATTCTTTGTCTTTCCTTCGTTTGTCCTTTTTCGTTTTTATTACATGTGGCTGTAAAAAATGAAAATAGTGATATATATATATATATATATATATATATATATATATAAATAGTGATATATATATTTCATTACAACATATATGTTTTTACCTCTTCTAATGCCTTTTCATCTGATGCTATTATGATGTCATAAGTGCCGCTGTTGAATTGCGAGACCGCTCTACATCTCGAAGTCGCCGGTAGCTCGGAATTTAAGATACAAGTGGGAATACCAAATTGTTCCAGGAACAACTTCAATTTATAACATCTATCAACTGTGTTTACAAAGATTATAGTTTTTCCCCTAATAATAAGAAATAATTTATTTACAATAATTGGAATATATTATTTTCTATTAGAAAGAATTGAAATTCTAATGTTGTTTAAGAACTTCAGAATTAGTTGCATTTTCAAAGTGGTTTTCAGATGTCATATGTACTGTCCTCTCTTTGTCACTCGCATCTTCAAAACACATAAATATGTAAAAAATTTTTTAATGAAAAATGAGATAAAGCATCTTAGCTACAAGTATCAAATAACTGAACACAAAAGTATAAACAGCAAAAGACAAGAGGTATAACATTTTAAAATTGTCTCAAAAACACAACTAATTTTAAGTACTGGATTAAAATATATTACCTAATTAAATGTAACTTCAGTAAAGCATATAAAATGGCAGCCTTATCAGTTTCCTCTGCAGCTAAAGTATAATGAGCTAATTGGGTGGGAGGAGCCAAAGGAGGCTCTTCTAGTTTTAAAATTGCAGGATTGTGTAGAATTAATTTTTTCAAGTCTTTGACATCCTCAGATAATGTAGCAGATGCTAAAATTGCTTGATATGCTGTAGGTAGATAAGTTAATACAGCTTTAATTTCGTTTTCATATCCAAATGAAAAGAGCTGAAATAATGACATAATTTAAGTATTATTAAATGATTCTGTTCACATAATCAAACAATTTAATTTCTATTATTTATAACATAAATACGTACCAGATCAGCTTCATCGATTATTAATGTTTCTAGGCTATGTTTCAGCATCACATTTCCTGCTTTTAAATGCTGCAATAACCGACCTGGTGTGACCACAATAATATCTGGCATTTCATTGAGTAATGGTTTCTGTGCATTCAAATCTGTTTGTGGACTAATATCAATTACTCTGACTTCTCTATAGCATTTTATAGTCAGGAACATGACGACATCATAAATTTGTTTGCACAGTTCTTTGCTAGGTGCAACAATCAGGCCCTTAATCTGCTGTTTCTTTTGTGTTCGCTTATTTACTAATATTTTCTGGATAAGTGGTATTGCAAATGCAGCAGTCTTGCCTGAACCTGTACGTGCTCTAATTAAGATATCCTTTCCTTCAAGTATAAGAGGTATCGCTTTTTCTTGTATTAATGTAGGCTCTATCCAGCCCAGTTTTGCAATAGCCTGAAAAATTTCATTCCTTAGTATATTCTTCAAAAATTATTTTTTAAATTATTCAAATTACCTTCAGTAGCCTGTCGTCTAATTCTAATTCGTGAAAATTTTTCGGGTTTATTTCGTTCTCTTCGTCTAATTCCATCTCGTTTATAGACATGTCTGGACAGGACTATTATTCTAATTTTTTAATTGCAAACTATTCTATTCTAACTTAACCTAACAAAATCTACAAACACGTTTTACCAGAGAGAAACCTGAGAACGGCCATCCCGCTTCAGCGGACGCATGTCCTGATGCGCTCCCTGAGAAAGTGGACATAAACTACGTCCGTCCTGCTCGGTAACAGACGTAGTACATGGTTCATGTCCGTGATATGGTTCATATCCGAACTAATCAGATAACCAAGATGAGAATCAGACGAGATGAAAAGATGAGTCAGACCAGAGTGTTTCTTTCTGGTCCGTAATTGTAGATCAAAGATATTGAAACATCATAAATTTATTAATATGTTTATTAACTGCGCGTTACGTTTTAGCATTCTAATATATATTACGATATAAATACAGCGATATAAATTATCAATATGAATATCGCATAGTGTTTTTTACGCGGAATAATTACTTTGTCCGAACGAGAGCTTGTATTGTATAATTACGTGCTATCGCAGGTAAAATAAAAAATGCGAGGAAATTTCTCATATACCTTATCTCATATACCTTACGTTTTTACATTCTGGCCCGTATGGATTTACCTTTTGCCGCTTCTGTAGAACGCCAGAAATCTTGTGCAGCTTACGTTTATTCTTCTGGCCAGTTTGGACTTACCTTTCGCTTCAGGCCATATCTATTCTGGTATTCGATCTTTAACCAGAAGGACACTCTTCTATTGCCGGCTGATTATCGGCAAATAAACGTAAAGATTTTACTTTGTTCATTTACGATAAGTTAAATTGCTTATTAGACGCACGCGTCCTTCAAGTCATGAAAGATACACGAGTGTTCATTAAAATATTAATTAAAAAATTACTTTCTTATAATTTTTTTTATTTAAAATTATCCACGAAATTATCCGGGAAATTACAAAAAATAGATGTTATATGATAAATTAATAGTTCTGAATCAGAAAATTTTCGATTTTGTCTCGCGAATGTCCGGAATCGAATAATGAGATTTTGGCGATTAAAACGACATCAAACACGACATAAATCGGATAATTTTTAACTAGATAGGGTGAAAAATCTTACAATTAGTCTTCGAAGCGAAAATATAACGTCAAGCGGAGCGCACCTATTATATGTTTATTTTCAAAAGAGTACGCATCCAATCGAATTTATAAATAAAAAATTAATTAAATTAATAATAAGTAAAAATAAATTAATATAAAAAAATTAATATAAAAAGCTATAAATTAAAATAATAATTTGATTAAAATGCATGATTGCTTAAATGCTTGATACCTTTGTTCCAAGAATAAGAAAAAAGTGAAAGTAATTTATTGCATATATTTTCTACATTATATTCAATTAAGACTTATTAAGAAAAATTGATTTAAGAAAATTTATTTCCTTGCATATGTTGATATACGTAAAAATACTTCAGTAATAGTTTATATCGCTGTATTTATATCGTATTTATTAGAATGCCAAAACGTTACGCGCAATTAATAAAATATGTTAATTAATTCATGATATTTCGATATTTTAGAATTTAGATCCACAATTATGGGCGTAGCATGGACATGCACCAAGTGGAGACGTTATCGGCAGTGCCAGAAAATGGTTGTGCGAAATAGTTCCAACTTTGAAAATGGGTGCGAGGGGCATTTGAAGCAGTCCAGTAACACGGTAACAGGCAAAACGCCGGCGTGGCCGCTCTCAGGTTTCTCTCTGGTTTGATTAATCAATCAGGATGAAAAGATTAAAGATTTTTTTATCCTGATTGGTTAACGCAATGCTTCGAAACATTTGTAGCGGCCAGAGTAAAATAAGTTATTAATATTTTAATTTCACATAATTCGTAAATTTTTTTTTAAACATATATAATTTATTACACAGAGAACTACACATAATGTTTACATTTTTGTTTCTAAAATCCCGGACAGGTGAAAATTACACAATGAAAATTACAAAAATGATTAAAGTATTATTTCGAACACGAAACATCACTTTGATACGAGACAACTGGAGTAGGAGTATATTTTTGGTTTAACTTATTACTTAATACCGGTATAGGCAATGGATGGATATGTGGTTTAGCAGGAAATCTAGTTCCAGCGATATCAATTTCATAGTGGGCTGTTGGATCCATTATAAAATCTGTGGTAATAACATGTATCTCTTGCTTATGTCTTACTCCAGGAAGACTAATAAATCCGAGGCAAATGAGTTTCTCTGTTATAAAACCATAGCTGAAAGAGTAATAGTAATATAACATGTTAATGAGAGATAATGTAAAATAAGCAAGTAATAATATAATAATGCAATGTTCAATGAAAAAAAAAAAGATATTTACCCAGCTGATGTAACAGTACCAACAAATTCACCATTTCGATATAGCGGTTCACCACCCCATGCCCATACATCTTTGTTCAAATCCATACCATCGAGTACAAATAAAACTAATCGCTTTGTCACTCCCTGCATCTTTTGACGTTGTAAAGCAGATTTTCCAATAAAATAGTCTTGCTTCTGTACAACATAATTATGAAATATTTAATACTAAACTCTAAACTATTTTAACTCTGCTATCTTGAATCTATTTGACCTATTTTCTATCTTAGTTTAACTATATTGCTCTTAACATTTTTTAATCTTTTTTTTTTTGAAGAGGCAATTTTCTATTTTCAGATTTTTTATAATATAAAAAAGAAAAAGAAACGATTGTTTTATTTAAATAGAAGCATTCATTTTAACTTTAAATGGATAAATATGCATAAAAAACATATAGTATTGTGATACTAACATTCAATTTTACACTGTAACCATGTCCAGCTTCGTATGGCGTCACATACGGTGTCAATTCTTCAGCCCAGAATGGAATAAATCTCTCTATCCTCATAAAACGTTGCGTAAGAACGCCAACGTCTCTCGCACCATAATCCTTTCCTGTAGCCATTAATGTTGAATAAACGTGTAGTGCATATTCCGAAGGAATGTAGAGACAATAGCCAGGTTCACCCGTATGTGTGAATGCCATTACCATAACGTCTGAAGCGTATGCGATGTTTACTGTCTACAATTTCAAAAACAAAATTAATTCGTGATATTTATACAAAAAAAAAAAGAAAAAGTAACTATCAGCAATGATTAGAAAATAATCTGACCTTGTAAGTGAAAGGAGAAAGATTGATATCAGAATTGGATAACTCAGAAAGCAATTCAGTAGTTTTGGGACCCACTACATTGATCACTGTGTATTTTGAAGTCACATCATTAAGATTTACCAAATGATCTGCCGGCAAATGTCTATTTTGGTGGATAAAAAAGGATGATTAATTGTATTTATAATTATGTTAATTACTATTAATATAAATTAATATAAAAATTAATTATATTAATAATGTTTACACACACACAATGCTTAACCAAATAGACATTAGTTTGGGGAATCAAAATAATAAATTTAATTCTTATAGTAAAAAATTTCTTTTTAAAAAAACATTTCTTCAAACATATATTTTTATACTGGCCCTTTTTTTACTGGTACTCAAAACTGAATTTCTATCTGATCTCCAGCTTATGTTCTTTCGTTTAGGATTACAATCAGAAGCAGAATATCATCTACCTAGACATCCACTGATAAATACGTGTCTGCTGTGATGTGGGTGAGACCATGAAATAACTATTTTCATTTTGCCGCACTAGTATGCAGTCATTTTCATAACCACCTTTCTCATTTTGCATTCCTGTATGAACTATTCCGCCGACTGGTATATTAGCATCATTAGAACACAATTGTTGTAGATACTCTACTACATGACTAGACTGCGATAAAATCAATCATTAAAATGAGAAGATAATTGAATCGGTGAAACCAGAAACTATATATCTTTGATCGAGTTTTATTTAGTTAAACTCGTAATATATCTATACTTTTAATACACTTCGGGAATAGAGAATAAACTTTTCTCATAGTTGAATTTTGAAAATTGTGACTCATATAGAAAAACTCGTAAGGAGTTTCTAATATCACCATTTTAATTGCATTAATCATTTACTTTAATTTCAATCTTTGAAAATGAACTCATGTCTATTATCCCGACTCCTTCTCTACATGCTTGAAACTCTTCCTTCATAAAGTCAAAGAATTTTGGTTTATAGAAACTGCCTTTCGGCATAATCGGCTTTTTCTGTCCTCCTTTTAAATTTATATGATACATGTGAATGTCAAAAATGTTAACAATATTTATGTAAAAAAATTTAATTAACAAATTTAAAAGACTTACTTACGTCTATAAGTTGAATCAAAATAAAGTGGACGCTCATAGGCCATTTTTATGCCAAAAATTGCACCACGTTCCTCCAAAACAGAATACAAAGGTGAACAACGTAATTTACGGGCATATTTGTATTCAGATTGATGAGGATATAATATAGCATAATTTCGACCGACCACTTCCTTCATTCTTTGCTGTAGATATTGTTTATTATTATGTAAATCTAGAAATCTTTGTACATTGAATGAAAGTACTTCCTGTGTGGATTCACCATTTATTACAGATTCAGCAATTTCTTTACCAATTCCACCAGCACCTTTTGAAAAAATATATAGCTAAAAATATGAAGCTTCTTTATATATATATATATATACACCATATATTTTTATCATATATATATATATATATATATATATATATATATATATATGATAAAAATATATGGTAAGAAAATTAAAAAATTTAGACATGTTTAAGAAGTATACCTTGCAATGAATTGCCATTCATTCCAACAGCAACAAAATAATTTTTTACTTCCGGACTTTCTCCTAATATCCATCTACCATCTGGAGTAAAATTGTCAGGACAATTATATATATTTGGATGTTCCACTTCTTTTAAAATTGGTAATCTATGTATAGCTTTGTCCCATAATGGCTGCCAATGAGCTGGATCATTTTTCACATGTTTCGTCCAATTTATCGAAGGAACCTGACCGCTTCCAAACGCAGGTTTTGCATTAGGTTCAAACCAGCCAAGTAAAAGTCCATCTATATGTCATTATCATCGACAGTTTTATAATCATCAATAATACATACAATTCTAAGTGTAACACATGCTTTTTGTATCCGTCAATAATGTTTAACATAATGTAAAAGATATAAGAAAAGAGATACAAGTATGCACCAAGTATGAATGTACCTTGCCATTCTCTTATATATGAGTACGAGTCAAAATCTCGTACATATGGCAGAGATGTACTGATCTTTGATGACAAAGGCGGTATGATTGCATATAAATGTTCCGCAGGATATGCAGGAATTCTGACAGGTGGTGTGCATCTTAATCCTAACTCACGAGCCCACTAAAATATTAACACACATATATTAGATTAATTATGAATACTTATTATGTATTTAAAACTAATACGAAAGTATATTTACCATCCCAGCACAGTTAATAAAATATTCACAAGAAACACTACCATGTTCAGTTTTGACACTTTTGACAGCCCCTTTCTCAGTCTTTACTTCTTCTATATGACAGTGCTCGATATATCGTACTCCCCCTTGCTTTGCCAGCTTTGCTAAGACTTTGCAAATTGCACTTAGATTAGCAACAGCATCTTCTGGTACAAAAATTGCTCCTTCTAGATCGTCAGTATGTAAATAAGGATGTAATCTTTTCAATTCTTCTTTGCCCAAGATCTATAATGTATTAATAATTTTATATTTGACTTGATTGTAATGTTATAATAATTTATTATAATAATTATTATATATATAAAATATATATTAGAAAAAAAAATATATATATATATATTTATATATAATTGACTTTCCTCAATAATTCTTCATAACTATTACAATCTTCAGTTGGTTTATTTAAGCACAACCAAATTGTCATATACATTGTATTATGAATTGTAAAAAATAAATTATGTACTTCACAATGCAATCCAGTTGGTATGTTGTAAGCCATTCTTCTTTTAAGAGCTACCATCCTATCCTTGGACTGCGCCAAATTTATACTGCCACACCGTCTCAATCCTATATCATAGCCCATGTCTTGCAATTGTTGATATAATTCGATGCTGTATGCAATCAGATTTCTGTGAGAAATTGGTTTAAAGAGCCCAAGTGTACCAGAGCCAAAGTGTGAGGATCCACTGCCAATTCTAGAATCAGATAATATTTATCTTAATCAATTTAATGGACTTATTGTTAATATTGTTAACTTATTGTTAATAAACTTATTGTTTCACTAAGTATCAATCGCTATATATGAATCTTTTGCTACCGCTAGATATACAGTATTCAGCTAAAGGATAATTATAAGTTACAAAATCTAAGATATAAAAGTTATATAAATTAGAAGTAAATTTACGTATTTTGTTCCAGAACGAGAACATCGTTCCATCCATTCAGTACCAAGTGATAGGCAACCGAGTTGGCGACCGTTCCCGCACCGGCGATGACGATCTGCGATTGAGACGGTAAATGCGGAGAGTTTTCAGACGGGCGACTCCCCTCGCCGGGTGACAATTTGCGTTCAGCATCTGTCGACGAGGACCGTAGGGAAGTCTCATCTCTGTAGGTTATGTATCGCGTGCCGATAGAACCCTTCGTACTTTTCTTTTCGAGTGATAAGCATGCACATCTTGAAGAGATTTGCCTTAACATTAAATCGCTAGCGAGCGATTTGCAGCAGCGCAAAGTGTGTTTCGCGACTGCCGATGCTGTTAAGAAGAATTCCACTCCAAATTGAGTAAAGAATAAATATAGCGAGTTCTATCTCGCATCTAGTCAAGAAAAAACTTGTATTTTATAAAACTCGCGCAGTCTGAAGCACGACTCCGATAAGATTCTTGAAATGGAAATGCGCTCTCTGATGTAGGTGTTCTATTTATTCGCCATTTGGAATATTATTGAAATGTAGCGTCGCAGATTCAGAGATTATATATATCTATATATATATATAACCACTCCCAAAAATTATATATACAACAGTTTGTGTGTGTTACTCATCATAATAATAATATCATAAATAATAATTTCTCTCTCTATAAAGAATACCAAATTATTTGCGAATCATATTACGACCATTAATGATATAAATAATTTTGCTATTTATTGAAGCAATTATTAGACATAATTACGTTTATTAACAATCGCATTCTAATTGGCCTTTTTTTATCAAGATTTTATATCGAGAGAAGCATCTTCTCATTTTTTCCATCTTTCGAAATGAAAAATTAACAAATTGGCGCTATACTTTAATTGATCGACATATCGCAATACTTCTCGATAGATCGCCATAAAACAGTGATGATATTCAAATTAATCTAACTATCACGCATAAATTACACTACAAAATTAACAGTAGAAACGAAAAAAATTTGCATAAATTGTATATATTTAGTTTCTACTATCCTGCTTTTGCTATAAAATGTGGACAATTTTAGACTTTTATAGCTTAAAGATATTATGGATTTTTACTTTCGTCGAATTATGCATTATGGCATTCCTGATATTTTTGGTGAGAAAATCTCATTTTTTTTATCTTAGAATCAATTTTCAACTATGTATTTATTTCAGCATAATACTGAAATGACGGAGTTGAAAAAGCGTGTGAGTAATTAATCAAGACTTTTATTAAATTCTTCACAAAATTATATATATAAGCCGTTTTATTTTCTCTAGATTTTACCCATAAAGGTAGTATCAACGGTTCCTTCGAAAGTCAGTTATAATTAATTTATATATCAAACATGGATTATAAAGAGATAGAAAAAAAGTATTTGTACACCTAAATATGTTCAAGATAATTCTATACGAAAGAAAAGTTAAAGAAGTTAAATTATTTTTAAATCGCACACATAATGTATTTTTTTATGTGATATTCGGTGAATTTTGGTGCAATTAATTTTATAAAAATTTAGCTTCAACGATCCCGAAATGAAATAAAAAATGTAGAAAACGTTTTACCAGACATTGAAAACAAGACTCTATTCTGTCGAGATCGATACAAATCTATGACAGCAGGATTGAAAAAAAACGTTCATAAAACGGAAGTCGAGGTTTGAATGTTAAATAAATAGAATTAAACTAATGAATGTGTGCTTTGAATAAAATAAAATGTGTCAATAGATGAAGATGTTGCAGGATCATGTTTCCAGATTGTCTTTCCGACGAGAGGAGCTTAGAAATGAAATATTAAAGGTACGAATCTCATTCAACTTTGCTTGGAACAATTAATTAATTTTGTGATTGTAAAAATACTGATTATTGCTGACATCTTGTTTGGTGAGTGTCTTGTATAATGTATAAATGCGAGTAATGAGTATTATTTAATATATATATATAAATTTTACTGTATTTTTTAGCAAGACAAAGACTATGAAAGAATTAATGCTCAATAACTTCGCTATAAAGATGTAGAGAACAAAGAAATAATACTCTGTATGTTATCGCTAACGAATCTCCCTTTTAACAGTTTATTCATAAATATAACATCTTGTGTTTATTTCAGTCACTGATTTGAATAAAGAAAGAATACAATAATTCGAATGATCTTCACATGTAATTACATTTCTCTAAAACTGCTATGGAATAAAATGTTGAAATATTGATTTAATTGTATTTTAATTTTTTATTCACATTATACATATAGCGCGCGACAGTTAATGTAGGAAGAACTTATCAGTATTTATAACTTGTGCTAGTGGGATCATTCCAATCAACAATTAATTGTATAGCATCATACAAGTGAGAATTGTATTTTTTACAAATTTAACCCAATGTACTATGTATTTTTTATATTAATACTTGAGATAATATGTCTGCTTTATTTCAAATTCAATAGAAGTTTCAAATTAGTGACTGGCTAACTAAATTTTACACGTCAGATATAATGAATAACATATTATAACATACACACATAGCGGAACATTTAATTCATAAGTTTTTTAAGGCACTTAGTTTGTGAGTCTGAAAAAATCTGTCGGGTCTTTTATCACTGCAAATTCTATCTAGCTGAATAGATAAAATAAATCTCTCCTTTTCTTAAAATTTACATCGCAATTTACTTTTCCAGACATATACTATTCGCGATTTACATCCTTCAATCCTTTTCGATATTAGCAATTTAAATTTCACAATATTCATTAACACATTGACAAATTAACAATAATTAACCGTTAATCTGAATAAAAATTTGAAATATCTTCCCAAAATTCAGTAGTCAATAATTAAATAATGTGCCTGGTATTTCTTATCCGATCATCAGATGTCTTTTATTAATTTTTAATAAAATTCCTTCGATCGATCTGGTGACGATTATCCCCCAAGAAAAATATCGAAGTTTATCATATTTTTTAAATCCTTAACATTACATATTTTTGTAATTAAGCGTCAAATTAAAATTCTATTAAGTAAACTGTGAAATGAATTAAAGAATACGACATTGTCATTTATTTCCTTTTATCAACTTTAATTCGCTAGTTCTTTATCTTCAATCGTTAATTATTCGAAAACTTCGACAATTTTCTGGAGAAAAAAAATCTATTACTGATCGATTGAAAAATTTGTATATAAATAATTTAAAAAAATATCTGTTGTTTTTTAAACTCTCCACATTTTATGTTATCTGATATTAAAGGAGAAATTAAAGGAGGCCGCCTTTTAAACTTTTAATAGAATGTTCTTGTACGAAAATCCCAAGTTTGAATTTCTTCTCATTTTCATACACCTTTATAATTCCGTATGATGAGACGGGAATTTCTTCAGCACTGCGTGATAAAGATTATAGAAAGCGTAAAAGCTCACGCTCAAAATTACTAAGAGAACTGATCCGAAAATCCAGGACAAGAAATTGCCGTCTATTATGTCGGAAGTCTCTTTTCTTTTTCGGGCGCTAATCTCTCCCAGCGTCGTGCCCTTTCGCTCTTCCATGAGCTTTTTCATGTTGTTGAGCTTCTCTCGTAATTCATCCACCGATTCAGCGATCTCCTCGATCGACTCTTCAGCGGGTAGATCTGTAAATTATGCGAATGCGATATTATCTCACTGAAACAAGTCGTTCTTGATTAAGCGAACACAATTAATAATTAATTAAAGACTTAATCAATGATTTAATTAAAAAATTAGTTTATATATATAAACTAATTTTTTAATTAGTATATATATATAGTAGTTGTATATAAAAATATTTTAAAACAACTTTTCCTGAGATTCTTTTTCTATCTTTCGATTTTTTTTAATTCGATAACATCAAGTATAAACACATTCTCCAATAAAATTAAAAAAATAATTTAGGTAAAAATTATGCTATTTTCTTGGAAAAATTTGTGATAGTATTGATGAACATCTATATTATATTAATATGTGTGTATCGTAAAATGATATAATTTTCGGCTACTCCCTTACGAAGTTTTATGCGGAACAACGTTCGAGGTTGGTAACGCTTCAAGCAATTGATATATTATTCATTCTTTAATAACTTTCTAACATTTAAATAATCGAAAAGATATATAAAATAATATAAAAAATCAAAAAATACACTCACCGGCGATGCCTGGCACGCACGTATGTGTCACGGTTTTCATGATGCTGTTAGACGATGTGTCCTTTCTTGATTCCAATCTTTGGTCCAAAGTGTGACAGTATTGATCATCCAGCATCCCGCGACATAGCGCAGTCTCTGTTCCCAATACAGCGGAGATATGGCATATCATTGAATGATAAAATATTTCCGCGATGTTCAGATTTCGCAATGATCAATGTGATATGTGTATATCTAAGGGAATAATATATAATTATTATAATATAAAAATATAATATATGATTATCATTTGCTAAAAATTAAACAAGTCATATTTTACTGGAAGTGAGATGTATTCATATATGAACATAATTTAAGCGAACATATTTAAATGTCGACTAAATTAACGATAATTGATATTGTTTTTAAGAATACAATTAAATAAAAATTGAAATTGTCGTTATTTTCTAGACATATAAGTACAGATAACATATACATGTACAACTTTAATGTATAATAAGGATTCTTGACAAAATTTTCATTAGTTAGTGAATGTTTATGTTTAAATAACGTTCTTCTATTTTAATTGTGTGTAAATTTAATAAGCCCTTCACAATAAAAATATATAAGACAAAGAATAACAGTTTAAGAACAATAATAATATATGTACACACACAGCATTTTAGGAAATTTATATCATAATTCTCAAGAAATATATATATAAAATAAATCATTATATTGATTTAATGATATACATTAACAAGAATAAAATCTAATTTTATAACTTACATTGCAATTAATGATCTATTATAATAAGTTCATCAATGCCCCAATTTTCATAACTATTATCAGGTAGATAGCGGCGTATAAATATGGGAACTTTTTGCGACTTTAATTATTTCATAGCAATTTCCAGTGAATCTATTTTCCCTTCTAATTCTACCATTATAGGAGCACACATTGCTATATCTGTATCGCTCTTGTGCCTAATATTCTTGCCCTCTCATATCTACAAAATAAATTATGTGATATTGCTAGAATAACTTGCATTTGCACATAGACTATGTATCTTTTCATATATCTTTTTGCTATCCTTTTTTATTTTTGGACACTATTCAACAAATAGTATTCAACAATTCAATATTTTTACCATCATCTTCTTGGGGCTCTAATTCGATGTTATTCTCATCGTCTACATCGTCAAACATCCACAACTCTAATAAATAATAAGAAATTAACTGGAACATCAAGTAATTGCCTAAATTGTACAAAGGAAATATTAATGCAATAATCAATATTAAATTCAATATTAATTCAATCTTTAGCCTTTTATTCTCTTTAATTTGTAAAAAAAACTACCACAAAAAAGATACCATATATATTATTTAAAAAATCGATTCTTTAACTAGTATTAAATTAATATTAAATCCTTAATTAAATCTTCTGTGTCCTCATTGCAGCCATATTAAATTATGTCAGAAGCGAGAAATCATGAGTTTTATTCTTGTAAAATATATCAAATAAGTTTTTTTGAATGTAACCACTCGTAATTGATAATATGGATTAGTAAAATACCGAAAATTCTCTTTTTGATTCATGAATTAATAAATAGCTGCAAATCTTGGTCAATTATCGGAAGGTTTTTTTCGCTGAAAACTTTGTTACAAAGTTATTTCGTTTCTTTACATTTATTTATATTACATGAACTGCGTTCATTGTCTTTCACAAGTTTTATCCTCCATTATACCAATATATTTACTGTAAATATAAAATATATATCTACTCAATCTTTCTCCGCTATTAAGTCTGATACTTGTTCAGCCCGATACTTTGCTCATTGTTTAGCCAGATTTGTTGCTGTTCAATTGTTAGTGATATTTGCCAGCATAAAAATACAAGCAATATAATTTTTACTAAAGCTTAATTATTAACTTCAATAGTTTTCTTTTTTCGAAAACTGCTTAAGAAGCTAAACACTGCGGACTTATATTAAGAAAAAAATTAATTTAGTTAGTTATTTAATGCAAGATATATGCATGGTGGTAATAATTTGCATTTATCTAAAAACGTCCTGTAGCTTTGATTTCACTTTTAATATCACTTTACGATGCCCATGCTTCCAACTCTTTCAAATCATCATCTTCTTCTGGTTTAGTTTCTACAAATAAAATTTCAATATTTTACATTGTAATGTCACAATACCATAAATTATAATTAATACTTATTAACACTTTGTGTCAAATTGATGAAAATTTTTCTACAGTAGGAATGTGCCTTAGATGAATAATAGTTACTTGTGCGGGTTTTGCTTGGTGCAACAGGAACTGAAGTCGGCACTGCTGGCAGTTCATCTGTCGTTGTATCAATACCAAGTAATTCTTTATCAAGCTGTTCTTGTTGAAGCTCTTCTAACTCTTTCTCTAGTTCATCCTCATCGGCATCTTGGCCAAATGCTACTGGATTAGATATGGCATCGGAAATTTCTCTGGCCACATCTTGTTGTTCTGCTATGTCATCCATCATATCGTGCACTTGATCAACATCCCTGAGATAAAAACATAAATAATTATATTCTAATGTAGAGGCAAAAATTAATAGATAGGAACATATTATGTGATTGTCAAAATATACAATTGTTACTTATTACATCATTTTGGATATGATAAATATAATAATCATGTAAATGGAAAAATATCTTACATATGCTGATGCGCAGCCTTCATTGCGTCTGCAGCACTCTTCATGTTGGTAAGAACAGCAGTATTTGTGTTTGCACTCTCCAGTGCTTCTCTTTGCATTTCAATTGTAGACAGCGTACCATCAATTTGCTGTAACTGTTTTTCATATCGCTTCTTTCTTTTCAACGCTTGGATAGCAGCTAAAAAACAAATGATATTGTTAGCACTCGATCAAACTACATGTGATACTTGTTCATACATGTGACAAGTTAAATTATTTACGCAACTATTACAAGACCATATAAATACTAGTCGGACGGCAAAGTAAATGACAATAATTCAGCACAATAATGAATTACGAATGAAATAACAATGTATAAATATTGTCACGCGCGATGACAGGTGAATTGTAAAATCTCATTTAAAACCCGCGAAACGGCTCGACTCGCAGAAAGAGCGAAGAACAATACCTCGCTTATTTTTCGACGCATTCTTCTTTGCTATCAACACTTCATTATCTATTTTGGTCTCTAAAAATTCCTGTTTCTTTATCAACATATCCTCCGTCTCGCGCAATTTCTGAATCGCCTCGGCCGTCGAAGGAGCAGCTGCCTCCTTCTTGCCGCCGAATACTTTGCTGAAGAAGCTCATCGTATTGTGCTTTTTTCGATCTATTGAATATTTAATAATTATACTCGATCGTGAGAAACACAAGTATGTACTTCGAAATCGAAACCGAATCGTTCACCCACTGCTACGACATTACAGTCGCCATGTTCTTTTCGCGTTTGACTTATCGGTAGATATATATATATATATATCATATAGATCTATTCTCTTTAACTACGTCATGTATAGATCTATTCTCTTTAACTACGCAATCTTACACTTTCTACACTTAAAATGAAATAAATACATATTCACACGCGTTGGAGAAAAAAAGAAAGAGTTATAAAAATGTACACAGAGAAAATCAAGTAAGAACGTACTTTTCGTGACTCATACGATTGTATGTTTCCTGCTTTACATTGCTTTGGAATTTTAATTTAAAAACTTTCGATTATCTTTTTCACAGAATATTTTTAAAGGAAAAAAATAATTCACGAATTCTTAATAAAAGTTACTCTATATTTTAAATCGCACCGAGCGTATAACAAATATTATATATACTTTTTCCAAAATCGAAAAATAGCATTTTGAAAGCTATTCAAAGATGTACGAAATAAATTTCAAACAAAGGAAGAAAATGCTGAAATTTTAACAATATATATATTAAATCTTCAGCTCATTCAGCATTTAATTTCATAAATTTTGTGTGAGCATAGGTTTATCCTCTGGATACATCCATTAAGTATTATTTTACTAAATTCTTTAAAAATTAGATAGCTTTTAATATTAATAATGGATTTTTCTAGCAGAATCATATATGCAAATGTAAATGTGTACTAAATACACACATATACAGAATAAAGAGATATTTTGTAAATTTTTCCTGTTTTTGTAATGCTCCTTTTTGTATCTGAAATATATAGATCAAATAAAAAAATAATGAATTATCATAAATTTCTTTGTTATTCAGTGAATAATATATCATTATGTTTGTATAAAACTTATAATTCTCAGAAAATCTAACATATATAAACCTGCATTAATTTCTCCCTCATATCTTACAAACAGAAAAAAGTCATATAAAAGAATTTGTTATTATTCTAGAAAAAGAAATAACAGGGTATTCTGTACACAGGATACAATAACACTATACATAATGGTTCGCGCAAATTCTAATGCGCATTTTCTTTAATTTATTGACAAAGAACAGGAAAGAAATCCTATGACTCTTTCTTTGTACTGAACAATTGTATAGAATAAGCTTTTGATCTCGTTTAGATGAGAAAACAATACATCTGCATTAACACTTTTGTATTTTACTCAGGATTACTGCACGCGATAATTAATAACATAATCACTTTCGATATTTCTCGTTTATGGGAAACTTATTGTATTAAAGCTCAGTACAATATCTCTTATGTATGAGTTTTGACATAAGAGTTCAAATTAATCAGCTAGTAATATGCATGTTAAATATTGTGGAAATAATGTTACACTTTTTTCTCAGATATCCACTCAGAGCTCCACTTCTTCAAAATCAGATAAGACTGGATATTGAACACTTATTTGAACTTTGTGTTCACGCATTACAATATAATTTGTACCATTTTAATGTCTAGTTTGATTAACTGAACAGTAATCCACGATTTCTCTTCTATAGTATCACGAGTTCATAATTTAAACACATAATAATTGACTATATAGAATAGTCCAGCAGTTAATTGAGAAATGCATTAATAAGTCATTGTAATGGTTATTCGGTAACCAGTAATTCGGAATAATTATATCTGCAACCAGCTGCTTAGAAAGAATTACATTACATCATCAATATGTTCTTACACTAGACATGCATTTTGCTGCCTTCAACAATCTCATACGTAACAGCGACAATTTAAACGTTTTTGCATTTTTTAAGTCATCCCAGTAATGCATTGTTCAATTTTTACAAAATAAACTGCAAACACAATATTTGTTATTATTGATAAAATATTGGTCATTTTTATATAGCCAATTCTACTGATTCTTATTACACAATTACAATGAATGTTACATTATGAGATTATTGATCAATGATCCCTATCACCATTTTGTACGATAAGGCTACTCCTCTGTAGATTTAAAGATATATAACAGATGTTGGTTATATATAAATGGCGTCTTCTTTGCAGCAACACGAAAGAACAGTTTCAAATGTCGTGTTTAAATAATATATAATCTTATAAATATTATACATATTGTGCTTCTTGGGCATGTATCTTGACATTTGTCATAAATCGTTGATAACATATAATAAATGCGTTAAATTAGTTAGAAAGGTACAAACTGTTAGCAGAATTTTAACAGCAAATGATGTAATTTATTATCTTTACAAGAAAATTTAAACTGCATTACGATTCAATATTTTAATATTTTCTGGTTGAGATTCAGTCTTATAAACAAAAGAAGGTATTCGTACATTTAAAAAAGCAGTCTAGCCTTAGAGAGAAATTATCGTATCTTATATTACATCATTTTTGCATCATTGGGTATAGAAGCCAACCCTTTATAATTAAATTATGACTACAACTGACAACTTAAATTTTTATTTCGATCATTCACAAAAAATGGAAGCTGTGAATATTTTTTCAAAATATGTACGTTTCTGTCGAACGTTAAGGAAGAGATTTTGCCTTTCTTTTTTTTCACATAAGAAAAACGCTATTTGAAGCTTTATGTGCAATAAACAAGGCATTTCTTTAAGAATATTTTAGACACTTCTAAAATAGATCTAGAATAGTTGGATTCTGTGTTTTGCATAACATGATAAAATACAAATAACATTGACAAAGAGTCCTGTAAAATAATGTGATGTAGTATAAATATAAAATAACGGCAGTAAAATCGCGATGGAATATCCGCATTTTTTTACGCATCTTCCTTTCATACGCACAATCTATGCTGGAATGAGCGAAGAGATACTTCAAAGTTACTAATAAATTAAATTGCCAAAAATCTCGATGCAGGATGTTCTCATAGAACTTTAGAAAGGCAAAGTCTTTTACAAAATGCATACATTACTTATATAATGCTCATCGATCGGCGGTAGCGTTTTCTAGTATTAGTTATAACAACAGGAACCGATACAGGGGCGGGAGGGGTTACAGGTGTAACTGGCGTTACCGGTGTAAGAGGAGTTAGAGGAGTTTCAGCCATTTGGGCTGAAGAGGGGGGCCTGAGCTACCAAATGTAATTCTCAGTTTGTGGGGCTCGCATCACTCCCACGCCTCCGCCGAGTCTCCTGTAATTCATACAACCGCATAGCTTCCACTGATTCTGTTCCGGATCGTATACTTCGATTGTTTTCAGATACGCAGTTCCGTCGAATCCGCCCACCGCGTACAATTGACCATTTACTACCGCCAAACCCACCTGAGATTCATGGCGACAAATATTAATATTTATGCATTTACAGTTGTGCATAATTATACATGAATTATAAAGTAATTTAAATACATTGATAGTTTATTCGTAAACAAATCATGCGACGTTTTCTATACATTCTTATATTTTAATATATCTGTAATTTAAAAAAAAATGGACTTACTCCACTTCTTCTAGATGTCATTGCTACTATAGGGCTCCAGGAATTCGTATGAGGGTTATAACGTTCTGCGCTGGAGAGCTCCATACAATCGTCTCGTCCTCCCACAGCATAAATTAGATTATTAAATACAGCACAGCCTAGATGCTTACGTCTCGTAGACATTGGTGACACTTGGGACCATTTATTTTGTCTCGGATCATATCTTTCTACCGTGTTAAGAGGTGATTGTCCATCAGACCCGCCGATGGCATATAAATAACCTCCGAGCACAGCAACTGCCACTCCTAATCTTCTGGTAGTCATTGGCGATACTTTAGACCATTTATTTTCCTTAGGATCGTATCTGCAAAATTATACATTAGCACATTATTTTATATATTTATATATTAAACGTTAATTGGAAAATTATTAATATAGATACTTGCCTTTCTACATGATTAAGGCATTGCACTCCATCCTGGCCACCAACTGCATACAGAAATCCATCTAACACAGCGACACCCACACTAGTTCTGCAGGAAGTGGTAGGGGCAACATCACAAGACCACTGATTCGTTTGTGGATCATATCGTTCAATGCTATTTAAGTAGCTTTGTCCGTCGTGTCCGCCGACCGCGTACAACAGATCATTTAATACCGCTACGCCCACTCCGCATCTTCGCTTGCTCATAGGCGCGACCATTTTCCAATCGGCAGTATTAGGATCAAATCTTTCGACGCTAGCGATGGCGTCACCCGAACACCATCCACCAACGGCGAACAACACCTCTCCTCGTCTCGTAGGTTTCCTGGGTCTCGTTCTAGGTCCCTGCATTAACGGTCTTTCTTGCGGCAAAAGTAAATAATTCTTTGCTTCATCCACCAAGTCTCTGCAAGCGTCATCAGAACGAACTAAAAGATCGGATCCGACGGTACCGACTAAAAATTTCGGGCTAAGTAGCGGCAATCGCACGTGTTGCAAAACTTGAGATAGATGCTGTCGTCTCTCCGTGACATTATATTTGACCCAATTCATCACGGCGCTAAATACTTGCTCCTCCGTACGTACATTTAATTCGTCCGATGAAATAATGTCTACCAATTGGCCGACAGGTAGTAACAAAAATTCTTCGCTCTCCATTACCTGAAAAGTATATATAAACTCGTAAAATCAATATAAATATTTTTAAATTCGAATTTAATTAATGTTTCCTTTTCTTATACCTTCTTATACCACATACCTCTTGAAAATTATGTTGAGTAAACTTATCGGCAATACGCAGAAGTTCGCGGCACGAATGAGTATCCGCAAACGCTCGGATACCCAAGCAATTTGATGGATCTAATTGGCGTTTGAGAAATTCGCAACATATATCTTGAATTTCTGCTAATTGAAGAAGGCACGCTGCTGGAAGGAGAGTTTGAACATTTGCTTCTTCGACAATAATGTGAGAAGTGTAACAAAAGTCTATGAGTAATTCCATAGCCATCTCGTCTATGTCACGTATTGTTACTTCAGTTTGTCTAGATTCCGCCAACTCCCCAGTAAACATTGCCCTGAAGAAAAAAATTAATTTGTTACAAGATTACATAGATTCTTGCTATTAATGCTTAAGTAATAAGAAAAAATATTAATTGCATGTGACATTACCTGAAGTATGGGCTACATGCTGAGAGAATGACACGATGTGCAAATATTTTTCTGGAGCCAACATTGAGAACGACATCGCACAGTTCCCGATGACGCCGAAGAACATTAAGCTCAGTTAGAGTTGCACGAGGATGCTTCTCAGAAGTATGACTGAGGCGTGCTGGGGAAGGAGCGCGTTCTACAACTATCTCACCCATCCTCTGCGAGGATGGGGCACCCACAGCTGCTCTCCCCGAGGCACCCCTGGTCCCCCCGGCTAGCTGGAGACGCAGCGGGGGTGACGCCCAGCCCCACACGGAATCTATCTGCAACACCATTCACCAACCACCGCAGGTCTCAAATGTGCCTGCAGCAGGTCCCCTAATGTTGTAGTTTTCCTATAGTGACAAGATGATGTATATATGATGTCACATGAAATATATATCGTTAAATAAATCAGTAAAAAAGATCATATTTGTTATTTATCACTACTTTATACTTGTATAAAGATGATGTAACCTTATGTAAAATATTTTATTTTAGAAGAGAAAATTTAATAGCGAGTAGAAAAGAGAAATGTACATCTATGAAATATTGTAATATCTATTAAAGCTATATGACAAGCATATGAGTCATCCAGATACAAGCTGTTAAAAATAATCGCACTGAATTTTTGCAAGTGATAACAGTTATTCTTCTTTACAATAGCCATACACAAAGTGCCTCTTATCTTTTAACACTTTTTTTTTCAGATCTTTGCATTTCCATATACATGATGATTACATTTCACAATTTAAAACATTTATATGTAATGTTAATCTTAAAGATTTACATTTATAAAGCAAATATACTGCGCTACAATACAGCAAAAAATATTGAACTTTCATTCATTCATTCATTGAAATTTTGGCGAATAGTGTGAAGCATAATAAAAAAATTTTATTTTTTTTTAAACATATCACTATCACAATCCAAGCAGGCTCCGAATGACTCATAAATAAAGAGTACACAATCTTTCGCAATATCTCCAAAGCCTTTTATGCCCCGTCTTAAAAAGGATCAAGGAACACGCATGTAAAGAAGTGATTTACACGATTCTAGAGGGACAAGGAATAAATACGCAATGTAGGAGCGAAAAATTATTAGGAACCGTGTGTACACACTTTGCTTTCTGCGGAACCGCCAGACGATATCAACAAGAGAGTTATCACTGAACTCGACTTGCTTTCGGCTCGCCGTTTTTGCGTCAGCGCGGACGCCTGTCGCGGAACATCGGACGTTGCCAACGTCCGTCGTTGACGTTCCCCGGATCGGTGCTAAACCGCGGACTTTGACTTGCACTGCGTCGCGCAGCGAGCTATCACGAGGGTGCTCTCATTTTGATGTTTCTCCGTGATGATGCACGGCGCATCGGTTATCCCAGCACCCCAGCCGCTCATGAACTCAACCTCAGGAGAGGAAGGGGGGGGGGGAGAGGCTCCAGGGGCGCCCTCGCAATCGTGCCAATTTTACATCGAGTTCGAGTTCGAGTTTCGATACTTCGATTCTCGAAGTACGGCGTTTCGATAGATTTCGAAATTATACGGTAAAACGTAAAACACGTTGCAGCGCGTCGCGCCGGGTCACGTTCAAAGTCGCTCCGTGTTTCTCGCGAGTGTTAAGTGTAAATTTAAATCTCGTGAATCTCGTAAAGTGTCGTAAGTCTTATGTCCGATAACGTGTTAAGCTCGTACATTATATACGATCGTATACGTCAATGATAACAGTAATTTCGGTATCGACGATCCGCTTCTGTGTACGAATCGATCGGCGCCATGTCCCGTATAGGCATCCTTCTTCAGATTATCTTCTCGTCGGAATGCAGCAAGAACGCGATTTCTGCACAATCGTTACCAGGTATGAATGTATTTCGTTGTTCTGCAATTAATAAATATATTAGTTATAATATTTCAATAGCGCAATAGACAGATAATCATATATTGTACCATTTTCTAATTTTGCGACGCTACGCGCAACGATAGGATTTAAAATTATATATAATTATGATAAGTTGTTGTTCCAACACTACAATTATAATATCAATAATATTATATCATCGAAAGTCGATCGCGCTTGCAGCATATGAGGGATAAAATAACGATAATATTTAATCTTGAAAATGAGAATAAATTTTTTACGCGAATATAACGAGGTAAGAATATTGGTTGAATATGTTGGCAGATTTTTATTTTTATTTTTTTATCTCTCTTATATATTAATAAATTTAGATTGAAATAATTATGACTAACTCTCTCTCTCTTTCATATACTATTGCTAAATATATCTGAGTCGATAAACAACCATATTCCTATGTTACCGACAATCGAACTATCAACTTCTCCAATTATCATCGGATTCACTGAGATTATCTCACTTGATAATTGAAACTTCTCGATATTTACGTTTTAGTTCCTATAGATGGCACCATATGTATCGTAAATTTTTATTCTGTGTGCTAGTAATTGCACAACTGACAATCACATTCCGTACGAGCTTTTTCCTATATGAATTATTGTATCAGATTAAAAGATTAAAAATGGATAGCCTCGTAATGAGGCAGTTATATATATATATATTAATATTAAAATTATAATATTAATTACAATATTTATGTTAATAATTACAAATTTATGTTAATGAAATAATTTTTTTTAAAGACAAAAAAAATAATTTTTCTTCCTCTCAAGCACTGATTGTTTTGGTCATTTAGCTCCGTCAAAGCTTTTGTTTAATTTTTTATTTATTTTTTATTTATTATATATATTTACTATTTTATTTGATATATATATATATAAAATAAAATAGTAAATATATATATATATATATATAGAGCTACCTCATTACGAGGCTATCTATTAATCTTTTAATCTGATACAATAATTTATATAGGAAAAAGCTTATGCGGAATGAGAAAATTTAATTTATTTAATATAACTTATATAACTTTATCTAATTGCAACGAAGTAAAATTGAAATCCGTTTGACTTCGAGGAGATAAATATTAATGTACCAATGTGAAATCGCTGTGGCCGCATGACGCTCATTCGTTAACTACTAAGTGACGAATTTGGCGGCATCGAGTTTTTTACGCTCGGTGAACTCAGGGGTTCGGTTGGCACGTGGCGGTGTGAAGAAGAAGCGCAGAGTTTACCATCAACGAACGTACTTTCGGCAAGGGAATGTAGCAAGGGGGGCAGGGCAGGAGGCACCTTGTGCCAGCTGTCCGACGTTCTTTTAGTCTGGAAAAGCGCGAGTCATTGGCTTTCAGCGTTCCTCTCTTTTGTCTCTCGTTCGATTAAAGATAGTACATCCCCATATATGTCCGCGCATACAGTTAATTCTCCAGAAATATGAATAATCGGGTAATATTATATGTGAGAATGATTAATATAGCCGAAGACCACAGGTGCGGTTTTATTATCCGACTATGCTTCATTACATTATATGACTTATAATTTAAAAGGGAATACGAGCGCGTAATTGCAAAGGTGCGTCTTAAGAAAAATAAATTGAAAATTCATGATCCTGTTATATATAAATAAATTACACACACACACACACACACAAAAATATATATATATATTTACATAGATATGCATTAGACATTCAAAAGTAGAATTTGTATGCTGTATAAATAATTTGAGAATGGTTGAGACTGAAAAATGTTTTTCTATTAACAATCACAAAAAATCCGGTTCTCTCTCATGTGTGGGCAATCATATGTTCCTTCTTCTTATGCATGCTGTAAACATATTTACGTTTCATATATTTTATATACAATGAGCTATAATGATATGAACCAGTAACCAAATTGACGATTGGTAAATCGCGTTTTTTCGGTGCATTCGTATCTGTGATGCAAATCGATTCGATAAACAGACCGCCGGCCAATCAACGTCAATAATATTGATCTAGCTCTCTGTATACTCTCTCTTTATTGTGGTTTATCGGTCGGTTTGCGCCATCGACTCGGAGGCCTCGGCAAATGATGCTTATCGCGGACGTGCGCGGAGTGAGTCGTCAGAGTAATTTTAAATTTGCGATGCGTCGTACCGCTATTACAGGTATGGGTTTGAACCTCTTAAGCGACGTTACTGCGGTTTTCGTGGCTAAACGCGGTGCCTCCCGGCATCTTATAATGAAAGCAGTGAAAGAGGGCCAGAGCGCGATTGCGCACCGATCAGAAAGCCGTACCTTTTATTCGTATTACCTTTTTACTTTATATTAGTTTTTTCTTTTTCTTCTTATATAAATTACGAAAATATTACGAGTAAACAAAATTTAAAGAATAAGAAAAATTAGGTTCTTTTAAATAATATCTAATAAAAAAATCTCTCTCCAGAGTCTAAATATATAATAAAATTTAAATCTAATAATGCGCACATAAAGATTGATACACAATTTTATTAATTAAATGGTAGATTAAATTTAGTAAGAAGATGCTTTAATTAGATAGCAACAAAACGCAGAATATTATCTCTGAAATGAAGAGAAAGAAATAATAATAAGAATTGTCCGATGTACATTAAATGCATTTATGGTTTATGAATGTGACACAACACAGACCACGCTTCATCGATCCGGGTAGCACGTGCCCGACCATAAACGGGTGCAAATGAGTGGGCATAAAAATAAGTGTCGTGCAGTCTCGACGAAGTCTCACCGACGTACCCTCTTTCTCTCTCTCTACCGAAGATCTCCCTTTCTCTTAAGACGTGATTAAACAGAGAGACAGCTGAAGCTGTACATACGTGCATCATGTGCGCATGATCGCATGACCGAATCATATGTGCGCATCGCGTGCACGTAGATTTATATATATGCAAATAAATATATTGCGAGCACGCTTTTATAGGCCACTTCGAAAGTTTCCTTTCATTTCCTTGATTGGTGCTAAAGTAATAACGAAGTTGCTGTAAAATAATTAGCGACTCCAAGAAGCAAGATGATAAAGAAAATTAGTGTAATGCTATGATTTATATAAAGTCAAAAAGAAAGTATGACGCGTTCTTATTTATTTCCATTAAATTGATATATTGATTGTTTTATCAACCATTCCAATGTTTAAATTTCGATTTATAATATAATATAGATTAGAATTAAGTTTATAGGAATCTCTCTCTCTCTCTCCCTCTCTCTCTCTCTCTCTCTCTCTCTCTCTCTATATATATATATATATATATATATATATATATATATAGAGAGAGAGAGAGAGAGAGAGAGAGATTCCTATAAACTTCTAATCTATATTATATTATAAATCGAAATTTAAACATTGGAATGGTTGATAAAACAATCAATATATATTGTGTTTGTTACGAATAATAGCTTTGTCAAAAAGTATCCAGTTTGAAGTAATTCCCTTGTGTTTTGATACACTTATTTCTATGGCTTTTCTTTGTTCAAAAAACACACTTTCTCTTTTTTCTGAAGATATTTATCGAAGAAATTAATTATAGTTCCCCAATTATAAATCTCTTGTAAACTATTTTATTATATATCGTCAACAAAGTATAAAACAGTTATAGAGTTAAAATGATGGTATGTTATGTTTATTTTGTATCTTTTACGATATTAATTATGCTTTTAAGTTAGCGATTTTACATTACGGTTTTACGTTTAATCGGAAGAAAGTTGCGTAAATTAAATTTTATGTAGGTTTGAATCAAATTCTTTCAAGGAAGAAAAGTGCGCGTTATAATTGCATATATCTCAGTTTTGAAGCACATACACATACCACGTTCGTAAATTCAATCCTCAAATTTTAATGTTAATTTAGTGTTATTTTTCTTCTCCCTTTACATACATATATATTGTGTTTAATACCAAATAAACCGTTTCCAACTTAATTAACCGATCAGTATTAATTGTAAGTAATAAAATTTTTTTATTGATATTTACGATAATTTTAAAATCATATACGCCAATTGCGTGTATAAAAAGGAGGAGCATGATGGCTTGACTCGTCCAGTTATAATTGCTTGATCACAAATGATTAGTACAAAGTTCTTCCAATGTAATTTTTAAGAAGACCGTTTTAGTAAAAGCAACCAGAAATACAAGTTGCGTCGAGAAACACAATATATTAGAATTATTACACTATATTGTACGATAAAAATTTATGCATGCAGTTGAAAACGCATGTAGGCTTTTTTTCTTTCTCATATTTCTAATTATTTACTGCTTGTATAATGTAATTTTATAGATACAGAATGCATTATCATTTTTTTAACATGTGATAATGCGTAATTTGGTTGCTTTAATAATTATTATAAGATTTATTTTAATATTATTAAAAGTAGTAGTACTAATGTTCAAAAGCCAATTAATTTAAAGTAAGATAAGAATATTGCTTACTGAAATACTTACTGGTTACGAAAGTTACGGGAGAATCAAGAAATCTTTCGTGCGTCTTTAATGCGTGATGCACATAGAATATTATAAAAATATAATATCTATAAAAATGTATATACAAAATGTATATACAAAATCTCTCTTTTACGTTAATTGTAAGTTGAAGTTGATTTCGAGAAAAGATTGCATCCTTTAGATGCACAATAATAACAATAGCATTATATTTATTATATTAGCATATTATATTGTATTATATTACTGATTTAACATTATAACGCATTAACAAAAAAAATTCACATGTATGTTATTAAATCATTTTATATAATAACAGTGGTTCGTCACGTCTTGCGTTGAAAGTAAATTTTATTTAGATCACGCACGCACTTTGGATATTAATGCGTGCGAATTTCGTTCAAGTTTCCATACGGGGATCCTTAACAGCATCGCATCGGTCCATTTTTCAGGCCTGACGAAACGGTAATATCGAAGATTATAATTTAAAGGGGATTGCTGCTGCCACCTTCTCCGATCGTAAAATGCATAAAAATTCGAGAGTATGTTATTATGATTTCTTGACGGTCAAAGATTTCTCGAGTACTTTCGTAAACAATAAGTGTTCCATTAAGCGATATTCTTAATTTATTTGGGATTAATTAGCTTTTGGATATTTGAACTACCGAAACTTAATGATATTAATATAAATCTCACCAATAATTATATAAAGCGACGAAATTATAAGCATTAAAATGGTAAAATGCATTCTCCGCAACCATAAAATTACAAGCAACAAGTAACTTAAACAATACATAATCTTAATAAATTATAAACAAATTTTAAGGACTTATGCGCTAAAATGCATATCTTGAATATCTTGAGTAAAAATGAATTTTTGTTTCAAAATTGTTATGTTAATATTAATTATATTTATGTGCGTCGAATCAAAAAATATTACTATACAAATTACAATCACTACCTTCTTTTTTCTTACGTCTGTATTAAGACCAGTTTTACGAAAAGATAATACTATGAGGAAACAAAAAATCAGTTGAATTAAAATTAGACATGATCGGCATTGATGAAACGGTCGCTCAGATGCGGTAATAGTCAAGTATCGGGTACTCGGTGATAGTAAGTACGGGAATATCGATGATCTCCCTCCTCGAGGTCCAGCTGGAGGTATCGCGCATCAGCTTATTTGTTCCAGCGAACCCGAACGAATTTTTAAGGACGGTGCGCGAGGGCGGCGGTTGCCCGGCGGGTGAGGCAACAGGTGAATTATCGCGGACAATTTGTTTCTCCTGATAAATCAGTGTAGATAAACCGCGTGTTGTGTCTAGATGGTTCGCTCGCGCGCGCGTCGGTTCCCGCACCTGTTTTACTCTTTTTCTCTCGAAAAACTACCTGCCGGCTGACTTCACTTTCCTCGACGTGCCGCGTCGAGAACCGACGGCAAGAAGTGGTGGACGCGATGGCTCATTAAGGTAACCGCTTGCTCGAACTCGTAATCTTATGTTTCGTGGTCTCGTGCCGCTAAACACTCGCATCAGTCATCGTCTTGTAACGCCGCCCGTGTGGCCGCAATTAATTTATAAATATAACACTGCATATAACGAATATACGGGATTTACGGCTTAACGTAAATCGCAAATCGCGCGTCGAAGGAAGATATCATTAAATTGCATCGTGCGAGCATAATTAAAATATAAAAGTAGAAGCAGGAAGAGAAAAACAGAGCTCAAGAAAAGTCCAAATTCTATATAACATTGATATGTCTAATTGATATACAATTAAATATACGATATTTGTAATGAATGCTAAAATAATAAGATATATGTTAAATATTTTAAGTATGTATATGGAAGATACTGCACATGTAAGATGTTAGATATTTAGTGTATGTATATATTGTATATATACATATATACACAAAATATATACACATACATACATGAAAATATCTAACAATATATATATATATATAAATTGTTACTGATATATCATACTGATATGATATTCTCTTTAAAGATTTTAAGCAACTAATACTGCAAAAACGCGTTTCGAATTAAGTAGAAGAAATACTGATTACAACTGTATACTTTCCTTCTTTAGGTTGAGTAACGTTTGCAACTCCGATTATGCAGTAAATGATTGCGAACGAACGAACGAACGAACGAACATTCGCGCGGTACGTAGCCGCGGTTGATGCAGGTGGTTCTTTTGCAGTGCCACCTGTGCGATGCGTCTCGTCTTCGTATATACTTTTCCGTTGCGGTCCCGCAGAAAACGTCTTTAAACGAACACTGCGGGTGTCATCGGTACGCAGCTTATAGTTGTGCAACGGTCTGTCGCCTCCTATAAATACAACGTCGCTAGAATAGAAGTTGAATGAAGTAGATTACATTATGCCGCTTAAATGAAACAAATATATAACTCGTAAATTTGTTTCATTGAACTACCTAAATTATATTGAATTACACAACACAGACATGAATCTTACGCTTCAATTAAAATATTATAAAATATTTTGAGGTATAATTCAAACATCTATATGGAATTGTTATAAATAGAATTAACAACTTATTTATTTATACGTATACGTAAATTTATACGAAATAATTCGAGTAAATATATATATTCTTGTACATAAGAGAAAGGAAACAGTGAAACATGTGTTGTAAAAATGCGATGAAGGACGCTTGCTGATAATCTGACACAGTCGATAGAAAGCAGACTAATTTCCTTCATTGGGAGGACACGATGACACAAGCACGGGCCATCTGCCTTTGCTTACGTCACTACTAAATGCGCCGATTATTAAAGGGAGGCAGAGGAAAGCGAGGTTTCCAATTATCTCAGATCGAGTCCGAGACATTTTTTCGTCGGCATCGTCCTTTCAAAACGAAACTTGCGACGAATCTTACGATGAATCTTTTATCCATATGCTCGCTCACGGGTGTATATGGATCAAAGATCGAAAAGTCGATCGTTCTCTCTGATGCTATTGTCCTTCATTAACTTAATCTGCTGACTCTTTGAAAGTAACGGAGTCAACGAAATATGTACAGTATTATAATTCATTACAAATCGTAAAAATTAAAAAAGGTCTATTAAAAACGCAATTATAAATGTTATAAAAAAACAACATCTACATGATTATTTATTATATTCAATAAATTACGAGAAAAAGTATATATATATATATATATTTGTTGATTTGTGGAACCACATGATATACCAAATACTTTGCTGACATATTTGTACCATATGCTAATTAATAGCATATGGTAAGCTGCCAAATTTTTCTGTAATATATGAAAAAGTTTTTATTTTATATTAATATTTCACATTTTATTGACTTACCTAGAAACTAATATTATTTAGTGCACTAATATTTTTTAAAATAATTGCTATGATTTCTGAAAACTAAATTATTATAATTATATTTTTTATTTTTGCACTTGTAAAATTATTTTCAGTAAATTTATTAATATAAAAGATATGCCAACTATTGACATTTACAATATTTATTTCCGTTTTCTAACATTCTCTTTCTACATATTTCTTTTTAAACATTTATATATACATATATAATATTATGTATGTGCATAATGCTCTTTGTAAAAATACATGTGTACAATAACAATTAATTGACGGATTAAAAAAATCCTACATACCTTAAAAATCTCTGATATTAAAAGTATATTTATACACTGGGATATACAACTGTCTATAATGAAGCACGGTGTATATTTCTTATCACTCGATAATACCATGACACGAATGTGGGCTGATTTGCATAAGAATCGGAACGTCGACTAAATGGATCTGGATTACAAATGTATTTCCGTGCATTGGATTGACAACGCGACGTCTTGTTTACTCCTGTAAGGATTTATCAAAGAGTTCTCTCGACGTAACTCGATGAAAGTTCTTGTCACTTCGTTTCGCCATCTATTTGACTGCAAATAAGAGGCGTCACGTGCGGAACGGAAATTTTTACCTTCTTTTAGACATAATCCTCCATCTAATCGCATAGAGTTCTTTCTTCGCAGCTGTATCAACTAGTGAAACAAAACCGTCCAAATTAAACTTTCTATGATGCCACAATCCACACACGCCTTCCAATGCTAATGTAGAAATTTATGTACCTTAAATTCCTTTCTAGATACGATAGGAAATATAAATAGATCCGTACAGAAGCAGGCATTTAGCATTACTAGGATAGAACAGGATATGACGGCATTGAATTAATCCGCGGAGTTGATAAACGAAATGTAACGTGATGTGTATATAACGTAAGATATTCTGATCATTAATTTTTTTATCAAATCTTTGTTATTCATTGAGATATTTTTATAATCAGTTGTTATAATATATTATGTTAGAAGTTAATAGATTTGACTCATCTAATTTTTAAAGAAAGACCAAATCGCAAATAACGTAATATGAAATACTTTAAATCATTATAATTACTCAAGATTAAATATAAAATCGAGGATTAAAATCCGTTCATCCTGCTTTTCATTAATTTTGCATGGATTAAACAATACAATTTTAATTATACTCAGTTGTCAAGATATTCAATGTTGAAAATTACGAGGATAAAAAAATGATATTTAAATTTTTGTCAAAACCGAATAACTCCAACATGGAGAATTCGTCAATACTATTATTAACAATCACCGTATATTATGCATGTATCGTTATTCCAAAGTTGTGTATTGAGGACTCCGATAATACAGTAGAGTCGTTCCACCGGTGTCAGCCTGAGCAGTCTTTTCACCTGCGCGGCATATGGTGGCAGGATACGCAAGCCGAGGGATGTTCAGGGATGCTTACCGAGGGGTGGATAAGTTTTTGGCCGCCGGTGGGGCAGGCGAGTGGCGATGCTTCGATGCCGGTTAATTTGTTGTTCATCCACGTGACCCAGTGCTTTCGGGGGGCACTGCATTCGGTGCTTCTCTCTACTTCCGGTACTTGACCCTTCTAGAGGGGGTCACGCACCGTTGGTCCTCCTCCCTATACCGGTCTCTCTTACACTTTCATGTATCGCCGTAACCTCTCGTTTCAACCACGGCGACGCTTCGATTCGCTGGAGCGTGTTAAACACCACCTAAATCCCCGGGATGATTCACCCTCCGCTAACGCGAACCCGGGTGAATCTTCGAACGATCTGGACGGCTGTTATTGCGGCAACGCTGTCGATGATTGCTTCGGTTCCCAGGCCTGTGCGTCGCTTAATGCGTACCTCGATTGACGCGACTTTTGATAATGTAATCGGAAAACCTCGATTGATATCCTAGCATCGATATTATATTTTTATTACATTACCATTATTTTACGTTAATATTCATCTGATTAATATTAACTTCAATAAGACATGCATCAAGAGAATAATTATTAAATCTATGCTATACATTATCTTATAAGATAATATACAATTACTTTATAAGAGAAAGAAAGCATTTTCACTTTATTATTTTATAGTTAGAAAAATTCAAAAGTGATTAAAAGTGACACAAAATATTACGACTTTAAAATGTTTAATTACTTATTTTAATTTTATTATTTTCTCTCTCTCTCTCTCTCTCTCTTTCTTTCTTTCTGTGTGTGTGTGTGTGTGCGCGCGTGCTCGCGCACTACTTTACTTTTTTAGAAAATATTAAATAAGTGCCAAGTAATACATTGTCAAAAATATACTGAAAACGGTAAAGTAGGAGATAAAAACAACATTTTTGTAATCTAATCTGGTATATCTCATTATGTATGCACATTTATTACAATATCACAAAATTTCCATCAACTAAGAGCAGAAAGTCAATTTTAATCTCGCGTTGAAATTTCGCTTAACCATATTTAAGAATCGACCAACGTACAAGATAAATGAGCTAAGACGGCATCACCTGCTTCTCTTAGCCATTTTAATTTGTCACCATGTGCCAATGTGAAGGAAGATAAAGGGTATTGGGCGACTTTCTCTGTCTTCTTCCGCGAGAAACACGTTGGTATTACGTCGTCTCTCCAAAAATTCCTAACAATGGATCGGTATCACATGCCGTTAAAAGATACAACGATAATTTGACATGCAGAATTTTTATATTTAGCACATAATCGTGAATAATTTTATTTTAATATAATCCTTCTCTAGTATATGCTAACAAAAAAGAATATATGCTTATTTTTAACTCTAAATTTGGCAAAAAATTAAGAAATTGAAATATATAATTATTATATTAGGACCAACAAATTTAAATTAAATATAACATATTTCTTACAAAATATAATAATTTGATATTTTTCCTGAATATGGAAACAACAGCATAATATTCCCAATATAAATGCACATTATTTGACATCAAAATAACATCATTGAAGATCAAACGACGTCATTTGACGTCAAAATGATTTGCTATCTTAATTCGTTAATAATGCAATTGTAATAATATAAATAATTATACAGAATATTATATGTATATATATGTATATATAACATTTAAAATATATATATATATATGTGTAGTGACTTTTGAGATGCCGTTTATCCACGTCAGTCACTGTCATGTTGCCATTATTTATATCTCAATAGAGAATGGTTCAGGCGTTTCTAAGTTCGATGCAGGAGCCTTCTCCTTTTATTCAGCGCGGATCCAATTAATGTGCCACATGACGTTTCCGACGAACGGAAATCGGCGGCCCGTAGAGCGTAGAAAAATAGTCCAAAAAAAGAGAGAGAGAGAGAGAGGGAGAGAGACAGAGAAAGAGAGGCACTCGGACATTGGCGGGCAGCAGGAGGGTCGAAGTTAATTGCTAATCACTAAATCCACCCCAGCGAAGCGGTACCGATCGCCGATGTCTGTTGTTCCCTGCGATTTTTCGAATCCGAGAAGTTTCCGCCGAGAGTGACTCATGTTTGAATAATGAAGAAGTGATCTATAATGCATATATAAAATGCAATTTTTCTCAAAAAATTATGTTTTTAAATGTATCGATTATTTTACTGTTCGTGTCCTTTTTCTCATCGTTCTCGAAAAAGGGCCGCGTAGAAACAAACTAATATGGATGTTTATATCGCAAATGGCTTACGTAAAATGCATATGCGTGCCATGTGGCTAACGGAATTTCACACTTAAGGGGATACAGTCGATTTTCTAGAAATTAATTGCAGAAAACATGCATAAAATTTAATACTTTCGGGACAACGCTTCTTCATCTAACGGTTTTCGAATTGTTTATTTTGTGATATCATCTTTACTAAAAATCATGGGGAAATGATCAATAAAGATGTGTAAAGAAAAATAAACATAATAAGTAACAATACTGAAAAATATTGCTGCGTAATATAATCGTTATGCAAATAAATTAATAAATTATTAATTATTATTGTAATTACATTATATATATTATAGCCAGAAAAAAAACGCACAAAAAAAAGAATATGTTAGACAATGATCGAGATACAGATCGTATTTCATGATTGACATCAAAAGAGTGTGAGTATCTTCGTTGTTATGAGTTCCCATGCACGCGACCCACAGCAAATACCAAATAGTATTATAAAACGTCCGAGAAAACACGTGACCATTTATATGGGGTTGGATATATGATTTTAAAACCAATATATATACGGGACAGATGCTCTGTCATAGATCATGAATTTTGTATTTTTCTCGAAGTTTTAATCGGTTTATACTTCATAGTTTTTATATTTTTTATAAGATTGCTGTGCTATTAATAATAAACTTTAGATTTTTCACATATCCCAGATTTTATTAAAAAACAGGATATCTCAATTATTGAAAATTTGTGATAAATAATAAAATTGTCAAGATAGTGTGTTAATGAAATGCAAAAAAAAAAAAAGATTAAAGCAAGTCCACATATGATTAAATTGTATTCTCCGAAAATCTCGGGATCACACAATGACCATGAGATACAGATCTGTCACGACTGTCGGAAATAAAGAGAAGTCGAAGTGGATAGTGATCGTCCTGTTGGAAATCTGCGGGATTCTCTCGTCGACAAGTAACTCTTCTTCTAATGTTTCGTCGATGTTTCTTATCTTCTCTTTTTTTCCCTCTGTCCCAAAAGACACCCTGAATCACACACGACAGGCGAGGCAGCGACCGATGAGCCCTCGGCCCTCGGCAACTGTCCCCTGTAGCCAGCACGCGTCGCCACGTGGCTCAGGTAGAAAAAAAAAAAAAGATAGAAAGAGACGGAGGAACAGGGAAGCTAAAAGCCATTCTCGGACGCGCCCGTGCGTAGACCCGTGTATATCAACGTCCTTGTTTCGTTCCCCGGAACGACGCAGCGCGATACCTTTGATGTCGACGCACGCCGTTCCACGCGAACGTGAATAGGAATGCGATTTTCCAAACTCATTTCGTGAGATTACCTGCGATGATCCGCTTGTAGCGGATTGTATCTTTGGGAACGACACGAGCGAGCACTTCGTAACGTTATAATCAGTCTATACACATTTTGTGTTTCTCATATATTCTTATATATCTGTTTTGATTGCTTTTTATAAAATAGCACGATGTGCATGTAGTACTGATAAAAATTAGTATGAACATGCAATTTACTCTACTACTTACTATATTTCCCATTGATTTTTATTATTAATTTTTGATTGATGTAATTAGATCTATGACTTAATATGAATATATAATTATTACAAAATAACAGATATCAAAACGACACGAGCGAGCACTTCGTAACGTTATAATCAGTCTATACACATTTTGTGTTTCTCATATATTCTTATATATCTGTTTTGATTGCTTTTTATAAAATAGCACGATGTGCATGTAGTACTGATAAAAATTAGTATGAACATGCAATTTACTCTACTACTTACTATATTTCCCATTGATTTTTATTATTAATTTTTGATTGATGTAATTAGATCTATGACTTAATATGAATATATAATTATTACAAAATAACAGATATCAAAATGAATCTATAATATAATAAGAATATTGAAATAACCAAATAATATGGAAATAAAAATTCAATAACAAGCTTTAGATTCTGTTTTGATTCAATTTCATAATGTTTATTTTATATAATAATGTCATTATTTTACCTAAATTCTGTTATAATTATTATGTTGTAACTATTTGACGTCATTATGTACTTAATTAGCATCAGTTGTATTAAACTGATCAGAGATTTGATCGGATTTGACATATGTGTGCATAAAAATATTTGTAACCGACTTTCTTCGAAGAAAACGTCTGCTTTCTATGTGGAATGATACGATATCGGTCTTGCATCTTTTATTTATGAATATTTATGTTCTTCGTTAACTTGCATGATTATCAAGACCTCATATCAGGCGAGGATAAAAGCTGAACAGTTGGTTTTTTCCGAAATGAGGTCACATACTTTTTATGTTCGTAACGCGGTTTTTATTAAGTTGTAAAGTTCTATCAAAGCAATTCAATCATCATAAGAGAATCGACGAGATATAAATAAAATAGTTTGGTAGTTCTAACTAATAATCAATAACGTATTTATAATGTATGTAACTATAATTGTACTAAGATCTGATACAATTTTTTGTCCATTACAGACGCCGTACATCCTCGGATCCTTAGCGTTTCGAGATCGCAAGACTTTAATCACCGCCCACGACAGGTACGATATTTAAAACAATAAAAGCGCTATAGTCCTGTAATATCGGTGCGGCATACAGTAAGCATATGGTGTCCCTGCGAAGGCTCGGGCGCAACGTCTTCGATGCAACGGTGTAACAGATGGTGAAGGGAGCGAGTGGCTCGTGCTGCACTCCATCTTTTCCCTCCACCTCTCAACCTCGCATCTTCCTCTCCCATTCTCTCTCTATTCCGTCCTCCCTCGCCCTTTTCACTCCATTCTCTCGTTTTTACCTGCTTTATTTGCAACGTCTCTAAAACGATCGACAGTTCGCGCGGTGTATTACGGTATGTAAGTAGGGAAGAAGAGGAAGGAAAGAGGGAAAGAGAAGCGGAGAAGAGAAATAAAAATGCAGGCAAACCGTCGATACCTCGTGCCGCGCGCATCACTTTACCGCGTGTGCCGGTTTGCGGTCGCGCGTGCAACAAGATTCTACAAGAATATCATTTCTTTCGTCCCTGCCCTTCTTGCTCTCTTCCCTTCCCCCCAACCCTTTCCTTCGTGTCGTCACGTACTTTTTTATTCGATGCCCTTTCATCGTTTTCGAGCGATTAGCTTTCGGGGGGACCTAAGACCATCTGTTAGCGAGTTTGCGGCTATGTATCGTATATATCGAGTATATCGATGCTACCTATTTCTATAATATTTCCATAATATTGCAAGAGACACATAATTAACGATTGTGTTGCAAAGTATCAGCAGTTAATTATTGCGAAAGCAAATGCAGGATGTCAAACTTTAAAAAGGTTTACGTTATCTTTTTGAAATTTAAAAAAACAAAGTACTTGATATCTTACGTAAGAATATCTTATAATATTTATCGTGTGCCAAATACATTTTCGTGTACGAATTCCGTCTTATCGCGTACATTCTCGTTTCTCGATTGAACCTTTTGCACAATTTATCGGTGAAAATGTATCGAACTTCCTTTCGAACAGGTACGCATATGTGATTGAGCAACAAGAGAACCCGCGTCCTCTCTTCCGTGACGAGAGAACTTTCTTACCTTACGTTCCAATTTCGCGAACAATATTGGCGGATAATAATCCTTCCTGTTCGTTACCTTTCTACGCCTTCCTATTGCATGCAAGACAATAATTATCATTGTTGCAATTCGATGTTTTACAATGTAAGACCACCTGTCGCGCCCGATGCGGTTTCTCGTCGATCGGTCGGTTCCTTCGGTTTCTTTCACGCAGTATTGTATCAGTTCTCTTTCCTGTCGATTCTGCAGTTCGATATACTATAACCGGGTTCCTCAAATATCTCTTTTCCATATCAACGCCTATCAAAATTGTCGGTTGTTGCTTAAGCACGCGCGACATATGTTTCGTACTAAAATTCGCCCATCGTCAAATGGATTAGTCAGGCTAATCTCACCTTGAATGATTTCGACGATAACATTCGGTACTCGACAAATTATGCGAAACACATCTTGTCATGCGAGAAAGAACTTGCATAAATGTTCCTTCAACTCAAAGAATTTTTTTGCAAGTCCTAGAGAATAGATTTAAAATTTTTTTCAAGATCTTAATGCTCTACACATATATAAAAATATTTAAGTAATATTTCGTTATAATAATACAGGCATTCCGCATTTATTATTAATAAATACTAAAAGAAGTCTCACCGTAATATTTTTTTTATCGTAATATCGCAAAGAAAAGCCAGACGATCAAAATTTTCACACGGTCGATTGAAAACTTAAGCATGATGTTTGATTATTGTTCCCATAGTAAATTAATGACGGTTCTTAATACGGGCGTTCCGACGATATTTTTTTTCCGCCTCGATATCGTTTCTAGGAACGGTTCTCACGCTCGATCGACTATACGAATCGTGATACGTAAGATGGCGAATTGAAATGAAGGAAAGGACAAGGGGAAGGCGACTAGAGACAAGAGGAAGTAGCTACACCTGCAAAACCTCACATGTAATTAAATAGATCGTTGTCGTTGGGTACTCTCCTCGCTTTGTACTCATTGTCAGTCACCGTTGCGAGTACCAGCGTATTCCGGTACTTATGCAGGCTGTCCAATGGGGCGGACGATGGCGCCGATAGTAGTCGGTGTCGTTTCCTGTTCTCAAACGTCGCCGCTTTCCTTCCTCTCCTCTGTATCAATAATTTATTTCTTTCACGACTGTGAGGTATGCCTGTCAAACGACCTTGAAATTAAGCTAACTACTTAGATTCGATGCATAAAAAATAATTCGCTGTTTTGTTACGTAACAGTTTTGTTACTTAACAGTTAATTTCGAGATAAAAAAAAGACATAAAAAGAAATAAAATTCTCTAATAAATACATTTTCTAGTAATTCTCTTATAAACATAAAAATTGTATAGCGTGTGTTAAGATAATTCGTGAAATACAAAATTATATTATATTTCGCGTGTAAAATAAACAAAATGTAAGAGATTAAATTTTATTTAAAAATATTGAGGATAAAAATATTGTAATAATTTTTTGTGCATTAATATAATTAGTAAAATATAAAGTTGTGTGAAAACTAGGATATTTTTATAAAGACAATCTACATACATATATTGACGTCATTATAACGTCGTTTCAAGCACGTGTTGGCACTTCTTTTATACAAGGAGTAACCGTTCGAGTATTAAGTAATAGATATACCAAGCTGACAGCGCACACGTGTGTCACCTGAAGCTAATATTGTACCAAAAATACGTTAAGGATAGTCTCTTATTCCCGCATCCTACGATATTACAAGTGGTTTATCTCTTTTGTTCCTTTGCGCGAGTAATGTCATAGGAAAATAAGCCGAGACTTTGGCGGGAAATTCTCTTCGCGCACGTGCTTCGAAAAGAAGTCGCCATTCCTATCCGCTTAGAAATAAACACCTGCAACTTAGGCACTAATAGGGAATGCTCGTGAGAGCGCCTAGAAATTTCCGGTTTCAAGGATCATCGCTCCGCACAAAAATCCTTAACGAGCTTTTAACAACGTATCGATCGTTTTCATCGATTGCATATCTAATCCTCGATCGTGGAACTACTAAATTAAGCACTTTAACTCTGTGGACAGTTGACTATATAATTTAAAATATATGAGAATGATTAATTTACATATATGATCATTAATTTTACTGTTGCATTATTATGAATTATTAATGCACTTTATATAAAAGTGGCCGTACAAGTATAATATAATTACATATTTTGCAATGAATATACATATCATTATTTTATTTGTATGGTATTAAAATAAAATTTGAGTTCTCAACTAGTATCTAAATTCCACAAAACTTTGCTTTATAGCTTTTCTTTTCAAAATTCTGTTGTGATAAAATGAAATTTTTATATATTGCTGGTACTAAAATATAAATAAAATATAAAAAGCAGAATTAGTAAACAACTTAATCGTAGCAAAAATGCAATGGTGAAGATCGAGATAAAATTTCTAAAATGTGCTTCATATTTGTTGACGCGGAATGAAGGATCGATGCTGTACTTCACTGAGACAGGATCATCCTTCGCGTAACTACGAGTTAAAAATCCAATGTCAACTTCATGGTGGGCTTTATTTTGATAGAAATTGATGGGACGCAGCTGTGTGTGTGTGTGTGTGTGTATGTGTGACTCTGCAACTATTACTAATCTATCTTAATAGCGCGCAGTAGGAATCATTTATTATTCAGCGATGTTTCGTTGCTTTTACCCGTATCATTCGCGAACGAAATAAACATGTGCAAGCAGTAAACCATCATTTCTGTTTGTCGTATCGCGACAAGATAAATTAAAAAAAAATTAGGGGAGACAAATTAAGATTTCAAGCCTCCGAAAATTATGTTTAATAATAAAAAGAGAAATGATACACGGCGGGATATCTGAACGTGCATATTGGGAGATGGAAAAAAGTCACGATATTTCAAATAATTATATCTGTAATTATAACAAAGAGAAAAAGAGGATTAAGTAATAAATATATATGTATAAATATAAATCATTAATACATTATTAATTAAAATTAATGGAGTTTTAACTTTCTTTCTTTTTCTAACTCTCCAGCATTATTATCGATTAATATAATTATTTTTACGATATCGTATAACATATATTCATTTCAATAAATGATTATCCGATATAAAATCGACTTTTTTTTCTCGCTGCTTCGTGTGTTCACTTTCAATCATGTTGAATACGTTGAATATTTAAGATACCAATTACAATAATTTCGATAACGCGATCTCGTGTTACGTTACAATGTAAGAGTAACACCGAAAAAAAAATGCGGAAGTCGAGAGTGCTCCATGTATCATGTTTCCTTCTAACTAGGATGACGAGATATCAACAGGTGCTCCCGAAATCGCTCTCTCGCGCGCGAGAGCAATATCGAGAGCTCATTCATGTCAGTACAATTACTCACTCTCCTGCTCCATTTCGCTTGGAGGCGCGGACTGCGTGTCGATAAAACTTATGACTACTCAGATTCGATTCTTCGATCGGCGAAGTAACGTTTCCGGGTCAGAGAAGACGCGCCGATAAGATCTCCGACTATATTCTCTTAATTCAAAACTGTCATCCGCGTGATATAGTACAATATGTAACTCATCGATTTGAGAACGGACTCTCCAGATGTTTCCAAGGGAGAAACGAGATTAGCTCAAAGTTTTGTGGAGATCTCATACAATTACGATATTCAATCAAAGATACAATTTTATCTTTTTTGTATTTTTTTTTTTTTTTTTTGCGTTAACTTTTAGATATTACCTTTTATATCGGTTCTTTATATATTTGTGAATATATAAAAAGAAGCTTGTTTATTTAAATTGTATAAATATGATAATGAGATTTCCATGCTTTTAAGATATTTTAAAGATTTTCTAAAAAAATAATAATAAAAAAAATCTTCCATCTTTGCTGAGATAAAACTAAAATAAGAGATATTAGAAACGGTTTTTTCGTCATATTTTTAAATGAGTTTTCTCCTTTATATTTTTATCATAATTTTAAATTCTACTTCCTTAGTTTTTTTTCCAACTGTAGAATAAATGTAAAACATTTACTCTTGTCAAACATTATTCGTGCGTGCTTAGAAATCATTCCCTATCACTACGGCATAATTGAAACGTAATTAACGGCATAATTTTAAACATCCGATCAAGTATCGCGGTTCAATTTCACGAAGGCTCGACGATAATTAAGCAGAGCGGAATTAGCGATAACCCGTTATCGAGTGCGTTTCACTCGTCATTCCACCGATTCGTTACGCTCGCAATCGTTGTGCTCTGCGTGCACCGCGCCGCGTCACGAAGGGGAAAATTATTATTAACCACCTTGGGTGGACACTTTCTCACCCGAATCGAAGGCACTGAATCGCGCGTAGTTACAGCTTGCACGTAATAACAGCTTTACGCAGACCCGGACTAACATAAGTAATGCTTATGCGTTCGTTGAGTCTCTGATTCCGGCTGCTCCAGGCGATCTTTCTGGCGGTTCTCTCTCTCTTCCCCGCGCTCGCTCTCCTTTTCGACCCCCTTTCGACTCAAATACTACACAAGCGTTCGTCACACAAGCAATCAGCCAGAGCAATGGCATTCGGCAATAATCGCGATGGCGAAGGGTAGTTACTTCGCTGTCGCGTGCAATTCCCGCATTCAAGAACGGAGAAATTTAAGGAAATCCTAATTACGCTAATACCCTTAAATTACAATTTTTGCAAGGTGTTGATCGCAAAGATATGCGGATACTGTAATTTCGTTTGCAACGAGCGTTTTGCGCTCGCATTGTAAGCATTGCTTCCCATGTCGCGAATGTCAAACTTGTTTGCATTTTTTTTGTCAGACAACGAAGTAAAAGTCTCTGAACTTTTTGCAAACAATTATTTCACGGGAAGAAGATTTTGATCAAGCCGGCCGCGTTTAACGCTAAACGCTATGAATATCAACTCTACAAAATAATTTTGTATTCTACTATTGATGAATTTTCAAAATATATTAGTGTTGTTCTCAAGAATCGTCGTGTAATTAAGATTCACATAACAAACACAAACGAAACATTTAATTGCATGCTTTCCGGGAATCGGCGACATAAAGGACTCGCGATCGGGTCGACGCTAAAGTATGTCCAAAAGTGACTCGAGAGCCGAATTGATCGCGATCGAGCAACCGAAATGTGTGATTCACGGCTTAAACCTTTGCGATTTCTTCTTCTTCTCTTTCTTTCCAGTACACATTCGTCGAGACGCGCACTCGCAGCTGTAATGCCATTTACGGCTCCTCGTAGCAGCACGTGATATGTTTTTTCCACGACTCGACAATGTCATGTCCACTTTTGACGAACAACACCGATCATTCGGCCTGTTTATGCTCCCCTCCTCTTACTTCTTTATGTTAACGACGTATAAACAAGTCGGCCTTTTTGCATTGTATCCGACCCTATATGTATCGCAAAGATTGCACCCGCTCGTGTAATGTCGATTAAAAAAACTTCAGCCATCAAGTATTATGGCTGTTGACTCTTTATAAAATCATCGTCTTGACTTCTTATATGTTAATTGGTATATGGTAATCCTCAGCTACATAATATAATGTACACCTGACAATGAAAGGATATCTTTATATCCCTATATTGAGTTTGTTGTAAAATCGAAACATCTTTATAAGTTTAATTGTGTTAATTAACAATAATTGATGATTAAAAATAAGGAAATAATAATAAAATAATTGTTAATAAACAATGCAATACAACAACTTGTCAGCAATACATTTTCAAAAAAAAATGCATTAATTGACATAATACTTTTACACGTATATTTTATTTAATTAATGAAAATTCCCCATCTTTCTCGCGATAAGCAAAATTCGCATACGGACACTGCGATAAATTACGAGTGGATTACGATACCATCTCGCGCGCGAAACAAATAAAACATGTTCGTAACGTCTGTCCTCGCTATCGTTACGCATTCGAATTAAATTCGGCGCGACACGCACCGAAAGCGTGGCACCGTTCGAGAAGAGCAGTTAATCCGGAACGGCAATCGCGATCAACTAATCGAGCATCCGATATTCGGTTTTTACGACAAGACTGCGCGGCCTTCGGCTTCCGCGAGGATGATTCTTAATTAGATGCGGTGCTTGCCAACGTAAACCAGGGAGCGGTAGTGTTTAACTCGCGTGTACCGGTTTAATTAATAAGGAGAAGGCGAGCGAAAGACAGCTGCCGCTGTCTCGGAGAAGCATGAGTGCCGCCCACTTCGATTCATCTTCTTCCCTCTCGTCTCGTTTCTGAGGACGTTGAGAAACACGTACCGTACCAACAACACCCTAAACTTTGTTTTCCATCACTGCTTTTGTTACTGTAGTAAGAAAGATTTGGGGTATATCATAACAGTACTACAGTACATAATCATTATCATTTCAATAACTAAAACCCTCTTTACCACTTGTAACCCATAATTTATGATAGAATTGAAAAGAAAATTCTATTTATAATTTTATGCTCTGTGTAATATAGAATATATTTGAAGAATATATCAGAATACACATATAAACAGAATACATAAGCTACACACATGTATCAAGATATACGGCACACTTATATGCAGTTATAAATATAATATTATCCCGAATTCTCTATCGAGAATCATAAATCTAAAAAATTGGACTTATATCTTCAGAATAAAATAAGATTTTTTTTTTAATAATGTTAATAAAAGAAATCTATTCTCAACGTATCTTTCTATCTATAAGATTTGAGCATACATAATTACGTATTTATATATTTTATATATTGATATTAATACGCACACACATACACAGTGAAAATATATAAATATATGAATATGTAAATACGTAATTATGCATGCTCATAAGTCTTATAGAAAGATACGTTCTACGAGTCTGTGAGTGTATAGATTCCTTTTATATTAATATCATTTAAAAAAATTTCCTATTTTAATATGAAGCTTTAAGTCTAATTTTAGATTTATGGTATATATATATATGACACAATACATAAAATATATATAATATATATCATATATACGTATATATCAATGTGAACCCGACGTGAGATATCAGACGAGTATGCAGTCAGAATGAATAATAATTCGTTTCATCCCTATTAATCGCGCGAATCTATTTTTATAAGCCTCTCGACTCTTTTCTCTCTCAGTATCCATCTCCTTTACATTATACGAGCGAAATAACTATCGTGCGCGCGTGACTGTACCGCGTGCACGCCACTTGTTGCACGCGCGCTTACGCACGCGCCACGTGCAGCAGCCGTTGCTCGAGTTTCTCTTTCGAAATGTGCGCTCTTTTTAAGCAATATATTTATCAGAGATGATATCACACACACACAAGCGTACGCGTCGAAAATGTGCACCGTTTTTTCCTCACTGTATTTCATTTATGCTCCTCTCCAACCCGCGCGCTGTCTTTCTCTTAATCTCTTCACATATCTGCTCTCCAAGATTTAAGATAAAATAAGCAACATTTTCTTAGGATTTGAAAAAATCTCTATAATTTATGATCCGACGAAATTGTTATTCTATAACAATAAACGCATATATTTATATCTATTTTATAGAATAGTCAAATAAATATACATGTGTGTGTGTGTATCACACGAATTTAAATGCATTTTGCAAATGATACCTTCATATATGACATTGGAATTCTTACATAATCCATTACCTGAGTTTAATGTCATTTTACAATGCAGCCACCTCGAGACGCTACGTCAGGAGTCTCGATATTATCGCGACACGTTGCGCAATTTTTCATCGAACAATATTTTTTTGCTGTGTGTGTGTGTGTGTGTGTGTGTGTCCCACCTCTCGCGCGCGCTCTCGCAGATGCTGCGACTTGCAGCCGATACGCCGAGCGTAGCGGCACATGCTGCGGCAAATGCCACTCGCTCTCCACGCGTGTGCACGCGATTCCATAGCTCCGAGCAGATTTTCTCCTCGGCAATCGGAGGGCGAGCTTCCCATTCTCTCGATCGAGTTTGCAATATTATTTGCACAAATTGTCAGGCGGTCGCGATCGCGTTCAAAGCGCTCGAAACGCGGTTGCAGCTCTCGCGTAGCTGCGGGCCCGTTTTCTCTTTTGACCGTCGCGAAAAAAAAAGGAAGGAAGGAAAAAACCGTTTTTCGGATCGAGCCATCCGCGCGCCATGCAACGACTTGTCCGGTATCCGCCCTCCGTAATAATATGCGATGCGGCCGATAATTGTGATAATCTCATTATTCGAGATGTACCGCCTTTATTCTCGCGGCGCAACGATTTATCGCCTTCGCGCGCATCGACGCCACTCCGCAATTAGGCTAATGTCGTTTACGTGCCTGGACTCGCGCGTGCCATAAAACGCCATAACGCGTAATACGAGAAACATGTAAGAATGGTAAAGTACGTTTCGTAAAGTGCCGATAATATCGAGCCTCGGAACGGTACATTGCGCTTGATTGTCGCGTCATGAAGATTGAGAATCGACGATAAGTAATAATAATAACGTCAGTATAGTGCGGCTGAAAAATTCAAGCGGCTCTTTTTCTTTTTAGTGACGCGGAGTACAAAGTGTGCTAATTCGCGGAAAATTACTAATACGAGAAATGACAAATGTGCAACGTTGTGGTACAGAAAGACAAAAAATTAAATGCCGATGAATAGGAATTAATTTCGACGAATGTCATAAATTGTAGAATCTATCTTTGAAATAATTATATAACAAGTTATTTAATCCAGAAAGATTGCTCATGCAGTAGTTTGTACAGAATACAAACTTCACGATAAATTATAATAAAAAATAAAAAAAATATACAGTTATAAAACAATTAACATAATTTTTTAGTATCTAATGGGAATAATTTACACACAAGATATCAAAGAGATAGCAATAATCACAGATATACTATTTAGTATCTATCTATCAAGTAAAGTCAGGAGCAGAAAATCCGTAAAAGTTGTACTATATCCTATCCTGAAAATTTACGCTCAACACATCTCATACGGGTATATACGCTTTCGAACATCGCATAAAATTAAAATTAAAACCGCATAAAATATTAATACCGAAAAACTCATACGAACGAGAAATGGAATTAATACATTAAATGTAATCGAAAACGTATAATCCATCGTGCGAGCATTAAATTTGCATGTTTCACGTATATTGAGATCGCTCGAACATAATTTTCACGCATATATCGTAAATTAAAAGTTATCGATGTCTTATAATGCGCCGCGAGCGGTTATATCGATGTTGTTAATTTTCTGTAAAACTTTCGACGCGACAACCTGGATCCGGCAACTCTCGAAAAAAGTCGTGTTCAATTTTAATTAAACGATTGTCACATTGAACGGATTTGCTCAAATTATGGAGATCGATATCCGGTTCCGAAGAGAGAGAGGGGGGGAGAGAGAGAGCCCACGTTTCTCTGCGACAGCACGCAAATATTCCCTCTCCCCTTCCTCCCTCCGTCGCACTCGGAATCGGATGTGTAACGAGTACCTCTTCGCCGCGACAGCTGCACGCACACGCATCGCGCCGTGAAAGTGTCGGGCGTTTTTCGCGACACCACGCGAGAGGAGAAATCGGAATTGTGCGACGGTGCGTGCGTGCACGTGGGCCCGCTGCCGTCGTTGCCGGTTGCCACTGCTCCTCGGGGATATGTGGATGGAATTCATTAACGTGCGTTTAAGACGCGATGCGACGCAACGGGCCATATCGCGCGTGCTAGCACGCCTCGCATGCGACTGTCGATTACGTATAAAAGCGTAAGAATATCCATAATAATATATTCGAAACCTGCTACACGACGTCCAGATAGCATGGCATAGAGAAATTGGATAGATTTTTATTCATTAAAAAAATTCTTTGAGCATAGATTTTGAAATAGATTTTTTCCATTAAAATATTGCGAAAGAGAATTTTATCAATTTTTTTTGCCAAGGAAAAAAATTGACCTCAGTGATCAAAAACGTAGGAAATGCATTAAATATACTAGATTTAAGATGCAACACAGTGTTTTAATTTACATGGCTTACCAAGGCAAACTAAAGATGCTTATTATTTTAAATAATATCTCGCACATCTTGAACAATTTGAAATTAATTATCGGCGTCTTCTATCTAGTATTCTTTTGTAATTTTATGTAATAATTTTTGCAAATCTCAGAACGAATAATTATTATAGTTCAATCATTTTAGAAAAGAAAAATTATTCAAAAATTCTTAAGAAAGTACAGAGAAACATTTGAGATATATCAGATTAATTTAACGAATCTTCTACGCTTTCGACTGCAATCTGTTTCTCTTCAATTGTCGCTCGGTTTTATTACGATAGCATCCGACTTTTACGTGTTAATTAATAAGTACATTCGCGCATCGTCACTCCCCGTAAATAAGGCATCGCCCTCGGGCTAACTCTCCAGCTTCGCGGAAATCCATTCCCGCTATATGTATATATATCTGCTTTAGAGCCATGATGGCGAATTTTATCGGTCCTGGACCGCGTACACGTGAGTTCGTTAAAGCCGGCCGGCTCGTTAGCTCCGATAATCGACGGCGGTCTTCGTCGGTCTTTCCACATGTTGCAGTGAAATTTCTGCTGCATATTGACCGCCGCGAGGAAGAACGTGCGATCTCGTTGTCCAGTTTTACAGAACCGGCGAATTGGGCCCCTATAACGTTTTCCTTATAGCGTACGTTCGCAAGCCGATATACTTAACGCGCAATTAACCGTAATGTCTTTATATCTGCGAGTCACATTTCCATAAGTGTACGGTAATCGACGAAGAAGTGTCCGATGCTGATGGTACTTTAATCCGCGTATATATGATACATTACCTCATTCTGTATATTTATATTATAATGGTGGAAATGTGCCATTATACTGGCTGTATTGCATTGGATTGTTCATTCAGTGCTTTACGTGCGATACAAAATATAACGCGTATATAACGTAAAGACGTAAAGTATAGTAATTTTGTGCACTTGCAGATGATTAAAATGCAAGAGAAGAAGCTGTACAAGTTTCTCGCCCGTTGTGTGAGATATTCTTTAAGAGTTAATAACGCGTTTACGTTACATTACTCAAACGGTAATAAGAAATTGAAAAGAACATAAGACTGGATAAGTAATAAGGCACGTAAGAATAGAAAGATGATTAAATATAAGATGTGATAGAAATTTTAGATAATCTAATATATTTCATTATATATATATATAAGTTGATCAATTGATGGTGTGTGAATGGAATGTGTTAAAAAAAGTTACGCTTTTTCAAAACTAATGTCCCGAACGAAATTAACGTACCAGTAATCGAGGATGTGCATCTATTTGTTATTTGTGAAATTAATTGCTCGTTTATTTCCACAGTAATTTATTTTATTATACATTACTGTGTAATATAATGCATACTTTGCATATGCATTAGATTACATAATAATGTAAAATAAATAAATTGCGGAAATAAACAAATAATTAATTTCACAAGTATAACAAATAATAAATAAGTTATAAATTTTGCTCGTACCTTACAGTTGCTCTGCCGTCGTTCAATGCCTTTTCGAGTCTCCACCTTATTATTAGTTTTCTGCTGCTTCATCACGACACTCATAAACATTCACTCGCGAAAACATTTACGATCGCGCGCGCACTACTCACCGAAATTCAAGAAACCGATCGTAATCTGGTTTATCCTATGCTGTTCCATCATGATACAAGATACTCACTCACGGAAACACATTTAATTACAATCGCGCGCGTACTAATCCTTAGAATATTTAAATCCGAAACTATTTAAATAACTAATTAACGCCCGTAAAGATCATAATAAAACAAAAATTTATCATTTCTAAAACATGTCATTTCAATTCTCTTACTTGAAATGTGTATATTGCGCGAAATATTTGCTTTGATAAATAGGCGTCGCCTTGGTGCGTTTACGAATCATCAAGCATGGGATTAATTAAACGCTCGGGCAATCAATCTCCAATTATTCGTAGAGAATAATCGCGCTTAGTATCTTCTAATACTTATCGCGATCGTCATTTCTGCAGACCTGCTTAGTATTAGAGAAAATTTAAATTTTTTGCTGCAAGAACGTTTCGAACTTCAACGAGGTTGCAATTCAGGGTGCAATTTAAAATCGCGAATCCCATCCGACTGGTCCCAGACTCGGCGTCATCCTCTCCGAAAGCGGAAGCTCCGGAGATGTGGGTCAGTCCGCCGGTTTGCGCATGGTATAATGAAGGAAATTAACTTCGATATAATCGTCGTTTCTGGAGAACGCTCTCCACCCACCGTCACCATTTGTCGGTTATTGCCGATCATCGCCGTCGCTACTGTTGCTGCTGGGTGATTTTTACTTTCTATCGAATTTTCGAAGCCATCAATTACGAAGCCACTAACGGGGCTACATCGCGTGTCTCGGAGATGCCGCGACGCGTGCATCTCGAGAAAAATGCAACGGGATGCGCTGACCGAGCATGCCGCGAATCTCGATCGCCTCTAGCGGCGAGAGCTTGGCAGCATTCAGTGCAACATGCATCTTATGTGTGCCATCAATGAAATCCGAATTATGTCCGTAACATACAAACCGCCTAGTTACTCATGTTTTTCAGGACTTTTGTCGCGCATTGAATTATATAAACGTTTGTAAGATTAATGTTATGTGGAGTGAACTGTGGACTAAATAATAGAGATTAATTAAGAAATAAAATACATATATAGTGCTGTATGATTAAAGATATAAAATATGTCACAGAACATCCACTTTTAGTAGTAAAAACTTTAATGAACTTGGAATCAACTAAGAAAAAGAGTAATTGCAATTATATAATTGCAACTAGTTAAGTAGCCAATATTAAATATTTTTAATATAATTCAGCTATGAATTAAGATTTTAAAACAGTTCATTTCGAATAATCAGTAACATTTTGTTCTATATTGTATTTCATAAATTTAATTTACGATTCCTTACGTTTCGAAGAATATATAAATTGTATAAATCAAGAGAGAAAGAGAGAGATGCATTTAAGGAGAGTTCGAATAGCCTCGATACACGATTACCTGTTTACAACATTCTGACGGCACCGAGAAATTAGTGCAAACGATATTTTAACGCGCATCATCGCACGTTTTCTCATCGAGATGAAGACGCATATTTCAGCCCGCGGCTGCGTTTGCATTTAGTCGTCATTCACGATTAACGTATCGCCGCCTTCGTTTTGGTCCGCCAGTTCGTCCGGCAGGCGTGTTTTGTCGTCCGGGAGAAGCTGTCCATATCGGTGAAATTCATGCATGGTCGCGGAAGGTAACCGCAGGCGACAGTGATGAATGAACGGAAAGAGATTTCGTTGAGATTGCGCCGCGCCGCATCCCGGCGATCGTTTTTCGGCGGACTCGCTCGAAAACTGCGGCCCATCAGTTTTTTGCTTTCACTCGAAAAGGTGAACATAACGGGGAGAACGCAAGTAGAGAGAATTTTGATGGCCGATTGCCGATCTGTCTTTGTAACCCGCTTTTTGCGCCAATTCCCGTCGGTTACATTGAACGCGGATTAAATAAACCAGACACATGAAACTCTCTTGGCGGCGATGTATTTTTTTGCTCGATATTGTGGAAGTAATAAAGTGGCGGAAGTAATAAAGTAATAAAGTAAAAACGGATATATGTATATAATTTCTTAATTCGCTACACACGCGAGATATCTTTTAACTGTCTCTTTTTTTCACGAATTCTTTATTCAATTTGAAGCAAGCAAATTTTGTCTCAACACTTTGAATAATCGCTACTTTTTTTTATAAATTTTTATTATTTATAATCCAAAATATTAAAAAATAATTAATATAAAAAGAAATAGAGATTATGCACAAACAACATTGCAATGTAAACGTAAGCAAAAAAGTCCATTGAATGTTTTCTTCTCTCCCTTCGAGCCTTCCGAAATAAACTACGCGCACGACGTGATAATTAGAAGAGAGTTGGACTTAACGATAAATTATCTCGTCGTTTCGCGTTCTGCGGGACTTATTACGTCGACGCGGTTCTGCGCTCCGAGAGGAAAATATATATCAGGCTATCCCACAAAAAAGACTCAAAATGCGAGATGCGAGGCTCGACAAATTGCGCACGCGTACACGATGTGCTACACGGCGAACGTGATCATTCCGTCTCGGCTGTACATTGTGCGGAAGGCACATACATGGATGTATGTGAATAAGTGAGCGCGGTGATGCAATGATTGATGTTGCCGCGCATCAACCTTTCTTCTCGCGTCCACCTGTGCGCTCTCCTTCTCTTCTCTCACTTCCCCTCTCTCGTTCTCTCTCTCTCTCTCTCTCTCTCTCTCTCTCTCTCTCTCTCTCTCTCTCTCTCTCTCTCTCTCTCTCTCTCTCTCTCTTCTTTTCGTTCTTATTGTCTTCTTCTCGCGTTGCCACACGCCGGGAATGCAACCGACGGCAGCTGCTGTTTTGGTAGCGATTTTTACAATGCGATTACGAGAATAACTCGCACGATAATTACTGATGTCCCTCTTTCTTTCATCTCGCACATTGCCGCCCTCCGCCCTTACCTCACTCAGTCTCGCATTTGTCTCTTCCGGATTTACGTTTTATATCGACGACGTGTCCCGCGCACTAAATGCCGCAGAATTCTCGTGTTTTTGTATTGCGAAAATTATGACGAGTAAAACGAAGGTTTGCGGATGATGCGCGGAGAGAAGATACTGGCGATCGTCATTCTACAAAGTAGCTTTCGTTCTCTTTTTCGCGAATGTCAAGAAAGTGTTCAAATTCTTGTGCGTATATACAGCAATTTTAACATACATGTAATACAAAACATCATATAATATACATATAATACACAACGGATATAATGCATATACGGATATAATACATAACGGACATCATACACACACTTAATTAATATCAGACGAGAATTTTTTAGAGAGTCTTTTGTCTTTTAATTTGTACGCCTTGTTGATTTTTTTATGGTTTTTTTTATTGCCTCTTCTGTCATGATCGTATACCTCTGATCGTAGTTCCGGCTTGACGGATTTAGAAAATAATCGTATGCAAATACACAGGAGGGCATCCTGTCCCAAATTAGAGGCTATAATCTATACTTCCTGCCACTACTTGCCCCACGTGAATGCTTCCTCGTCTCGAAATAATCCGATTCGGATTCTTGAATTAATGTTTTGTATACTGTATAAATGATGTTAACCGACAAATTTAATTACTTTTGTAAGACAGTTCTGATAATGTCATGAGAAATAACTGTTATAATATATTTATCTTTTTTTCATTGAACACGTCCAATCTCACAATTGAAATACTTACGACAAAATATTATTAGTAATTACACACATATATTTTGTATTTGTTATAAAAGTAATGTATTAAATAAAATTTTATACTAATTTAATATAATTATACATATATCATAATTTTATCTAAAAAAATTTTCTATAAAGTAGAGATTCAATTTATTATATAGTATAAGTATCTCACACGTGAAGAAAGATTTATTTTACTTTTTGCCACTTTACATTCAATTTATAGCATCTATATTGAATAGTCGGATAATTGAATGATAAACCGTTATAAGCAGTATCTTTTGCATTAATGTATAAAAATCTCCGAATTATCAGAATGCAGACTCGGAATGCAAAACACTAAATCTGAAATTGGTTAAATCGAATTTGCGGCATGTTCATGGTTGTGCAATCTACTCACGTCTTTAATTTTCTTTTCGCTCGCGAGAACTTCCGGTGAACCGAAGTCCCGATCGCGGTCTGCCGCTCCAACCAATAATTAGCAATTTCAACTCCGTCACGTAATTAGCGAATCACCGTTCGATTCGCGAGCTTATCCCGACGAAATAAGGAGAGCCTCCGACACTCACGTCGGTAACGAGCACTTAAAAGTGTATCTCGCGCGCGGTTCGCACTTCTTATTATTCCTTACGAAATCGTGCGCGAGAAGCCCGCAAACACATTGATATCACTACATTGATACTGCATGTTAATCATGATGAGAGCGCATTAATCTCTTATACTCGATTTTCAAAAATTTACTGGCGCTTTTTCTTGTTACCTCTTTTATTAATTTACATACATATATCGTCGCAATGCAGGTAATGCGAAGTAATTTTTTTGTGCAATACACGGTTATACATTGTATTAACCTTACGAAAGGATTGGTAGAAAAAAAGGGAAGAAAAAGCTGATAATACTATTCTGTAGAATGAAAGATTGCATTTCACATAACGAATATAGTTTTGTGTGTGTTAAATAGATTTAATAGATTTTTCGGCGGAGCAGAGAGAAACAGAATAGAAAAAGTATTCTGCAGGGGAACATTTCTAAATAGCATGCATTAAAATTTAACTAATCGTAAAAAGGTATAATTTAACATTTGACTTTAAAAATTATGTTGTTGCGCACAACGGCATCGTTTGATTAAGAATAATGATGACATCAAACTAATTTGTGCACAATAATTCTGACACTTGGAGCTTCGCAAATGAAGTTATGTAATTTGGCCTGTGCTTTCATCTGCGAGAAAATGAGTCAATCAATTCTACAATATCCTCTGTTCCATTTATCCTCTTACTCTTTTTTTTCTTCCTACTACTTTGCTCTAAATATATTATCTTCTTTTATTAAACGTAACACACGTATCTTTTCGTTAATTTATGTTTGTGTATTGTAGTTTTATATATGTATATAGAATGTTTAGTTAAAATTAATTGATATATATAAATTGAATGAACATTTTAAATAATAAATAAAATGAATCAAATTTTGTTATGAATATGTAAAAATACGAATGTTTATTTATATTTACTTATTGCGTATACGTGTATTACATCGACTACGATTCACTCAATTATATTACCGATTCGCATACAGAGGGTTATAAAGCAAAACTCACTTTTATGATCATGCCAATATATGTCTGTCACTTTAACATTTTATTAACTCACGGACAGCGCTAATTGACCAGATTTAATTGCCGCGTCGCATTTAGGAGAAGTGCCACTGCGTATATTTTTATGGATGCAATCACGCAGAAGCGAAGAAGTTAATAAATTGCAATAATAAAAATCAGTCACGCGCGCGCCGTAGAAGTGCGACATGATTGGATTAATTACGCCATGTAATTATTATGGCCATTTTGCACTTTGTTTAAAATACATCTGTACTTCAATTACTATGTGGCATATTAAGATGCAAACTATAGTTTTCCTTTTGTGCAAAAAGTAATGAGAATAAGCGCATTATTATGCATTATTTAATGATGCAATCAGTGATGTATGTACACGTCGTAATATACAACTATGATATATTCATGTATCATGCAGAAAACCGCAGCAATCTATTCCGAATTAAAAAAAAGTATTTTTCGACAATTATATTTTGTCGATAATGCGTTACAATTTATATATTTTATACATTCTATTTTTACTACGTGTTTTATTAGAGAGAGAGAGAGAGAGGCCCCAAAAAGCTAAAGCTATGTTTAATATGCAAAATTCATACTTTGAGATTATTAGATTGCATGTCATATGATTGGCTCTATTGGCTTTTTAAAAATTCAACGCGAAGATTAATTGAGCATAAAATTTAACCGCTACTTTGAATAAGCTGTAAAGACTCGCGCAGGATATTCGGCTTAGGGATAGGGCCCATACGCCACCTGAAGGCTACACGTGTCGTCTTGAAGTCGGCGAATGTATTGTTCCGACTAGAGAAAGCAATCGCATATTCAATATATCCAACCTCTGAAATAATGATATCATGAACTAGTATTTTCTATCTTATGTATCGCAAGCATTATTAATTATATAATTAATATCTGAAAATAATCAAACTTATAGCTTATTTTTGAGAAAGTGTAACAAGAAAGAGAATTAAAAATGTCAATTGTAATCCATCATTGAATAATTTTATTATTAAGAAATTAACCTAAAGTATCGAATAAATTTTCTATCTTAAAAAGTGAAATTAACTTAAAAGTTAATCAAATCTGTTTTTTCCAAATCTTTTGAAACAAAAATGATTTACAATATATTGAATTATCATATTAACTAAAATAAAAAATGTAAAAAAAAAACGGTGCAGAAAAATTTCAGTAAAAAACTGTTTTGAAAGACAGGTGCGTCGGGGTTGAATTTTATCCTTACATTCACCTACACAAGTCGTTGTCGTGGGATGTCACACTAAATCGATCCACGTTGTTCCTTATATTGCCATTTTAGTATTATATCATTGTCGTTGATCTCAGCAACAAAAAGAGAAGTCGCTGCTTCAGTTGCATTATAATAAACTTGATATTCAATCCTACCCGAAGTATTTTGCTTCTGTTCTTTTCCTCTTTCTCTCTTTTTGTGTGCAGTTTCGCGTCGTTCATGTCATCGCCGCAAAAAACATAGAAAGTTTAATCCGTCATAAAATATTTATAAGACCTAATTAATTGACCAATATTTGTATTGATTTTATGATAATCCTATATAGAAAAATCGTCTAAAGATTTACGGTAAATAGTTTTTAATTTATAATGCATATTTAATGATTCAGGTTTTCTGCAATCAAATACACACACACACACACACACACAATATATGAGACATCTTCCCGTTATTTATTTTAATTGTTACGTTAAGTGCACTTAATTTTTATAAGTAAATCTTCTTTGAAATAAAAAGAAACCCTAATTTGTAATAACTGCATATCAATTAATTAGAAGGCATTTATTATTATGTATAGCAAACCAAATGAAAAGAAATAATGCGTGAATCATTAGTCTCATATGTGTATTACTATCACCAGAAGTGTCGTACAAAATCAGTGGATCATGCGAAAGTTACTTTGTAATTGGCCTCATAATTCAATTCGGCCAACAGATTTCTTGGAAATTTTCGTCAGTATTGCGACAGCTGACACCGAACCGATAACGATTTATCGATGAAATTTCCGAAATTGGCTGTCACAGTATTTATCAGTTCATCAGCTATTTTCAAAATAGAAAGTAATTATTGATATCATTGATATTATTAAAATAATCACAAAATTTGTAACCTCCGACAAATTATTCTAATTACATAACTTACTTTTTATATACATACAATAATTACTTTTTCCATATACAAAAAGTAATCATCTAGTCCAAACAGTACTCATAATTGTTGTGAAACAATTTCTGCAGCTCAAATTTAATATCGAAAATCATACATTTGACAAACAATTTATTAATTTTCTATTAAGTTTTTAAAGGAAAAAATCGATTCTGAATTCGTGAAAAAATTTACAGTTGAAATGTCATATGATTAAGTCACCGCGTATTAAAAGAACATGATATGTGTCCTTTGCGAAGCGATCTATCTATCGTTGCGATCGGCAGATCGGAAATGATCGATAAACGCAGTGCCGCATTCTCACTTATTCTTGTTGCAATGATTTATAAAACGTCGCGGGTGCTTTACGAGTCGCACGATCATTTATATACGTGCTCGTATAATGGTACCAGGCTCCGTATCTCGAATCAATTCTTTTCCTTGTGCGGCTTGGCGAGCGAAAAGTAGGATTCGCGCGTACTTAACGCTGCGTGTCTGTTTGCTCTCCTTGATTTATCAGTATCGCGATCGATTAATTATGCGCGCCGGCGACCCGAGATATCCGCCGTTAAAAAAAAAAAACTCCGTTTAAAAGTACTCTCGTGTAGCACAAATTACTTCCATAATACGTTCGTGCATTACTCTTCGAGTCATGCATCGTCGCGCGACGTTTGCTTAATGCGCCGTGCAGCGAATACATTTATAATGTTTATAAAAGAATAAATCAACTCATTTCAAACAGATCAGGCTCCATTCTATCATAAAAAGGAAACTATTTCTCTCTGGAGAAAGTATGAAATAATTCAAAAATATGAAATTCTACATATAGCACATTTGTTTTACGTGTTTTTAAAAAAAGCACATGCAGTTGCATAATTTTTTAATTATTACAATCATGGTATGATAAATCGGAGAGACACAAATTTAGACCTTAAAGATACGTATGATAGAGAGCTATCATGTAAGCAAACAAATAATAGACATTTTTATAAATATTTCTCCCATTTCTGTGACATCAATTCGAAGAAGAGAATCCTGATTTTTTTCGTCTGTTCGCGGGCGAGATCTCGAGGTATTCGCGGGCAATCGTTCCTGTGCGCAAAAACCACCGTTGTGAAGGAAGTAAAGTAAAGCCGAGGGAACAAAGTGGGGCCCCCGGGTAATTTTTTTTTTTTTTTTTTTGGAGAGGTAGCGAACCGGCAAATTGCCGGGCAACCGGCCGTGGAAACGGACGAATCGGCTTTCGGCGCGTGCCAGGCCCAGAGCAGCTACGGCGGCGATGCGGTATTCGATTGCGCGGTATCGCGTCGGCAGAGAGGAATCGATATCTTTCACAGCCAGCGGTCGATGCAGCCATAAAAGGCAGAAAGTGCAGCACGAAAGAAAGAGAGAGAGAGAGGGGGGGGGGGAGAAAGTGAGAGAGGGATCGTACGGAGAGGAGAGGGGTTCTTGTTGATTGAGTTACGGGCAGCCTGTGTATATTAATTACACGCTCGAGGCACACCGCGTCAGGTTGGTAATGATGTCGTAGACACCGGATTAGTTACACGCCCCTTTTATGTGCCTGACCCATTCATCGGTGTAATCATCGATATTGACGTGCTGTGTATATACGTAGGTGCGACGTCTTAGGTCATATTCTATCGAAAGATACCTCGTGTAAAGAATGAATTCGTTTTTGCAAAATATATAGGAATAATTTTTTTTTCGTTTACATACGCGACGACGTAGAAAAATTGTCTTATAAAAAGCATATACCAATCTTACAATCGTCTGTAAAATTTCGAGATATGTACAGTATAGTAATCTCTTTTTCGCTCTCTCTCTCTTATAATTTCTTACTTTTGATGATAAAATTAAATCGCGCTTTGAATTTTTCGACACAAATACTGATCTTAAAAATTGTAACATATATACAAAACATGTTCATTTTATGCTAAATTTATATACGATATGTCCACTATGCATGTCGACGCACATTTCATTATTGCGAATTATCGGCGTTCAAATCTCTCTGTGTGCAAATTCGATCATCGGCGATATCGTGTTCATCGTCGACGAGCCGATGAATCGACACTACTTTCTATCAAGGCTCGTAAATTGGATGATTAATCGAGCAAAGGAGCAAAAGGGAGAGGATAGGAGGAGAGCGAGATTCGATCGCGTCGAGCGAATTTAAACAGCAGTTGCGCGATTAATGTTCCGAAAACTTCTGCGCGAATGAAGATCGAAGGATGGTAGACTTCAGGCACCGGATATCGACCGCGAAGAGTGCAGAGCGAAAAAAAAAGATAAAGAGAGGGAAGACGAAGTCAAGGCTTTCTCGTACCATCCGGTTTGCGACGAGATTTTCGATCCACATGTTTGTCCACAGATGATGTCTGCACACCGGGTGTGCAAAAAATCGCCTTTAGAGAACAATTCGAGAGATTAGCGCATTCATGAGCGCCAGACAGCCATAAATTAAAAGGATCATCATATTAAAATGATATTAACGCATGACAGAATATTAATCTTTATCTCGCGCGTAATTTCTTTTTTTATATGCTGAAAAGATTTCCCATTTTTTAGAAGATTTTTTTTTCAAGATCTTTCTTATTCCAGTCCGTCAAAAATGTTATTTTCTATACCAATAATTAATATTATTTTCCAGCAAGACATGACACTAATTAATTCACATTTTGCGAAAAAAATTTATTTTAAAAAATTTATTTATTTATAATAAAAATTTATAATATCACACATTAGCTATGCATAAAGAGAACCTGCGGAACACAATTTGGCGAGCTAATTGCGTCTGCATGGACAGTCAATTTGGGAATAGATTGAATACGATTAGATATTATAGTCCGCAATTAAAGACAAGACTTGTAACATCGTGTCGTCAAACATGCGTGCCGATTTCGTGGTCACGCTGCTTCTTTTCCTATGGTCCCCTTTTAAATTATTCCTAATACCAGCCTGTCCTTTTCCATCAGATAACTAACATCGCTTTTGCTTCTTTTCTGTATGCTTTTTTTAATTAGCCAATTTACAATCTCGGACGTCGCCACGCCGTTCTCCTCGCGATGATGAACGGATCTCGTAAATAGTGGACCTTTTCATCTGCTTGATTTTGAAATTTATAGAGGACACATCTGTGCATTAATAATATGCCGACCGAATGTGTATGTCTATGTATCAACAAATCTTGAAAATAATTTGAATTAAGATAGAATTAAAATTCTTGCTAATTATGAAAGACAAAATATTTTTTTATATGATCGCGTGTAATTGTGTAATACTTTTTCAGTCTTTTATATTTGTAGATTTATATGTCGTGATATACACAGACAGCTGTTCAGTAACGATTAAAGCTGTTCGACTAACCAATATGAAAATATAGATATATACGCGCCGTCAAAAAATTGTATGCTAACTCTTTACGCGCTTGTTAAGTGCTAAATATGCGCGCGTTAACAAAAAGAGAGGAAAAGAGAGAATTCTTCTTAAGTTCCAGTATTCTTCTTAATTTCGTATTTTATGGACGGCAATTTTCCTGCTCGCGTATTAGCAATTAAATATCGCTTGCTCTCTTTACCGGATAATGAATCGTGATGATGACACGTCAAGAATTTTCATTTGTCAAGAATTCTCATTATCACGAATTTTGATGATGATAATATGCGCTACATATCGGTTTGATTTTTGCACAGAATTGATATATGAATAGTGCTGTTCACAGACATTCTCCTATTAGGCGTGACAAACAACGTGTATTTTAATAATATTACAGTGCAAGTTACTTTTTAGTTACAAATGTACAAATCAACCTTTTTTACGAACAAAACTTTGATAACAGCTACACTACATATATGCATTTGTCAAAATTTTTCTTAAGCATCTTGATATGAAATTTTGATACACAATATTTATTAATGCAAAACTCTTTTGAAAATGGTTGAAAGATAATTCATACTTACTAATGAATTAAGGAACTTTTAATTTTATGTTTTATGCGATTTTTTCAATTGAAAAATGAGCGAGTATTTCACGATATTGCGGCAAATTATTTTCTTTAGCTTGCTTGATTTTTATTGCTTGATCTTCATTTAAAAAAGTATTACTGAACCTTCTAAACAAACTTGGAGCACACTGAACAAGTGAATAAAAGACTCAAGACTCTCTGTGTAACAAAAGCTGGTAATATTGGCGGCGATGGCAGAATCTCCCTTCGTACAACTTCGTTTCACGATACGCACCTGTCCCGTCATGAAGCCAATCACGGCGCCCTAACGAACGCAGTCGGAGAAAGCCCTTTTGTGTGTTCGCACAGGTTCGTCCTTTCTCAACCACCGTCGGCCGGTCGATCGCCCTTTTTTTAATTGCACCTCGCCGGCTCGCGCCGGTAAATTACGCGCGGATTCGTACAGATCGAAATTTAAGCGGCTATTGCGCGCCTTCTAATTAGTACGATTGCACCGTTTATTGCTCTCTCGGCGCGCTGAAATTGATATTTGGTCGAAATACACTGCGGTGGTGCTTGGATGTCACGATTTGTTCTGTTAAACTGCACATCGCGTTGAATATCCTGCGTGGGTTAATCAATTTCAAATTTATACGAATAAAATTGACAAATATGAACAGAAAATGTACATATGCAAAAAATATTGGGAGAATATTAAAAATCATAAAATATATAGTAATAATTTATCAATTGAATTTTTCCATTGAATTAATCAATATATGTGACATTGGGAGAAATACATTATTGTCTTTTTCCATTTGTGTATAACAATTTGTTATATAATTTTTTATTGCTTAGATATGCGAAAAATTAAAAGTTTTATAAATATAGCTGATTATAATCACAGAAAATCTCGGTGTTCTGATGCAATTGATTGATTGATTGATTCTACTGATAGTATTTGTTTGATATCTTTCGGTGCAATAACTGTTTCTGCCATAAAATCCTGAAATGGAAACTCGATGATCAATTTTTATACATCAATTTTGTGTTCGAATAGTCAGTTTTATGAACTCAATTATGAAGTTTGAAGAATTTAAGTGGCCGTAAGTTCGCTCGTAATCGAAACGATCATTTTTTGCGCGATACGCTAAATTAGCGAACCGCAGTCAATTTGAGGTACGATGTTACGGTACGATGGTGTTTTTATGGATACGATAGTAAATCTGTACAACTTACTATTGTTTCTATGAGTGTTTGCTAATAAATTATTCCACAATCATTATTTAATCAAAAATTGTTTTTCTTATTATTAATTTTTATTATAAATCCCAAATTATATAAGTTAATATTAATACACATAAATATATATTACTTAAAGTACAAAGAAAAAAAATTTAAAGAACCATAAAAATAAATAATAAATTTTAATAAAACTAGATAATATTCGTTTCATATGTATGAAGAAACATCGTTTACAAATTTCTTAAGAAATCGAAAGACAAATTAGTAACATACAAAATAATACATTTTAATCTTGTTATTTATCCAAAGAAGTTTCATCTTGTCAAAAAAGAAAAAGATACGAGATGTAATAATACCATTCTCTAATCAGATCTTGAAAATTATTTAAGAAAATAAATATAACATCCTATGTATATGTATCCTATATGCGAAGAAGATAATTATTTTTATTTGTGTCATATTATATATTCTTACTATATTATTTATTATTATTATTACTTTTAATGCATATCCAAACTTGAACATTAATATTGTGTAATAATGAACGTACAAGCATCTTGGAGTTTTGTTGTGTTCTACGTAGAGTGGTCACCTGCCGTACAGGTGCCCCCTACTTCTTCGATATCTCGTAACTCAACCTGGTATCCCACTCACGAAAGTGGCAAACTCTCGGATGGGCCTTCAGGGTGATCCTAACCGGCAGTCACTTCCAGGTGTAAGAGGGTTTCAACACAATCGGTTTCGTTTTGTATCGGTCTCGTTTAAAAGCATTATCAAAACCGAGATATATCACTGCGCCGACGTTGGAATTTAAATCGAAACATCGCGATCGCGGCTATTCAGGAATGTCTTTAGTTGCGACATAATATATTATACGTATATCTCCTACCTATAAATTTCTTCATCCCCAAAGAAATCAGGAAATACATATATATATATATATATATATATATATATATATATATATAACTGGGATCTTCTCTAGAAGAGAACCAGAAAATGATTGAGCAAACACTTTAACATAATTTTTTTTTATAAAAAGGGGGGCTAATAATTTTTTTTGGAATAGAGCTTCTTTTTAAAAAGAAGTGAGATTCTCTCTTTCTCAGTTTTAGTGATATGACTTTGCATAATGCAAACAGAGAGAAAAAATATTTTACTATTATTATAATTAATCGCAGAAATTTAAGTTATTTATTCGAGAGCTGTGCCAAAAATATATTTCGCGGTTTCGTTCGGCCTATTAACTTCACACACAATGTTACGTGATATCCTCAACGATACTTGTCTTACTCCCGGTGGTGTTATCATCTGGCACATCGGGGCCTCACGATGCGTTCCTGCGCACGTGTGTAAGCAGGAAGAGAAAAAGAAGCAGAGTGAACAGCCGTTTCCCAGAACGTACTGCTGGATTAACTGACCAATTTATTTTTTTTTTTTCTCTTTTCCTTCTCGGGTGGGATTACTAGGTTTCGGGGTTTGTGTAATCCTCTTTTAATGTCGTCGTCCCGTTCTCGATGTACGAACGACAAAAAATAATGTTATTCAAAAATAGATCGGAGAATCCGTTACTCGATTGTGTTATACAAAAATCATGTCAGATATTGCAATCCTAAATTATGAGAAACTTAATTATAAAAAAAAATTATAAGCAAAATTGAAAAGTTTTCTGACTAATTAAACTGTTAGAGTATGAAAGCAAGTGACGAAAGTTTATGTCTCCGTTAATTTGATTACAGAAAACGTTAATATTATAGTTTTAATTTATTTAAAATTAGTTAAATTTATTTATTCATATAACACATATACACACACACACACACATATCTGATCGATAAGAATATTTGCGTTGAAAAAATTAAAAGTAGTATGATGTAGCTTAAGAGAGAGAGAAAAAGAGAAAGAGAGAAAGTGTGAGAGAGAGGGGGGGGGGGAGAAGGAGAGAGAGAGAGAGAGAGAGAGAGAGAGAGAGAGGAGAGAGATTATATGATTTCTATAAAAATAGTAGTTATTTCTCACCTATTTGCAAACAATCGTTTGCACATTATCTTCCATCAGAAACTAGTTGCTTTCATGCTGCTTTTCGTGTTAGTATGCGGAATGAGCGTAATTATTGTTATTATTTGCATTATCATGATTTGCATTATCATATATGAACTCACGACAAAGGTTGTTTACGCAATTATTAACATAATAATTACTTTTGATTACTCGCAACCTGCGATGTCCAATCAAACGTATGACGTTTCTCTTGAAAGACTTTTTTTTTCTGACAAAAATTATATGTCAGACACTCGAGATGATTAACGTAATGTCATATTTTATCGCTTACGATATAATAATATTATGGTATACCGTGAAATTGTATCTTGTTAATAATTATCAATATTTATTTACCAGAAATCGTAGCGTTCATAAGAGGACGATTCGTAAAGCAGAAAGAATATGGAGAGCGGAAAAATATCGAGATAAAAGACGTTACGCCGCGAACAATCCGACCAAGTATTAATTATCGTAATCAGTACCGGTTTAAAGATTAATGTCAAATTAAGAATGAGGTCGGTCAGCAGCGACGACGGCGATAACGTGCCAGGATTGAAACCGCGATAAAGCATTATGCTTCAGCTGTCGAGAAGAAATACTGTTTATAATTCGAAAATGTTTTAATTGCATCTATATAGAATGTAGCGCTTTTCAATTATCTCGTACATTGTAATGTACTATAACATACACGCAATTACGAAAACTGTTGAAAGAGAAAGAGAGAAAGAGAAGGAGAGTTAGATATCATATTAAAAAATATTTGTTTTGAGACGAAAATTTTAAGAAATTTTTATTTATAATTAATACGAAACAAGCAATCGATAAATCATATTTTTAAGAAGATACTAACTAATTGGCATAAAATGAATAAATGTTTATTCATTTATTTTTGAATAAATGAATAAGTTACACATGCAAATGTACTCAATCGTGAATATAACATTATTCTCTTTCATCCATCGGAAGAAGCGGCAAGTATAATATGTAAGGAGATTCAGTAATGAGAAAAAAATAAGATAATCAAAATCCAAAATTAGCAAAATTCAAAATTTATAACGTTTGCTTTGACGTGACACATTTGTAGGATTTCAGCCGCAAGTAATAGCTAACATTTCTCGCAAAATTCTTTTATAAAATCATATCAAAGAAAAATATGAAAAATATTAATACAAAGTGCGGAGATGATTAAAGTTGCGGATAAACGCGGAAGGAAGAGCATTTCGTTACGCAGGCACCTGTGTGGCGAAAAAGTATTTACATAATCGATAATTAAGTGACGAGGCCTGCACATTGACCTTCAGCATTTGCAACACCTTGTTCATGCGTCTCGTGGAAGCAGAGAATGCCCGATAACATTAAATTGCCGTACAACGTTTCTTGCGAACATGCGTCACCTTGTAGCCGTACGTAGTAGCATTTATAAATGTTCGACCTGGTTGCAGGTTTAATTTATACGATACACATAAAGAAAGTTGAAACACAGAATCTTTAAGATCGGTAAATTATAGGACGCGATATATAGTCTTCCACATCCGCATTAATAATCTTGCGTTGCTCACCTGGATTTGAATTGTCTTGACTGGCTCTAAGCTAAATAACATTCTACATGTTAAATAATTAAACTCGTAAATATGTACTAAGAAGATAAAAAATAAAAATGCTGGTTTGTAAATTAAAGATCTTTGTCCGATAAAGTCGACGCGAGAGATGATAAACTTACGCACCAAGAATCCTTATCGATGTTGCATCGGTCCGGATAACCATGTCGAATAATGAAATACAATTAAGTCTGAAAATTCTCGTAACCGATGGTCCATAAGAAATTCTACATGGTTACCTTTTACAGTAAGATGCGTCGGCGACACATTAATTGCGTACGAATTATATATTGAGGTAACATGTACAAGTGTACATATGTCGTAAAAAGATAAAACAATAAACTATACAAGGCAGTAAGAGTCATCATGCAAAGAAAGAGAAAACGAAAAAATTAGCAGACTCTATATAATCACACTTATGTCTTAATCAAATTTCGTTTTTGCTGAATAAAGCTCGGAGCTCGATAGGCCTAATACGACAATCAATGATACGATTAATATGATTGTGATCGCAACTAAATACAGCTAGATTGCAATTACGTAATACAACATTAATTAATGTATTTTCAATATTAAAAATTTTATATTATATTATTAATTTCGAAATTTTAACGTCAATTTACATTAATTTATAGTACATATTGTTTAGAGAGTGCTTTTGACACAACACATATTTTATTGTATAATATATAATATCAAGTTTTGTAAAATCTTATAATAATTGTAATGAATGTATCGATTTTTACGGTCACACTGAAATTTTGCACGACCACTTGAAACTATTTACGAGAACTAAGCAAATGATATTATAAACGCACCGTTTTTTTCTTTATATTTCCAGTGTTAAAGAAAATATGGACGACACTCATGACTTCAAATTCAAGATTAAAAAGATCAGATGACAATTAAGCTTCCAAGAAACAGGACTGCGGAATCGGTGAGTTGGCAGCTGTTTTTCTTATATGCTTGTAACAGGATCGCAATTTAGCCTGGCGTCTCTGAATAACCCGTTACATGCTTAGTGATTTTACGCTCTTTAAGATGCACATCCTTTAACGCGCGTCTTATATCATTTCCGTGAGCAGATACATTGCAAGGTGTCAGAAAATTGGCTTCGTTCCCTAAAATTTTGACGATGCTTACGTAATATGATTCACGTATACAATTCAAGTGTACGCAAATCCCGTTTGATATTTTTTTCGTATTTTTTAAATAAAATATAGTAATAAAGTATTTTACTTTTCTCTTAATCTTCGGAATAAAAAAAAATTTTACGACTTTATAAATAAAAATGCTTTTAAAAATAAATGATAATCAACGTCTAAAAAATTATACAAGGATCGTAAAGAGATATAATTTTATTACTTACTTTGCAGTATTTTTTAATTTTTTTTGGAAACGCGTGTGAAGTGCATACGAGATTTCTTTCTCGTTTCGGGAATTTGAAAAAAATCCCAGTCAACGATGGTGGCCGCATGGCAATTTAATTACTTCCCTTAACGACACCAAAATACAGGGGGAAAGAGAGTAGCGAGCGTATGCGGTCGGCTTAAATCAAGGGAACTTATCGCACATGATGTTTAGCGCTGGCATTTAGCTTAAATTAAGCATGGTTTATTCGTGCTTCGAGGATAAATCGGCAAAATCATATGCCTCGATGCATTCAATTATGCTTTCCCGCCTTTGTAGGAGCCTTTACGATCGTATAACCATGCGTTTTAACTGCGAACTCAATCTAAATTCCGCCCATTGTTTTGTTATCGCGCACCTTCCCGGGATCGCGCATTCAGGCGATCCCGACCGTAAAGGGCGGTGATCAAGAAAATTATTTTGGGAGCCGTTGCATCTCGATTTTATTAAAAAATGACCGTCACTACAGCTTACCTCAGATTTGCCTCGATTTTAAAGTGATCTTTGATCGCTATTATCATTTTAGTTATTTATTTATAATTTTCTAAATATCTTATACATATTACATATCTTTAGAAATTATTATATAGAAACGTATTCTCACTCAATTCATTATATTATTATTAACATTAATCAAGAAACATTAGATTGATTGTTGAAAATTATGTTTAGCAGCAATCTTAAAATTATCATATTTAGGAAAAGAGTTAAAGATTGCCTTCTCACTCAGCAGTTTTTAAGAATTTATTCATTACCGTAAATTATTATTATTATCGGAACCTAGTTTTATTTATTTTGGAATAAAAATATCAACAAAATCAATATCTAGTATAAAACATAGGTAATCCCGACAAAATCTTCACACTCATACATTTAAAGACCGCGTGCAGTTTTAATGCTTCAAGGGGCATTTAAATCACAGAAATATTACCCGCGATATGATATTTTATTTTTAAGGAAGTTTGCGATGCGGCTCAACGGGCATCTGGTCCGTTGCCGTATCTTGCAGTCGTTTCAGCTTTTATGATCCGTCACAGAGATTTAAAGGGGCGTGTTTGCCCCATGAGGAAGGACTTCGAAGAACAGCTGATCCGACCCGGAAGGGAAGGAGGGAGGGGGTTAATAGCCCTTGTTCTCGCATTCCTCCATTAATAAAAGCGCTGGCTCTTATTATTCTCGACCGCCGAATAGCTTTGCGTTTTATAACCGCGACGCGTATTTAGAATCGTTAAAATTCTTTTTCATTACTTTTTATGTAAGCGCGACGATCGATCAAATAAAAATGTTGGTGCTAATAAATGTGAGTGTAAGAGCGACAACCGCTTCTCATCGCTCATTGAAGAGGAACGTGCCTCCCGTCAGGAGTCAAGTTTTGCGACTTCATTCATTGGCCAAAAGCGAGGGGAAGGTCTTCTACAAGCTCATTCATACCCCATGGTACCTTAAGGCGCCATAAACGGAAGCACGAGCCGGTTTCCGTCTACCCTCTTCATTCAACCCTGAGGCAATAACGGGTTGCTTCTCACCCTTTCAATTACCTCTCCACGAAAAAAAAACTAGTCTGTAATTTCACTCGTCGTCGTCATCAAATACCCCTTTTATTGGCTTTCTAATTACGTTACCGTGAAGCGAGCATTTAAAAAAAAAAAAAAAAAAAAAAAAAACAGTAAATTAAAGTATTTTGACGAAATTACTTCATCACGTATTATTCTAAGATTTATGCTCGCAAAAACATTCCTAACCGAACCAACTGGAAATACTTTTTTTATACGATTAGAATATGAAAAAATACTCGTCGTCACATATATTGTTCTTATGGATTAAATTTTTTTAAGAAAGGATGCTTTTTTTAAAGAAAGGATGCTTTTTTCTAACAAATATTTTTCTGGCATAAAGACGCGTGATATAAACATACTGCTCTTACCGAATTGTGAAATATAAATAAGCTAAGCATCAATATTTTCTTCGACTACAAATAGCGAACGCGAAAAAGTATGAAAATAAATAACGATGTCATGAAGAAATTGAATCGATGGTGCTCATGTTCGCACTGTAATAGTGATAATTAACGGACATATTAATTGTTAAGCGTGATTTCAACTTTCAAACGCAATTGATAACCAGCATAAAACCAATGACAAAAAGCTGAGAGCCGTTTATAACGATATAAACAGTTTATAAATCACATTTTATCTTTATCGGCAAGTAGACGAGAGAGATAGCAGCAGAAAGAGGGGAAACGAGGATGACGACATACGTCACATAAAACTTTAATTGAGAGAACCGGCTTAATGACAGAATAAATTACTATATTCTTAAATTACATGGTTAATGACTAATTAAAAATTTATTGCAATGATTGGCTCGACATCATCGAGAAATGTCCGATTCGAAACTATTACTTAAAGAATTCAATCAACTTTTGAATAAATTGATGCGCGATATAGTAAAAATTAATATGTAATTAGAAAATGCAACATATAAAAACATTTGGAAAAAGAATTAGGGTAATACAGTTTACACGTCATAAACTTTGACTTTGCATTCCCGTTAATTTCGAAGTGATTTTGCAAATCTCCGATTTAAGCACGCATTGCAAAAATATATGTCATACATTTCGTATTACTCGCACTTATTTTAACGATGGATTCCTTCAAACCGATATTGTCTTCTGTAACTCCTTTGCCAAAAACGTGAAATTGAGATAGCTTCGGAATCAAGCTTCACGTAGATGCGTGCGTTTTTTCGTGCGTGCGTACGGTAGATCACAATCTGTTGGTAACGGAAAAGGAAAACCCCTCATTAGAGGCAAACTCGAGCCGAGGAGAGTGGTAGCGTCTCATTAACGAACCCTCTATCGAAACCGCATGGACGGAGTGTCTGGTCGTGCTTGGAAAAGAAGCTCAATGGTCAGGTGCAACTTCGAAGCGCATATGTGCAGCTGGCAGCCGTTACCCTTCTCTCTCACTCCCTCCCTGCGCTTTTCTCTTCGGGAAAGAATTTGAGCTTTTTCTCGCTTTTCATGCAAAAAATAATTTAGTTAGTTGAATATATAGTTTCTAGAGGAGTTTTTAGAAAATTTCTATATCTCTGAGTAAAAGCTGTGTCTAAATGTGTGATTTGCAAACAATTATAGATAAATAGATATAAATATATAGATATGAAATACAATTATAAATATATAGAGTCATTAAGTAATTAATGAATGATTGTTTAATTAATTATGGCTTAAGCTATGTCTAATAAGAGAGCAGTATTGCCGAGGACACGCATAACTACATGCATATTTATCTACATGCATATTTATCTTGCAATAAATTAAAAAATCCAGGTTTGGACGATTTTGCCTAAACATATACACAACGTCAAAATTGCGTCGTATAATTAAATAAATCAATATATTTCTTAATGTAAATTACTTGACTTAGATATTTTTACTATCTCGGAAACACATGTGTCGCCTATTTTCACACAAGCTTATAACATTGATATTTTAACATTCCAATGTCAATGATAACACGTGAGTTCGGAAAAAAATCTCAACAAAAGAGGGGCTCTCTCACCCGTATAGCGAGTTACGTTTCCCGAGAGACCACGAATCTGGGACCTAATTTCGCTTCTGGTGATGACGACGGCGCGGCTTTATCCAGAGCGAATTGGCCGGACAGACGTGGCTTTAATCGCCAGTGAAATCATTTAAGTAGACGTCCGTGAAACACGGTTCCGCGTTTTCGGCCGGCATAATGGTGCCGAAATGGCAAATGATACCTGGTGTGGTCCCCATATACGTTGCTTCTCTCGAGCGCGGGGACTCCCATCGCTCCGGTCCCCATCGTACCTGCCATCGGCGCGGTTGCACACCGTTATAACACTCCGATGCGTGGCACGCCGGCCAATTTCCATAATTTCAACCGTGTGTCTCGCGTACTCTCTCACTTGGCCGAGAGAAGCCCGGCCTCGCACATACACAATTGCGAAAGCTGACCCAAGATATAATAATTTCGCTTCTTACGTACATTGTGTATGTATATGCGCATCGTACACACGCGTGCGATGCAATGTCGCCGGCGAGCAGAACGAACGGCTGATAAGAAAAAGATATATCATCAAAGATTATACATACACACACATACACTTATGCGTTAATTCCGGCCAAATAAATACTTTTTTTTCTATTTATGTCATAGATAGGATCATAATATAGATAGGAAAAGAGAAATGTATTAGACTAGACTTGTTTAATCTTCCGCTGTCGGACGCTGAATCACTCATGATCCGTATCAAAAATATTTTATAAAACTCAATAATTGAAAAAAATATTTCATGTATGCATTGTACAAAAATATCAATAACTTTTATTTTTTTAGTTTTTTCTTTTTTTTTTTTAATTATCATATACAAGTAGAATTTTTTAAGAGAGAAAAATATTTAAGAATACAATATATGTATATACAATATATGTATATAATTAAAATTCATTATAAAATTTTATCCTGCGATAAAAACAATTTTACTATGAATCAAAATTAACTTAGCGTCCGCCGTGCGTACATGCTATTACGTCATCCGCTGTCCGAGAGTTAATGTGAGAAATAGGTAATCATATTTATGCGCATATAAAAATATTGAAATATATAATAACTTATAATTAGCGTACGAATCCGAAGAAATGCGAATTGGCAGAAAATATCATTTTATGCGTACTTTTAAGCACGTAAACTTTTCTCTCGATCTGCAACTGTTTCAAAGTATGGAAGCAAGATGATGTTATCGAGATGTCTCCATTTAATTTTGCGCAGATGTTAAAAGCGGTGATGCAAACACGATTTGCATAGCAAGATCGTTCTCTTGATCGCTGTCCTTTCACTTTTCGCTGATTTACGTTCAAATAAAGCGAACGTCATACCGGATGATATTGTAACGGCCGATTACTATGCTACTTGTATAAATACATAATATATAGCAGGTGCTGCTGAAGAGATGATAAACGACGACCTCACGCACACGTAATAATATTATATGTTAAATAATATTATAATCGTGTTTGCGTGTCCATTGTAATAAAATCAATTATTCTGATAATTGTTTTAATCGCTTCGGAATATTTGTATAATTGTGTCAAATTTATGTTATTATAAGAAAAATTTTTCATTCTGGCACAAAAAAATTTAAACAAAATTAAAGTATTTAGAGCTTAAATAATGCAACTTTTTTATCTTTAATTCTACAAATAAAGCGTTTTTGTTGGACATTAAATTGTATAACTGCAAAATTTTTTGCATTTTGAATATTAAAATGCAAGAAATTTTGCAGTTATACAATTTACATAATTACAACTATTTTAAATCGTTTTATTATTATAATATTAAATGGACTAATTACGTTAGGCAAAATTTTAAAAATTTAGAAATTAGTAGATATTACTATGATTAACAAATATTATTGCATAGAGAGAAAATCATCAAAATTAATATCAAGATTAATGAAGTTTGTAAATTATTTTTCACATCTTCATCTTTAATTCCGATAGCATCGCTGAAGCTTCAGCGAGATGGACATGCGGAGATGATTCGACTTTGCTGTCTGAGTTATTACACTTGAAATGCAGCGCGCGCGCATTTCCTTTAATCCGCGTGCTCATTAACCGACGCAACCCAGAAAAGATTTCGTCCAATTAAAACGCGTCCGAAACTTTTTTGCGAAAAATACAAACCGCACTCGATAAAGCCAAGCTCATGAAAGTTACATTGGTGAAAAACTGGTCTTCAATATTTTGTAATTGTTGTCATACATTGTAAATATAAATTTCTAAAGCAACTTGTACATACCATTTATCAGTTTGCGCAACACAGATTCTAGAGAGCGTCAATTAAGAAATTATAGATGAAGTTTCCTTCTTTCCTTTCTTTTTTCTCTTATCGACTTCGTCTTAGAATTTTTCGTAAATAACGTGAGATATTAAAACTTGTATTTGTTCATATATTAAAATGAGCTATAAAGCAAGTGAGCTGCAAAGTCTTATTTTTTATTATTTTAACATGTATGTATTTTTCTTAAATAAAAATTCAATGTATTGGATAAATTAATTGGATAAATTGAAATAATGTTAGAAATTAAAATATTTGTCCGTCCGAATTCATCTTGAATTAAGGTCGCTTTGAAAATGAAGAATATGTGGTTGAAAGACTATCTGGTAAATCTGGTACGCGCGCGTGTATGTGTGCATGTAACATATTGCTGGCCAGGTACCTACATACATACCACGATACATATGTATCGCGTGGAAGTTGCGAGATGACCGCCACCCACGACGCGGCAAAACGACGAGAGAGTGAGAAGAAAAGAGAGATAGAGAAAGCATAATCGAATCGTTAATATCGTTTTCTGAGTGGTACCGGCGGACCCCTGTATTTATACCGGCATACATCTTCTCAATTTCTTTCTCCCAGCCTATGAAACGCCTTGTCTGTTTTTACTCTTTTCATATTTATTCGCTTCAATATGTGTAATTGAGTCCTAATTTTACCTCATTCTATTATTTATCCATGAAGCTCTCATGCCATAAAAAAGAAAAGTTAATATAAAAAATATTGTTTCTTTGAGAAGCACGATTCTTCTCATTTTCTTATATGAATATAACAATATACTATATTATTGTATTAATAAAACTAATATTTTATGTGTGATATATACTCAAAATTCATACATATAAAAAATTTGATATTTTAATTAATTCTTAAAAATTTCCTTTTAGCGTATACATACCTGTTAACATATATATTCTCTCTCTCTCTCTCTCTCTCTCTCTCTCTCTCTCTCTCTCTCTCTCTCTCTCTCTCTCTTAAATCTAAATTAGTTTTATAATAGCATAGACTATAAAAACTTATGTATTACAAAAATGCTGAAAACAATTTTAATTGGCATATTTTCTCGACATATGCCCTAAAATCGCAGCCAACACGTATATTTGAATCAAAGTACAACATATGGCAATGTTAATTAAAAATTAAATTGAATGCACAGTCAAATAAAATGAGGTTCCATGCCCCAGCCATTCCGTTTCCTCATTTGTATCTTTTTCATCGTTCCAGCAGGTTATACGATTATCCCAATTCCCCGATCGAGAGTGCCCGTGGCTCATCAGCCTCTTTCAATTAGGGCATTAAAAACCATCGGGCGCATCGCATCGGTTTGTCGCGTGTACGTGTGCGTGCGTGTGTGTGTGTGTGTGTGTGTGTGTGTGTGTGTGTGTCTGTCTGTCTGTCTGTCTGTCTGTCTGTCTGTCTGTCTGTCTGTATGTGGCTACTGATTAACCGCTCCAGATCAGCGAAGCGGATCATACCGTGCAAATGTACAGTAAGCCACTTCGACAATGATAAGTGACGTTCTTAAAAAGTAGCACGAAAAAAGAAATATATGTGGTTTCGATAATTTTGAAAAATCACGGTCTCTCAACGGTATAACGGTAGATTAAGATAATTAAACTTTATAATAATCATCACACACACATATATAAAATATTTTTCTTTCTCTCATATTATATCATAGATCTTCAGGATATTCTTATTTCTCTCTAAGTGTAGCGTGAAATCGAATTAAATTGTTAGTAAAGCTGAATCTCATATCTAAAAGATCTGATACAGATAACATTAAAAAAAAATTCTCACTTCGTGTCTCAGAGTTTTCAACATAGTTTAATTTTATCAATACTTTGACGAATTTTTAATTTATTTCTCAAAAAATCGCAGAGAGGAAATATCGAATAAATTTATAATTTCCGTGAATTAAAGTCAAACTAACTTTGAACATAAACGAATTTTTTCTTCGTGCAATGTCTTTCGCAATGCTTTTCTCTCTTTCTCGCGTACTGTACACTACCGGCATATCGGTTCGAATCGACGGATTCGACCGTTATGTCGACGCGCACAGGCTCGCGCTATAAGTAGGAGTGCACACGACGACACAAAACACCCATGTGTTTTCAGGGTTTGCGGGTTCCTCTGCTTGCCAGATGACACCGAGTAACCACTCTAGATCTACCACGGTTCCTCGAGCACAGCGTGCACAAACACCGCACACAGACAAACTCGCATACGCGAAGGGCGGTCCGAAAAAAAGGGCACCTTATGCGCACCCTCGCTGGGCGTCGTGTGCCAGTCGCGTGCCTCTGATGGGCATTCCGGGATTCATTCTTCCGGGATTTTCCCGATTACTTTCTAGCCGCTATTATCCTACACGATAAAGTCTAGTGCGCCATTTAATTTCAACCCTGCAGTGCAATGTATAAATAAGATATATTTCAAAAATTATCAATCTCCTCTTTTGATTTGATAATTGTCTTTCATTAAATAAAAAAAAAACTAAAGTGGCTGCAAAATAAAATAATACATTTTTTATTTCTTTAATTTATAGATAAAATTCTTAGCTATAAATACTTAGCTATATATACCCAGGAAGAACCCTAAAAAATTTAGAAGTAATAATATAAATTAACAAAAGGTCTCATTAATTTTGTAAAGCCTTTTCCGATTTTAGTGACAAATGCTTTCACCAATTAGAACGTCGCAATATTTCAAGCTAATAGCATGAGCATTTCCTGCGAATCTGATGTTGATACATTAATCTACCTCAGATGTGTCACACAACTAGATTATAAAAGCGAAGTGAAAACATATACGCAAGAGAGAGAGAAAGAGAGAGAGAGAGAGAGAGAGAGAGAGAGAGAAATGAGAATCAAAATTGCAAAAAAAAAGCGAAGAACATTAATTATCAATTACACGCGTCGACGGATAGACATCACGACTAATTTTCTTTTCTGATCTGCCGACAGCACACGCCCGTAAATATGAGACAAAATCCGTGTACTTGCGTACGTATAAGACGCCAGTGTATCATGCGGTCCGAATATCTCTCGTGTCATTGCTTTATTAAATGGTAATTACGGTATCTCCATGCATCGAGAGAGCGGTCTGAGTGAGGACAGATCTTTTTCGCTTCTCTTCCGCACTCGCTCCATATTTCCCGCGCGATGGATTGGATTATTTCACGGGTGAGAATCATCTTTCTTACTGTCACGTAATTGTGTACGTGTACGCGAGTGATGTGGGATCTAGCCTACACACCGCGCAAAACTTTGCACGATTTTAAAGAGACGACGAAAATTATCGGAGCAATCGAACAATACCATTCTATGCGATTTTAGAAAGAATCAAACAATCTAATTAAGATATTTGTGGATAAACGCGACAATGTATCGAGTTTCTATTCATAAAATTAATATCTTTTTTAAATAACTTTACAATAATTAGTATCTAAGAAATATCTAAAAAATATATAAGAATTAAAAGAGGATGCGTTTCTCAATGATTTTAAAGATATTAATTTTATTGTTGGGAAAAATCATTATTGTTTTGCTTAATTTAACATATGTAGATGTAGGATGTAGATGTCGACTAGACACAGGTGTAAATGTTAAGAGAAGGCACACGGTTTACGACGAGGCACAAATCATCTCGATGTGTCGCACACTATATTATTGTTCCTCGAGAACTGGCGTTTCTAGCGGCAATAAAACTGTGCTAAGCCATCAGTGAACAAATGTAAAGATAATATCGTACTTCAGTGACCGGCCGTAAAGTGATGACATATATGTATGTATAAAGTACTCCGTCAAGTAGGCGAAAGTGTAATGCTGGGATCGCGATAACTATACCTTTATAACTCTCGCGTGTATCTTCGATACACACACACACACACACAATCGCGTGCGCGTAATTCAAACTAATATCTATTAAGGTTAATGTTAATATGTGGAAAGTTGTCATCCTTGATATTGTCATATTTTATTTGTTTGTTTACTCTATCATCTGTTATTATATAATAAATTTAAATTACATAATAATATATTAATTATATAATATTATATAATATATATTATATTATATATTATTTAATTAATTAATTAATTAAATAATAATATATAATAAATATATATTAATTATATAATAATCTGCATAATAAATTACATTTATATTCATGTGTGTATAAGGTATCTCACACTGATTTTTAAGCTCTTTAGCCCTTTTTTGGTCTTTCAATCTTAAAGTTTTTTGATACAATTCCACATTATAACATTAGATCAAAATAGTTTGTAATTATTGCAATTAAGCGCAAAGTATTAGCACATTACTAGCATATTCTAAGTGACAAGTTAGATGGCACCAAACTCGGGCGATTGACTTCTTGATCCGAACAAACCTTTGTCTAGAGTCTAGAGTTTCTGAAATACATATACATATACAAAGGCGCGCGCGATCAACGTTTCACAGTTGGCTTCCTTCATGAATCGTGAAGCTTCATTTAATCACTCTGCAGGAGATGAACGACCACCATACACGCCTCTATCTAAGACAGTCTTTGAACCAGGTGTTCCTGGCCACGACTTTTAACCGGCTTTCGTCGCCGGTGTAAGTGGTTTTAACTCGATAGATGTCAAGTATATTCTCGGTCGTTTTTGTGATTATATGACATACGTCGCGAAGGAAAAATATTTTTTGTTTTCTAATTTATGATATTAGAAAGCTCACCAAAAAGATAGCTTCTTGCAAGAGACACGTAAAAAACGCTTTGTCAGAGATAGTAATCATTCGAAACCATTCAAAATGTTTCATATGAAAACAGACAATCGTCTGTTTTTTTTTTATTTTTTGAGCATTATTTTCAAAGCAACTTGTAATAATGCATATTGTAATATTAGCTTTTCAATAAATAACATTAAATGGCATTATATTGCATCATAGATGTGATATAATTAAATAAATATCGAATGTATCGATACCTGGCTAATAGTTGAAGTGTCAATACTAGCGTTGCGAGCAAAGCATCAATACGTACTTCCAATCGAATCTTAAGGTATTTTGTTGTAACATCGTTAGAGAGCTTACGGCTACCAACGAGACATTAACTCGCCTTCACACGTACACGGCCCTTTCTCGTTTTCCGCTGCTCGTTTTATTTAATCGCCAGTCTCCGTGAAACGTGTGCGGGCGTATATGACCGTTGGCGTATGCAGCTGCTCCTTCACTTCGCACACGCACGCGTGCATGTAACGTCAAAAAAGCGATATATACATATATACCACTCTATATAGAGGCTCGTCAAAAATCGGTTTATCGAAGTTTTAACCGTCATGCTAACAGTTCTTCATCTTCATAATTCCAAGTGACAATCTATTATACGAAATTTACAATAGTAATGCTACGTAAGATCTTTTTCTTGACATAAGATATATTATATGTATAATGCACATACATATAATGTACATATATAATATATTAATGGATACAATAAAATTATGATATATATACGAGTTTCCAGAATAATTTATCTAAAGAAAGAATAGAATAGAAATCAGAAGAGTATTCATACATCATTGATAGATCTATTAGTTCATATAAAGAACATTGAAAATGTCTCCTGAAAATCCCGTATGCAGCAGTCACTTTACGTAAGCGGTATGGAGAATGTGTTACGCGCGAACCTGCCTATTAAATAATGCATGTTACACCGTAAGGCGAGGATTTTCATACGAGAATGACATTGTTGTATCGAATTTAACAAGCGTTCGTTAGAATCTCTAATATTCTTTCATTTATCATTTCTGCTTCAAAACATTTTAATTATCGTGACATTCTTACTGCTGCCATTAATGTAATAATTACGTATCAAATTATCATCCAATCTAATCATAATAATTTTTACTACAAGAATTTCAAATTTGCAAATACTGTAAATAAAAAATGCGTGATTTTTTTGTCGATGGATAAATTGGATGAACATTATTTAACAATGAACATTATATTATTTAATTTTAAAATAAAAATTAAATGAGAAAAGATAAGAAAATTATTTTCTTCAAGTTATATAATATCGGTCATTTAAATTAATATTATAATATATGTGCATACATGAATATATATAGATGTGTGTGTATGTGTGTGTAATTTACGTTACTTCTATGTATGATTATATAATTTGCTCAACACGGTAAAAGCGCATTGACTTTTTTAAGATATTTATACAGCGTTTTCGACACAAATAGGATATTCAATTAATACCGAATTAGTACAATAAATTCAAATAGGCGAGAAGTACTTTATGCGGGGGATACTCCTGGCACCAAGAAAAATAAGATGTAAATGAAGATATTCTGCGGGGCAATATATATACACATACATATATGAATGAAGAAAGACAAACTATATATGCATTGATTGAGAAAGCAGGCACAGAAAAGGTTGAGAAACAGAGAAAGAAAGAGAGAGAGAGAGAGAGATAGATAGATAGATAGAGAGAGAGAGAGAGAGAGAGAGAGAGAGAGAGAGAGAGAGAGAGAAAGTAAAACAAAGTAAGTAAAAACAGTATAACGAACATGTGTTTTATGAAATAAAAAATGAGACGAAAGATGAAGAACGCAAAGCTACAACCATTGCAAGAAAAAATAAGATTACAAAATACGAGAGAAAAAGAGATAAAGTGGCGGAATAGAGAGAGTAGAAGATGAAAAATTGGAGCGAATGTATTTGAGCTTGATAGAGAAATAAAAAAGGGAAAGAAAAGGAGATAGAAAGTAGAAAATGTGACAAGAGGGAGATAGAGATGGAGAGAAACGAAGCGCGGGAGTAAGAGATTCAGAGAGAGAATGAGACACGGAATAAGCGAGAGGCGTGCTCTCCGTGAGAAATGTGGCGCGTGCCGGCGTGCGCCCGAGTCACGTGCTTACCAAGCATTGGCGTAATGACTGTTTATTTTGATACGCATCTCTAAAATTTCCTACCGAAGCAATTATTTTGTTCATATAAACCGTCGGTCATAATAATAGTATAAGAAATTAATAATGAGTTATTATTATATCTTTCATCAGAAATAATACCTCTTCATAATTACAACAAAATAAGAGTGTGTATGCATTTTATGTTAAATACTTCGAGAAAGATTTTTTTCTTATATAAGCTAGGATAATATCCTCTACAATGTAATTTTTCTTATAATGTTCTATAAGCACAGCTCTATTAAATTTTTTTTTCTTTCTATATAATATTATTTTCTCTTTTGTAAGAATATTTGTTAAAAGAAAGTAAGCACATGTTGCAAATAAATTTCTTCAAGAGCAGCTTTAAAAACATATATTTCTTGAGAGGAAAAAGTTGCTTGTCGCGACTTTCAATCTCTTATAACATAATCGTTGATTATAAGAAATATTGACCGTACGCCAATGATGGATCCGCTTACATTTTTTTTTTCTACCGGGGAGAAGGGAAATCGGTTGTGCCCGCGCGCGAACGCGTGTCGGTGCTCGTTCCGGTTGGTGCATCCTTAGGTGCATCCTTCGTGCACGCGTCTCTGACCGAGCGTGACTGGTGGATTTTAGTAACATGTCCGAGAAAGAGAGAAAGAGAAAGAGAGAGAGAGAGAGAGAGAGAGAGAGAGAGAGAGAGAGAGAGAGGAAGGGAGGGAGGGAGGGAGGGGGGGAGAGAGAGAGAGAGAGAGAGAGAGAGAGAGAGAGAGAGAAAGAGAGGGAGAAAACAGCTCGAATTCATCCTTTTCGAGGACAGTGATCAGATCAATTGTACAGCTTTTTTTTTTACAGCTTTTTTTTTGCTGCTATTGTTTTTTCCCCGGTCAATAAAAAAAAAATTAAAACAAATAAGTGAAATGCATAATTGCATAGTGAAGTAAAACAGATATTAATTTTGATTTTGAAAAATGCGAAAGTTTTGGTGTTACCGCAATTTTTTGAGCATTAGCGAAACTACTTATTTAATTTTAACAGCGAAAGATGAGCGCAGGTGACCAGCCCCCGCTGGCCGAGAGGCTTCATGCGCGAATAAAAGATTACAAATTCAAATGAGGAAGGGAGGCATTTCGTGCAACGAATGCAATTCGCCCACCACCGTGAAACGTTCGTGTTCGAGACATATAGCTTATGCTGGAGTTGTTATTTATAATCGCCATTAAATCCCGTATTTAAATGACGCGAATCTTTTATCAGGCAATTCGGAGCTACAACTGTTCTTCTTTATATGAATGCGACAAATTATACACGATCGATAGATTATTAATGTGAGAAAGATTGAAATGAATATATATATATATATAACATACAAGGAATTAAAATTAGTCGTGCAAGATGTACATATTATGTTTAATACAAACGAAATAGTGTATATAAATAATATTATAAATAATATCAGTTAATTTTCATGTAGCACAATTATATGTTTCCTATCAAAGAAATCTTCTAAAAGAAATTTCTTTTCGTGTAATAAATCTTTTGTAGTATAGAGAAATTTCTTTTAGGAGATTTCTTTGGGGAAACATATGTAATTGTACTACATATAAACATTAAGTGATATTATTTATAATATTATTAATATTATATTTATTTAAATATTTACATACATTATTTCGTTCTTATTAAACATAATACATCTTGCACGACTAATTTTAATTCCTTGTATGTTATATATTATCCATTTAAATCTTTCTCTTGATAGATTAACAATCTATCGATCGTGTTGATATATTGTGTATGTGATACGTTGATATGTTGATAACCTTCCGGAAGTGAGGGAAAAGTGAAACCTCTTCGCGCGCCCGTATATTTTACATCGCGCGCAGCTACTCTTTGTCGGAAAGAGTTTGTCAGAGGGACACGTGAAATCTGCAGCCGTGAAATTTGCAAGCTTTGCGCGTGTACGCGCGAGAGACACGCGACAAGTGGCGCAACGAGTTTGGATTGACTTAAGTCCTGGAAGCTAACGAGAATCGACGAGAGTCGACCGGATTTGCAACATGTTATCTTCATGCATTCTCGACATGTCAACGTTCTCCCTACTCAACCCCCTCAAAATCTTCCCGTTCGTGCATCCTCATAATTATTCGTACGGTTAAAGTCGAGAGTACCGTCCCCCCTTCACATTTATAGTAAATATATGTATAACGCCGAGAGATAAGGCGAGAATGTAATTTGTGTGCCGCGACATCGAGAAGCTTCGCCCGATGCAGATAAGACTTGAAGTTCGATGGCAGCATCTTCCCATTTGGTCGAACGAGAACCGGTCATTACAGACGGTTATACTCTTTGCTTTGTGAATTAATGTGCCGGAAAAAGCAGTGATAAATTTATTTGTGATTTCAGCACCGCAACTATGTTACTCGACAATCTGGAAACTGTATTTCAGAAATTTAAACACATATTGAATCTTTCAGATCTTTAATTATTATATTTCTGCAGAAATTTACTTATAAAGTTAAATATATATATATATATATATATATATTGCAATATTATTGTTAATACAATAACAATTATAGAATTATAGAATCGTTATGCAAATTCTATATACGTTACTTATTTATGTTTCTGATTATCAATAAAAAATAAATTTTTTACTGAAGAAACTTTTAAACATATTTCTACAATACATTTTTGTATGAATGATCTTTATGATTCCACGATTTAGATCCTTTCATACATCGCTCGTTATCTACATATTTAGAAGGCGTTGTCGTGTAAAGGACGACAATTCCTAGAAGTGCAATTGCACGAAGCATATTGCGATACGTCAGATTAAATTAATTGAGAAATTGAAAATGGACGAATTGACGAACAAATGTTCATCCCGCGTGATCGATAATTAAGCCGCACTTGTTAATTATTCCTCTTATTACTACTTGATATTTTCCCTTTCCCTCCCTCGTCAACGTCACTCAGATTTATTAGCCATTCCCGCTTGCACCTGCAACGGGAGTTTCGTTCCAAAGCGACCAACGGATCGTGACGAGAGATTAAGGGTTACAACCCGAGACAAATCTCGATCGTACGCCAGGCCACGAAGGTTTATTACAGGGTGCCGCTACATTAACGAGCGGCAGTTATCATCGGAATTGCACTCCCCGCTCTGCTGTTTGTCGCTCTTCTTCCCGCAACTGTGCTTTCGAGACTTATAATAAAATTAACAACCCACCACTAATAAACTTCTGATAAATTCGTCCCGAGAACGCGAGACGAGTTATTTAATTCGATCCCTGCTAACACGACGTAGTTATATAGATATATGAGAATTCCAATGATAACAATGAAAAGAAAAATGTTACTTGTAACTTGGTCTTAAAATATTATTTTGTGTTATATATATGTTTTTTAAATATATTATGAATGATATATAACATTTTTAGAAAAAATATATGTAGCACATTTTAAAAATAATTTACAATTTTTGATGTAAAAAAAGATGATGAGTGGTAAATTTTAATTGAATAACCCAGTTCGTGTAAAATTTTACTTTCGGTAGTCTTTTGGGAACCAAGTCACAAATATATAAAATTGACCACATATGTGAGACGAACAATTGTGCATGCTCTTCCCTCTGCCCGAGATATCTCATCTCGGGAGAGAGGAAAAAAGTGACGCTTCTCTTGACAGATTTCCGGTCACACAAGTCCGGGAAACGAGGGCATCCGGAATTGGCACGATAGCTTGAATCGTTTCGGACCGCCTGGGCAATGGTAGAATTGCGAAACTTCCCGTGAGTTGCGAAAGCGGTGACGGAATCGCATCGCTCTGATCCGCTGCAGCCGCGAGGTGGTACGTAAAGAAGACCATGCATTACGCATCGGCCGCAAGTACTGCACACTTATGCGTAACAAAGGATGCCTTCGTATGGTTGAAAAAGACAGTCCGTGTACACTCCGGCCTAAGATCGTTTCCGTTAAATATTGTGTCTCTCTGCTAATATTTTATATTTTCAAATAGAGACCGTTTGAGAGAAAAGCAGAAACAGATTTTTACGAGAAAGATTTAAAGATTTTGCGCGATGCTTAGATATAATTGTAAATAATTTTTATACAAAAAAGGAATCAAGCACTTTCTTGCGTAAAAATTTATCTCGGGAAAAGAGATATGACAATGGAGACTACAAGAATTTAAATCAAAGTTTAAAAATCTATGCTGCTGCTTTAATCAATTATTTTTTAATTAATCAGTAATCGTAAATATATTCATATATTTATAGATTTATATAAAAGGAATAAAATAAGCAATATTATATGTCTCTTTGTCCATTGCTTTTTAGATTTTTATAAAGAATAAACATTTTTATCTTCAGAGCATATACGAATCATATAATTTTGTGTGATGACTTGTGTTATGTCAAAACAAACGTTACATAGCAATTCGACAATATAAAAAATGGATAGATTTAAAAAGTAAAACCCGGTTTTAACATTCATTCGTTACGACGATATTCACTTTTTCAATTCACTGTACTCGTAAAAAGGATCGCGTGCAATTTTGCCCTCTTTCGCCTCGATTTCGGTCGAGGTTTTCGAGGAGAGAGATTTCGCGCATCCTCATCGACCGATATGGCGGGAAAGTCTGCGGCGTGAACGTTCATTCATGCTTCCGCGGCTTACAAACCGGAGCGTCGCGTCGTACCGAAACGGTTAACACGTAACGGACGTGTTATTTCTATTTTCTTCCTTTTCGAAGAACGATCATTTCTCTTTGAAGTAGGCGTCTCCCGAAATTTCCCGCGGCTCGTCTTGACATCACTTTCCGCCGCTTCGCCCGATACTTTCCATCGGGGAACGCCTTCTTCCTTCCGAACTTCGTTCTCAGTAGTTATCACTTCGCGGATATGAATGGCGAAAGATACATTGTGCGTCCTAAAATAAGAACTTCGCGTTAACGGGATGGAGAGATCGTGCAAACAGAAATTTCGTGAATGACCGTTATCTGTCTGCCTAAACGTCAATGTGCATGATATTCGCTATTTCAACATGCTCTCTCTTCCTTCATTAATGTGCTTCTTTATTCATGCTTCAAATTTTTCTCAACATCTTAATAATTTGCATAGCAGAACTAGTAATGTGTCGGTGTAATAATAATATGTGAACAAATCCTTTTGCAATCTTTGTTTAGTTGTTTTATAATATATTGTTGTATATTTTTAATTTACTTTTTTTATTAAAAAATATGCAGATTTTGAGCATCTTGTAAACTTCTTTTATATTACAAAATTATTCAGTAGAGAAAATGTTCAAAATTTCAAATTTTATTAACATTTTATTTATATTTAAAAACTAGAACTAACTAAAACTCTAACACATATATAGAGATAACAAAGAAGATTTTGAGCTAAAACTGCATATTTTAATATTTAAGAAATTACGTTTAACTAAAATTCAATAAAATCTGAAATTTATTAGATGACATATAAGACACTCATATTAGACACTTTGGAAAGTATACAACTCTAACATATAATGTAATACATTTTATACGATGTAGAAGAAGTCGTAGCTTAACACGTTATTTAAAAACTATACTTCTGTATCGTTCCTTCTGTACGCTTGCCTGTCTGCATATAACCGCAAACAGATCTCTCCTGTTCTCTTTTCGTGACGGACACAAAATCGATTTCTTTCTTGCAAAGAAAAGTGAAGCTTTTGTGTCGCCGGATTCCGCGAAATTTCTACAATGTTTTTCTCTTTCTCATGGTACTTTTTTTATTTATATTGAATATTAATAATTGTAAATAAATCCTAATAATTATCTTTTTAAATGTTACTTAAATTATAATATAATGAAGCTTTTTTTTTAAAAAAGAAAAATTCGATTTATATTTTAGGAAAGTTTTATATATAATAATTTATAAAGGAATATATTTATAAATTATTGACTCTTCTAATATATATATAGAAGTCACACAGAAGAATAAAAAAAATTTTTTTATGCAATAATCATATTTTTTCTTTTATAGTATACTTATATTATAGTTTCAATCAAAAATTAAATTTTTAATTATTTTAATTGAGTTTCTTTATTCCCGAAATCTTTATTATCTTTTTTAAATTTCGCATTTAATTTAACTTCGTGACAATTTTTTACAATAATCAAATTCATTCTCTTATTGGGTAAAATTCATATTCTTTCCCAAAAATTATTATTCTTTATAAGCTCATCGTACACTTTATTTTAATTGTGCTATGACTAAATTAGCATTGCTTCTTTTCAAAACTACCCGCATTTTCGATATTCGTATTCATTTGCGTAAACACTAGAAAGTCTGAAAGTAGCGAACCTCTTCTGTTACAAGATATAAAACAATTACGATTCCAACATTGCAATTACAATAATATTATTTGTAATTGCTTTTCTGTTTTGAAGCAGAACGCAGTGTATTTGTAACTTCTGCGAATTTATCGATGTTATTTCAATTCCCGAGAAATCATAAATTGTATACACCAAATTAAGTCATATCTGAATACATGGACAACCGAGGACGCAGATTGTAATTGCGGATTGTAATTAGCGCAGCTTGCTGCGACTCATTTCGAGAGATCACTCTGTAATGTCAATGTTCTTGCACGGACGCGATATCGGAACCGATCGCGATTTCCCATATAGGCCGATAATTAGATGTCCAAGAAGGACTTTATTTATCATGAGACATTTCCATTTGCAATAGCTATGTCGTAGCGATTATAACGATAATTATTAATAGTAAGCCACTCACGCAATTTTTTTCTCTTTTCTTCATTCACTGATGATGAAGACACTTGTTTCACATCTCTATGTGAGCTTAAAATAACTTCAACAACAGTGTATGACAAAATTGTTTCGTTAACATCTGCAAATTGGGATTGAGATGAGAATCGAATTGCACCAATGTTTGCTTTAATCAACACAAATTGTTATATTTCTTACTACATGATAGGTATAGCTTGAATATCATTCTATTGCTCTCTCTACAGCATTCGCTTTCTACAGCTTAATAGAAATGAAAGTGTGTTGACTAACCAAACGTTTAGTAAACCAATAAAACGAGAGAAAGAGAAAAAAATCCAGTAAAAGAATCATAAATTAAAAACAAATAATATCTTAAAACTAACTCACTTTCTTATCAGTGATATTCTTAAACGTATTGAAGTGATGCAAGACGTTTTTATTTAAAACTTTTAAGAAAAAAAACTAATGCACATTATGGCACATTTTATTTTTAATAACATGATAAATGTTACTTTGACTCTATTTGTGGTGTTATCTCTAATTGCAAGTTTCTATTTTTGCATATCGTAACTGTTAATATTTTTTTACAAATTGCGCTATATCGCGGTAATTAGTACTTTATCAATCGTATTATCCAATATTTACATCTTCTCGTAATAGTCCAAAGTCCTTCTAAAAATATCTATTAAGAAGATTATTAGTATCTATTTAATACATTTCACTAATTGTATCCAGTTCATTAATTTAGTTAATACATCGATGCATCAACATATACATATGTATATACAGAATGATTTAAACATGTGTCAATATTGTAACGATGAAATCTATGTTCGAGCAAATCAAATGTTATATGTGTATATGTATATGTAGGTGTTTTATAGTAATTTCCTATAAAATATTTATAAAATTTGAAAAAAACTTATTACCTATATTAATTGTTAATTATTATTAATCTAAATATTCCTATCATTCTACATATATTAATTCAATACATTTGCTTTCTCAAACCTATAAACCTATAATTTATGCATTACGTGGAAAATTTAAAAATGCGCTTAGTTCTGTGAACAAGTCTATTGCGATGTCTTAATCTATTTATGTAAGGACTAAACTAATTTAGGACCGTTTAATCTCGATGCAGTTCTCGCCCTGCATTTTAATGCAGGCGATAACTTCAGGAGAAGCGGAGAATGGAGCAAAGAAAATGATAGGAGAGGTAAGGTAAAGGAAATAGGCGTTCGCATTGTGTTCGCACAGCTGTTTACCCAGTTTTCCAACAGCGGCGCCAACATTGCGATCTATTTTCGTCTGCATTGTATCGATACGCACGTGCATTCATTGCGCGCCGCGGGTGGGTCGAGACGTAGGGGGAAAATATGACGATGAAGAAGGATGCTTTTCTTCGATCGTGATCTATGCGACGATTCACGTCACAAGCGAACTAGCCTTGCATTTGCATGAGACAAGATGTGTTATACGAGAACACGATCGCGACAAATGTTTAATTGTCAAATCGAAACGTGCTGCTTTGCAGCTGCTTTTATTTTCACGATTAAAAGATTAATCTCAAAATTTATACATTCTCCATTCACATGCAAATTTTTATGCAAATTTTAAATGCTAATTTTTTAGCTAATATGTTACATATTTATCGCTAAAATTTATATATGTTTCTTCTTTACGCTCTAAAAGCGATATCCCTAAAAGAGTGTATTTATTACAATAAATTGCTATGTTTCGATTTGTTAAATCGACGTACCGTAACACGAATCATAACATTAGTTATAATTCAAGCCTCCTCCTTTTTAATTTTATATTCGCATTCTTACGTCACAAATTACCGAGGGTTATTTGTCCGGCTAATAACGAGACGAAGGTAATGATAACGCTTATAATTAACAGTTAATGAGCCTTGGCACAATTAATGACTCAGCCGATCGTGATTAACGGCACTTATTCGAAAACCCGTCGCAAACTAATTGCAAACATTACTTCCGCAAGATGTGCAATACGTTAATCGCTCCGACAATATGCCGGACAAACATAGACAACATATGTATCACGCGAAAATGTTACGAAGTGTAAATATGACGTCTTGAAAGGACGGAAATTTTAATTCATCTTTGTAGAACAATATTGTGAGGCAAAAGAACTGTTTCTAAATGAAATATAACATTGTCTCTCTAAATTGAAAGTGTCAAATTATATCGAAGGCTATTCTTAAGACGGCGGGATTTAAATCTTAAGATTTATCTCAAGATTTAACTAGAAATGAACAAGAAAAAATCGCGAATATTGTGATGCGCGAGGTAATTGTGAATAGATAATGTCTCGCATTGCAAAAATAATTAGTCCACTTTTCGAAATCATTATGTTTTTCCGAGTAAAATTGCGTTCAGATAGTAGCGCGGCAATTATGGAACTTCTTGCCTCATTGCCGAGGTAGAATAATTAAAATATTCTGGGTTGCACGTTTTTCGTTCCTGATCATTATGCTTAATATCTACTAATCTTTTGATCTGCGATATCGCACATTACACATGCGCGAATTGTCCACTTTTTGGTGACCTAGAGACTCTTATAACGATTATTATATATCATTATCCGTATCGTTTAAAGTTTAAATTTTTGCTATTGAGATATTTATGTTGATATTTGCATTATATGTATATACATATACAGGGTGTCTGGTAATAATCGCCCCACCCATCGTGTGCAGATGGAGCGGGTTAAACCGAGTAGAAAAGTCCTCTATCGTTTTGCGATCTTCGCAATAATTAATGACAAATTAATTATAAAAGGTCGGCCAATTCGCGCGAATATAAGCGCGGGGCAAGAAGAGACATAAGCGTGTATAATACGAAAATCATTGCCAAATATCATAAATATTGCAACACAATGTCAATCTCATCAATTTAATTAATTGAATGATTTTGATATAACAAGTACAATTCGTTTAATTGGTAACGAGCATGCTACATTATGTGCAGTATGCTCAGAGAATGAAAGCGATTCTGTCACTTGCCAATCTGGACACGATGCGATAAAGTTGCGATCATTTCTCGAAGTAATTTTGATTATTTGATTGAAATAAAAACGATGCGTTGCGTAAAGTTTACGATGCCGATTGTATTAAACGCGCATTCACACGCAATCGATTCGCAGCGCAAAACTCTTTAACATCGCAAAACTTTTTAACATCGCAATTTGTCATATAATTATATATAAAATTTAATCGACAAATAGTTGTATGAATATTAAAATTGCTATTTAGAAAGGGAATAGAGATGGTAAGAGGCAAGCAAGGATTTTCTTAACATATGTATTAATGTGTATTAATTAATCCGCGCGGAGTCATCGTTTGATAGCCAAATCATAGTCATTCTATTATTATAGTTCAATAAAAAAATCGTAGTTTGGGAGATGCATTGACACGTCTCACGGTTTATCGGTGGCATGCCGAATTTCCTGACCTAAATACTCCACGCGGACTCCTCGGGCGATGACCAATAATCAAAGTCGCTCGATTCTCTGATCCAATAGAAAAGAGAAATTCGTGTCTTACTGGCGTTCTCGATTTTCTTCTCGTATCCTTCTTTATCCTCCTCGCATCCTTCTCGCGTTATCTCTAATTGTTTTTAAAAGGCACGCTCGAGCGAGCTCTGCTCGTATCCTTCTTTATCCTCCTCGCATCCTTCTCACTCTAATAAGGCATGCTCGGCGAGCACCACTCGAACTCGGTACGCAGAAAAAAACAAACAAAATACTGTTGATACTTTTTTCGACGACCTTCAATTGTTTCGGTGTCATATAATCGTTTAGCCGCATGTCCATCTGTCATCGAGTTTCTTATCGCATGTGATTTATGTCTCAATTTATAGTTACTCACACAAATTTATTTCATACATTTTATTTACTCACACACGCGATTATAACGTCGGTGTAGTTCCATTCATTTTCTACGAGCGTAGAAAATAAATGTATAATCATTTCTCGCCCCGCGCTTATATTCGCGCGGATTTGGCCGATCTTTTTTAATTAATTTCTCATTAATTATTGCGAAGATCGCAAAACGATAGAGGACTTTCCTACTCGGTTTAATCCGCTCTATCTGCCCACAATGGGTGGGGCGATTATTACCGGACACCCTGTATATAGTTATAAAATATGCTTAGTTGCAATCTGACAATGAGAATAAATTGACATATTGTACACATGATAAAATAAAAATGTATGATATTCAAACTTATTCTCTTTCGCTTCTACAATCCATTTTATGAGCTGCATATTCGTGTACATTTAGTGTTGATGTTAAAAATGATATTAAACATTTTGATCACGATTTTCAATGTAATATCTGGCTTGAGAATCGCGTTTAGCTATTACATAAAATAAGCATGTGCAAAGATCCAGGGCGTCATCAATTGACAAGTGATACACAATCTTGACCTAGATCCGACCGTTTCGAGTTGGCAGCTGTCACGGTAACTTCTCAGCGCATCGCGATATATTTAATCCCAAGGTTGTCACACATTGGCAGCGCCCCTCTTCATCTAGATAGATTCGAGCAACGCCATGCTACTCACCTCTCTCCTAGGAGAGCAGCCAATAAAGTGATGCCGACAAACGGCGCCGACGCACTCGGTTTCTCTCCTTCTCTGGGTGAGGTAGTTTGCCGAATGAAATCTAACAGAGGATATCTTATGCGCGCGCACCGCTGCTCCGGAGGATGCCTATTGGCGTGATAAAATCGCATCTGCATTCGTGCCTTGAGTTAAGATGGACGTTGTGCGATGGTACCTTAGCCTTAGATCATGGATCATGCACTAGTACTGTCATTATCCGAATACGTCAAATATTTCCCGGGTACCCGAGAATTTTTTCGGATATTACACAAACAAACGAGTATTTATTTATTTCGATATAATTAGCATGGGCGTCCGCAGGATTTTTTCCAGGGGGAAGGGCATGATTCAAAATGTTACTTCTAGAATTAGAATACTGATAATTTGAAATTTATATCTTTTGGTAGTAAAAGCTTTCTCGTCACGACAAGGTGAGTGTATGTCGAGAAAGGTTTTCTTTGCATTTTTTATTTTTTTTTATTTTTTTTTGTTTTTGCTGATTCCAGGGAGGGGGGCAAATGCCCCCTCTTGCCCTTCCCCCCTGCGGACACCCATGATAATTAGGCAACAGAGATTGAAAAACTACGGGGAATACTAGTTAAATTAGACCGAGTTTTTTAGCTAATCGATTCTGCTTTTTATTTCGCATATAAAAATATTAGATGAAATGAGATGATTATAAGATAAGATCCAATATGAGATCATTGAAAATTAAATACATTATTATACACATCCAGTTTTATTCGCGCCTACTAATTGCAGAGCGTTATTCCTTAATAAAAAATATACATATAATAACACATCGAAATAGCAGCATCGGAATAATATATTTTATTAGTACCTGGATACCCCCCCCCCCCCCGAATATGCCTTGCGATTTAATATCGAATACTAGATAATGTCTAAGATAACCGGGAGTTTAGGTATAATATCTTTGAATTTAATAACGGAAAATATCCAAGTATAGAGATAAGACTCGATTTATATTAATTATCGCGTATTTGTAATATGCTGTTCTTAACGATAAAATAAAATAAGTGTAGGACATAAATGTATAAAAAGCAATGATTGTTGTGTGGAAAAATGAACGAAATATGCGATCTAGGAAAACACAGTTTAAATGTGGTATATTGTCAAGATTTGTTATTGAACGATCATCATTTGTTAATCCACTTGGAGTTAAATATTAGATTTAGTCGACGGATTTATCAGTATATACATATGCCAATCAGATTGCTTTGAAAATCTCAATTGCCGCTATTTAATGATAACATTTAATATGATACTGGAATAGTTTAATTCTCTCTATATTTTGTACGTTAATCGCAATTAATTAAATTGTTGCGATTAGTATGTAAAAAATACGCGACAAATGTATATTATATAAGCTAATCTTGTGCAATCAAGAGACATACACACACACACACACACTATGCTCGAATCTGTCACGTACTATCGCGGCGTAAGCTGAATACATATTACTGCGCGGAATTTCAATTGCAAAATAAGCGGAGAGCAACTTGAATTTAAGAACACGCCGTCTCGATACTCAATCGTTTATGCGTAGGGAGTCGCGGAGACCGCTAATTACCCATCCGATAATCTACGACACGTGTCGCGCGAAATGACAGTCGGCGTCATTCCAATGGAAATACGCAAGTATCATCATACATTCGTACATCCATCGCCGGGTTAATTACAGTATCGCTCCCACCGCGGGGAAGAATTAATCTGCTATTATTGAAAATTCATCCCGACACTGATACAAAACGGAACACTTGCATCCCGATCCCCTTCCTGCTCCGCGAGAAGGAAACCGCCCATCGCCGATGCTTAGAGCACATCTCACGCGTTCTATCGAGCTGCGGAACAATGGTGGGGATTTTACACGTACGTTATATTACGTTTCTTCACCGGACTATGCGCGATTCTCGGACACGACGGGGGGAAGACGCGCGCGCGTCATCCCCTTCGTTCCCTACCACGAGGACGCCGGCGTAGTCGCGCGCCAGCACCGGTAGGCGTGGTCTCCAGGTAGCACAGGAGACCGGTGCGCAGGTGAGAGAAGAGTGAAACCCGGAGCGAGGAGACCAGGTAAGGGGAAGCTATACGGGCCAGCCACAGCCGACGGCCACAGGCAACGCACAACGCACGCACGCTCATCCGCGCACGCGAGAGACCGTGCGTGCCCTCCTCGGCCACATCGCGGGGTCAGTCGGGGTCCTGCTCTTACTCAGGATACTCCGAGAGAGGAAAGAGCTTCTTCGTATGGGCTGACGCTCAAACATCCACAGTTACCTGTAATCGTAGTCGTCACCCTAATCGTTTGCTCTCATACGTCGTTGCAACCGTACGTGGTCGCCCCGATCGTCACGAAAAGCAAGAAGAAGAAATCAACTTTGAACCATCATTTTGACATTAGAGAGATTCTGTGAAGGGATTTAAAGTCTCGCGCATCTTCGTGTATCTTCGAGGTTCTGATCGAAGGAAATCGAAGTATCGGAGACGAAAGATCGATATCCAGACGGTACGTTTACGTTCGCCACGGTCGACCTTGATGAACCACGTGGAACGCTCCTGGAAGGAGACTCGGCTGCCCGGCGAGCGGGACTTGTTTCAGGATCGTCCGAGAGAAGATTTGATTCCGCGTTTATCGGGCACACGCGTATTTCCGCGACCGGTATCTGTGCGAAAACGACGTGTGCCGGAAGTTTAACGTTTGCTGAAGAAATTTGTGTGATACGCGCTGGACACGCACAGTGCCGGGAACCGATATAAGTGCGCGACCCTTCATATGAACGGCGTAGAATTTTAGCGCATCCTTCTTGCCACGACACCTGAACGTGATGTGTGGTGAGTATAGGAGAATTTGATTAATACGTCCAAATACGGCGGATGTTTGTTGATTAAAACCCACCTAACCAGTTCAAACCGACGCGATAACACGTGACACATTCATTGATTGACTTATTGTTAGTTACTGAAATATACACTTTGGCAATCACAATAATCTTGTACGTATATCATATTTCTCGCACATACAACATTGACTTATCGAGAGCTTTATTTTATACTTATTTTACTATATGTCACGCAGATAATATATATAATTTGTGATCAATTATAATAAAAGAAAACTATAAAATTTGTATACAAGTAAAAATTTGTATACAGTTATTATATAGGCGTAAAAAAATCAAAATTAAATTTTTGACAATAAAATTTCATGACATTCACATTTTCAGACTTTTTATGATATGCAATTCATAATTTTGTAGTTTGACATACATATAATTTCCGAAATAAAAAGTTGGATTGTATATCGAAAATTCGCGTTGAATGCTGATCAATTCATTTATGTCTTGCTAATCAGTTATTAAAACAAAAAACATATAATGATAAATTTATATTTATTTGCACGAAATGAATATATCGATACCATAAGAGTGATATATGCATACTATTAATCATTAACTATATATACTTTTCTTATTCGAAGTGATATGAATTCGATTTCTGACATTACCATCGTATCATTACATGACGCTGATTTAAAGTTAAAGAGAAGATTAACTTTTCGCGTAAATTTCCACGACGTTATCGCAACTCTTATCAGAAGTAATCGCTTGTGTTTTTTTTCGCTGATCTGCACCTGATTTTTTTTTACCACCTTGTTTTAAATATTACAATCGTTTCCATACGAATTTCTCTTTCTTTCGTTAATATTACAATCGTTTCCGTACGAATTTCTCTTTTCTTCGTCAACATTTTGAACCGATTACTTTTATGTTTAACATTTTAAGTAACGCAAAGCACGTAAATAAATATATTTGCAAATTTATTGCATTTTTATGACATAATAGTACTTGTTAATAACAATTGTTAATAGAGAAATCCATTTGAAATCCGTTTGACGTTTTGTCTCAATTCGTATTATCACGTTTATTTAATGAATAAGAGCTGATTTATCGCATGCGTTTCTGCGAAAAGTTTTCAATTGAGTATTGAGTTTACCTTATCAGGTATCGATTGTGCATTTTATCGTCGCATGTTTCATGAATAATTTACGTCCAATATTTAAGAAGCGTCAAGATAACTCATCGTATTTTTGTCGAAACATATTTCCGCCGTTAAATCACATCTGCAATTTCGTTACGTATATATCGCTCTCGATCTTAATAAGAGATTTCGTGTAATTCTTTCATAAAAAAATACACAGATTGTGTGTATTTGCGCAATCTGTTCTAACGAGCGGCTCGGATTCTCGGTTTTTGTCTTTTCGTGTGTGTTCGGAAAGCAAACACTACAATTCTAATTTCAGATACGAATGCTAGTTGACTCATTCTGTAGACTTTTAAAAACACGCATACATAACTTTTTTCCGAAAAACGAAATTTTTTAAAATTTGTATCTTTGCAATTTTATTCGCCAGAACTCGAATTTTTCTTTAATCTTTCATAAAAATTATTAAGGTTTTGATATTTTTACAAATGAAAAATTATTTTAGAAAATATTATTTGTTGATTTCAAATGGCTTTGTTACCGAATATTTTATATACGTTGCATATTCTGTACACCCACACACACCCACACACACACACACACACACACACACACACACACAGAGAGAGAGAGAGAGAGAGAGACATGCACTCTTAAAAATAAATTTGTTTACTTCACTATACGTATCTCTATTCTCAGATCTAATATTAGATTATAATTAGATGCAAGTAACGTTTATGGAAGCCACAAACATTGTTTAAATAAATGAAAGATTTTTGCGATGCGCGTATATTATTGTAATCACGAAGCGAATACTATGGATAAGCCACATGGCGATAAGCAAAGCACGGTGCATTAGAATAACTGTATTTTAAACACATAATTGAATGCAAATGTTACTGTTAGAAACACGTGTAAATTTCCAAAACATTACTGAACTTTGCCTCCTTGCATAAAAAGTACCATGACTAGCATACACGCAGTTACTTGCAGATTAAAAAATATATGAAATATTTACATATCTAAATAATTACTATCTTTTGCAGAAAATATAAATAAATAGTTTGTTAATTATGTTAAATAAAAATTCATGATTTTGAGAAATTCTTTAATAGATGTACATATGTATGTTGAATATTTCTAAGCGCAGATTGTCAGACTGTGTGCTCAGATTATAAACAATTTATTTAAAACTAAAAGACGTATATAGCATCAATATTCAAATAGTTATTTAATCTTTTTATTAAATGCAAACTTTATGGTCACTTGCCATTATAATTCTTTCTTAACAGAAACATGGATAGATCTTTTTAATTTGCATTTTTAATGGATTCATTAAATTCATATATTACACATTGGATTACCATTACAATCGTATCATACTACGATATCGAAGAACGCGTTCTTATTAAAATTTGAATTTATTAACCTTGAAGTTAAAAATTAGATGCTTATATATCTCCGTTCAAAGATGCAGCGACAACACTCGTATAACTTATTGTTAGCTGACAAAAATCCGTCTTAAAGAGACTCGAGGGAAGAACATCTGACACTTGTTCATACAGCTCTCTTAATCAAGGCTTCGCGTAAATATTCATGATTATTTTTCGAGATTTCATACGAGTCGCTGCGATGGGAGTTACTTTCGTAATTAACGAACAAACAAGGTTGGCCTCTCAGGTGAAGCTTAAAACACCAGTTTATCATTAATTAATCAATTGGTTTGATTAGCGGATATCTTCTTATTGTCTACTACTACTTGGATTTGATGAATGATATGCACACATCACTATTATTATATAGAAATTTATGAAAAACAGTAACGGAAAAGAGAGAGAGGGTCGAAATCGGAATAATATGATTATGTTTACTATACATGAAAATTCCGTGATTCTGAAATTCGTGCGAATTGGAAATTTTGCATTTACGAGAACATTGTGAATCAGAAAGTGATGAATCGATAATTAAAAGAATTTCTTCTCGTTCTTATTGATTACGGCGATAAGAAAACGAACGACTCATTGATTCGGAATTTACATTGCGTGAATGCAAACGCGTCAAGTCTTAAGTGTCAAATTAAGAAATGACGCAGTTAATGTACCGAATCTGTCAAAGCGACAGGTATTTCCACAAGTGGGGGACTGAGCGTTGAATCAATCAATCTTCATCATTAATCGAAGATTTTTGTTATTGCACCGATTATCGCATATTGGCACTGCAATTCGTTATCATTTCTCTCAAATTTGTTACGTATTGAAGGTTGTGAAAATACCATCAGTTAACATTCGCTGTTAAAGATATTTGTTGTATCTGCAAATTCAACGATGATTGAATGCTAACACTCGAAAAAATATCTGTGATCAAATATATTTTTTATGGATATACATTTATCTTTTCTTCCTCTCTTTCTTTATTTATTCTGTCTAATCAATAATAATTAATTGCAATAGTGCACGCGGTAAATTATTGGCTATTATATCTACAATGTTGTTACATACATATATTATATGGTTATGTTACTGCAGTTATATTTTTCGGGAATTTTTCACTCGAGAATAATGTTTTTAATGTTTCTGCTTAGCATTATTTATACTTTATTGATTGTTGTTGTAAAATTAAAAAAAAACAGGGCATAGCTCTTATTCGTGAACAACATGATGCATGGACGATAACAACGTAAAAATGCAAAGCATGCGTGTGTGTGTTGTGTGTGTGTGTGTGTGTGTGTGTGTGTGTGTGTGTGATATCGTTAAATTGTTCTCACTTGTCAAAATATATCCGTCTAATCCGGATCTTGAATTTTCGACACAAAACATTGAAAACTTCCTGTGTCGAAAAAAATCGTAGGCTTTCAAACCTACGTTCTTCTTTATTTTTGTACAAAATCTCTCTAGCATAGTTCTATGTATATACTTTTCTTTTGGTAAACCCAATTAGCATTAAAAATATGTTCAAATCATATTTTTTGTGTCTTGCAATTTTAATTTACTTCTATTAAAATATAATTCAATATTTTAAATGTATCTCTCACATATACACACTTATATATGGAGCTTTAACAAATCAATTTGAGTAGATCTTATTGACAATTTATCTAAATATATTTCGATTTTTCTAGGATATAATAGATACTAAATGAAATAATATATCATGTGTTCACCATTCTATTTTGCAGTAGTCTTTTCCGTCTATAACTCGGCTTTTCATTATAACTTATTAAATTCAAGATGAAGATTGACTTATTCGATTTATTCTCTGCTCTCCACGCATTCTTTTTTTCTATTAAATCATCATTTAACGCGTTTACTAAAGAATTATGATCAGCTGCATATTTTTTTTTCTAACTATGTTGACTGCATCTTGTTTCCTCTTTTTAGTTCATGCCTAAAATCAACAAAATAACTTATATTTATAATAAACATCCTTCGACGATTGGCAGAAAATTGCATTGCGCGCTGTTATATCTATGGTAACGTAACTCGAGTAATAAATATTCTTCATTGCCGGCGCATGAATTATGTAGGAATGCGGCTCGTACGAACGCATTACAGATTTACTCAAACAACGAGTAGCGGTTATTAGTCGTAGTTTATGCGGTCGCGATTCTTATCCATGCAGTGGAACCTTGGAGCCAGTGATTTACTTCGTGGATTATCACCGCTTTCCGACGCATCATCGTTTCACGCAAAACGGCTATTTCTATTTCCGCTCACGCATCGCGTGGTTTACAAATTATCTACACTGACAAGAAATTGCACTTCGTTGCAATTGCAATCATTTTAAAGTTTGTCATATTATTTGCATTTGTAATTTGTTAAGGTTGAGGGAGAGTTCTCTTTTATTAATATGTAAATTTATATGAATTTAAGTATATATGTATATATTATTATATTATATATATGTATATATTATTATATAATTCTCAGAGCTTTTTTTGAAAAATGCACACTAAACTCATCAATGCCATGGCTAAATAATTTTTTTTAGGATGTTACACACACACACACAATCTGCAAAAATTCAAGAAAGCTAATGTCATTATAAAATATAATTGCAAAGCGCAACCTCTGCACAACGTATGCCGCTGAAGAGCTCATCTGATCGCTAATCGGCGCTCGCTTTCAAAAGCCTTATTCTGTCAAGTTTGCGCTACCGAACGATTGCCGCGATATTTTATCGTGATTCGTCGCGAACAAAGTTCGAGCAATTACATCTGTCTGATCTCGTGCGATTAAGATCTTGATCCTCTCTCGATTCCTCCGTCCGTCCGTTCATCGCGCGCGAATCGCACACGCACGATTTATAATTCATTTCACTGGCCGACAGGCCGTTTGTGATTTCTTCCTCGACTGCTCCGACCGCGCTTTTTTTTATACCGCCGCGAATCTGATACACGTGAAACGCGGCGACGACCGCCGACAATGCATTAAACGCCGACAAGCTCGCGTTAAATGCGACGAGCATAAACATCCTATATTTATCAATGTGCGAGATTTTCGTGCGATACGGAAACCAGCAGCGGTTTAAATAATCTTCCAACTGAATGACTGTTATAAATATTCATTTTATAACCGCTAGTACTTTTTCCTATTTTCTCTATTATCAAGCAGGACGAGATTAATGTAATGTACAATGAGCTCGTAATTTGGAAAACCTTTTGGCATCTTTCAATTTCCACGATATACACTTTCTGCGGTAAACGATCTTTCTGATTTTGATATTGCGGATCGTGTATCATAATTATAATTAATTATCCTTTATGATGCTTGGGTTACAATTAATTTTTAAATCGACACGAATAAAGCATATTTAAATCGCGATAAATCTGCTGTATATATAAAAGTAATGCGCACATAAACGATCATATCGATTGTGATAATTTCTTATTTATGAAATTTTTAATCATGCTTATTTTGCACAATAATGCTATTTTGCACAAATAAATATTCTAATATTCAGAATTACATTTTGTAAATATTTTAGCGCAACAATCTTTCATTACGAATATTTGTATATTTTTGCCAAGATACAAAATAGATTTCGAAGACACACACTTACGTTATGTAGCACAGTTCTCGTTTCGCAATTTTTTCAACACAATTATTTAAAACACAACCAGAATCATGATCGTGATTTGGCCCGTAATAATTTTTCATTCATGCACGCACGATTGACGAAACAATTTCGATCGCATCGCACGCGATTAGCATCATCAGATTTTGTGTCACGAAAGAATCCGTTCCAAGGCTCCATGTATTATTCATTTCTTTGTTAACAGAATATGTTTCGTGTATGTTATAAATGCGTTTGCGAAATGCAGCCGACTACGCATGTTTTCACACGAGTTTGTTCTTCTTACTAAGGTTTCGTGTGGTTTTTTTATTCTATATAGCTTCATGGTAATTGTCGACAATAGAGTTAAGAGGGCTAACAGATAACGCGCTGAAAAATTAAAATTAAAATTAAAAATTATAGTACCCTATAGTTGATGAAAAATATAAGTGACGTAAATAGTTAAAAATAATTGTTAGAAATTATTAAAAAGTGATTGTTGTTACACATTTTATTATGTTTATTATTATGTGTACATTATAATAATATTTATTATAGATTTATATATATCAAACTTCTCTGAAACTTTTTGAAAAAATCAATATTATATAACATTGTTACATATAATCTCTGATAACAGAGATTTTTTAAAACAGAAAAGAAATACTCATTTTATTTTAATATTCTTTGTCGTAAATTTCTTCGTTCTTATCTAATTTAGTTTTAGTTGAGGTATTAATATTTATACATTACTTGATATTGCTTAGACATTACATATTTATAAATTACTTAGACATTTATTACTCTTGACTAAGTTAGTGTGCTATACATATATTAATATACATTTAAAAAGATCTCAAAAAAAATAATGCTTTAATCATCTTTACAAAAATATAATAGATATTGATCGACTAAACAAATGGAATCCATTAAATGAAAGTCTTCATAAAAATCATGTTTGCTTTATAAAAGTTTTTTAATACTTATTAAAGATCATTAACTTGAATAATTAAAAAAAAAAAATATGATACGAATTGTCACGATAACTCGCTGCTAAGTTATATCTAACATAAAATTTTAAGCATTTTATATCATATACGTATCTGACAATGAGTATGTACTAAAAAGAAATTTTGTCACTAATTATTTTGGCGCAATTATTAATTTTGCTATTCATACGTTGCTATTCAGACGTGTTTATACCTTGTGTTTGTGCGTTTTGGTACGAATAATAAGCCAATGCTTTTTACTCTCTCGCAATAGAAGCGGTACCTCGAACTTGGCACATGAAACCGGAACTTCATTGCAATCCCGTTGGAGTTCCGGCGGGCGCCTTGTCACCCCCGGCCACCCTCTCGCCACCGGGTAGTCCAAGCATAATCACGCTGCCATCCTCGCCTTGGAGCTCAGGTATACCGGGGAGCAGTTCGAGCACCATTGCCTCCGCTAATGCACCTTCGGGCCTTTGTCAACCCGTACCCGATCGTTTCAGCGCCTTCACCCTCGTCTCAAATTACAATCCCGATTTGAGACTGCAAAATCTACCACTCAGCGCTACCGTTGCCGCGCGAGGTAAGCCGCGAGATTTATCACCTTGCAAGTTTGCCAAAACAGTGCAAGGGAATAGCACGGAATGGGAGATAGAGTTAGAAAGCGGGGAGATATATATGATGGGAAAAGATGAAAAAGAGATATATATATATCGAATATTATCTAATTATGCTTATGCGTCTGTTATTTCTGTGTGTATGTATGAATCGTCCGAGATCCATTTCAAATATTATCTAAATTGTTTGTCTACTCTCTCCCTCCTCTTAATTTCACACTAATCTAATAAGATGATACGTAATTTGTAAATTTAGTGTTACACGCGAGGATTATGCCGCACATTTCCTTAACATGGTTTTCTTTATTGTCTCAGATATGCGGTGCGGACTGATGTACGGCGGTTACGGGGCATCCGGAGGTGCCTGGTGGGCTCGTCACATGGGTCTGCTGCTGCCACATTCTTTGCTCCCACCTACAAGAATCCCATCCCAACAGACGACACCGGTCACAAATTGCTCGCCCATTCATCCGGAACCTCTCAGTCCGGCGCGTCCCGGATCACCGCGAAGATGCACGCCGGAGAAAGCCAAATTCGGTGAGATTTGAATGTTTTTTAAAGTTAATCTCTATAATACCTATATTAAATGTTCATATGATGGGAAAAAACTCTTGCTTACGAATGTACTAGTTAAATGATTGAGCACCTTCGATTGATAACGGTTAAATTTAAAAGGATAAATTCTATAAAATTGTCTTTATCTGTTTTGTAAAATTGTCTTTATCTGTTTTGTTTCGATAAACTTTTTTAGAGCGTTTGAAAGTCTTTTTAAAAAAGTAGAACGGCTAACGAGCAATTATCGGTAAGTGGGTGCTATCAATCGATCAACGTTGTCACACGGGGCACCATTTATAACCATCGCTCGATTTTACTGCATGGATACTAATTACAATCAATTAATTTCTATCTTCTATATGCATATATATATATATATATATATATATATATGATGTGAAGAAACTATACAATTTCCCCACCTCATAATAATGATGCTACAAGATCAACTATAAATTAGCACTCTCTGATATCGTAAGGTTTTAACGGATAATACGGAATTTCTTATCTCTTTATGTATATATTTCGATATATATTTGGTATATAATCGATATACATATGTATATATCGTATATATGCATTTTCTATAAACTTTGTTTCTTGAATGTGTAAACTAGACTATTTAATACATGCAGTAATTAAAGATTTTTATAATTTCATTTTTTTATATATACAAAGAATTTACATAACGGAATTTACATTTGCATAATTTCCAACAAATAACTACGATTTAATTATATTATTCGTATCATGTGCATATCATATTTATGTATATATTTTAAGTAAATAAGCCGGTTCAAAACAAGTAAGTTCTTAAATGACGGAATAGACGGACGGCTTTTCGTTTCAGAAGAGGAGGTGCCATTGAACCTTAGCACGAAACCGAGCGACGTCTCGTCGAGTATCGGCAACAGGAAAAGTGAAATCTGGTCACCGGGCTCGGTGTGCGAGAGAGAAGCCAGGGAAACGAGAGCACCGTCCTCCAGGAGTCCGTCCTCGACCCCTATAATTACGCGGCAAATTCATCACTCGCCGCTTACTCCGCCCTCTTCGACGGAAAGGACTTTTCAAGTGAGTGTTAATATATTGCTATCTCTCCTTATCCTCTTTCATTTTATCTCGCGAACTGCTAAAGTTGTTTATTCCGAGAACGAATGACTCAATGTTGCGTGTGACATGAAATAACACTTAAAATAATCCAAACGCAACGCAGTTCATCATGATTTATAACATTGCGTGATAATACAACACTCTTTTCGGAAAATTCTTTTCAATGTGTCTCGGAAAAACTTCATCTCGCGCTATCTTAATTGATTCACAATCGAAAAAATGGAAAAAAAAACGTATCAATTACTTAATTTGAGAATCGCGACGATAAAAAATCGTAAAGAAACATTTTTACGATGCGATTCTCTATGAAAATCACACGGATTTCTTCAACAAGCTTTCGAGAAATAATATCGGTTCTTAAAATCTCAGACCCGCGGCTTTCACGATATTCGACCCATCGAATAGTAGCAAGTGAATCGCGAAATAATAGTATGCACAAACATACGTATGCCGATTTTACGCGAGATCGCCAAACACTTGACTCGAACTTTTACCGATGACCACATTCTGATACCTGACTTTATTAAGAAGCTTCGATTTCCGCGCACGAGGCTTGTATCGATCGATTGTCTGATCGCCTCTAAATAACGCATGGCCGATATTGCTTATCGACAGTAATTGGTCCCGTTTTAGCGACCCTCCCTTGTACTTTTCTTTTATATATTTTGAAGCTTTGATGCGATCTATCTATTTCCGAGAATCTAACGATATATATACATAAATATTCTAAATAATCTATAATTTCAACTGATTGATTTTAAAAGTCTAATTGATATTAATAGATAGAATAGATACCGCGGTTTGATATGGATTTATTTCTGCCTCGCCATTAATAAGTTATTTCATTATATTTTAACGAATATAATTTGTATATACATATATCTAGTAGGCATAGTCTAGGTTCTCTTTATAACGCTGTCCTATAAATTCAACGCTTTATAAAGAAACTAGGTTTTTTAATGAGATAATTAAAAAATGATTTTAAAAAATAAGATATTTGATAGCTATTTTACTTCAATAATTAATTTTTAGATGTGCAAACATTATGATAAAAAGTATTGTTAATTACGAATATTTAAAAATAATGCTACAATATCGATAAAGATTTAATAAGAATATTCAGGATGGAATCAAGAGTTATTTTATCAATCGTATTTTTAATCAATGCCTCATAGATATGTTGCCTACTAGTAATTCTTTTATAAGCGAAGAGAGACAAGGACATTATTCTTGGTCGGATTAATAGTTTACGAGCTGAACTTCTTAGAACGTGACAGCTTTTGAAAAAGGTCGCCGATAATCGATATGTGGAACTTCGCTTTTTTTTTTTTACGGCGGGAAAGTGCTTTTCGCCAATCTGATGGCCAAGTTACGTTGATTTCCTTGAAAATCGATATTTTTTACCGCAAACAGAAGAAGCGGTTTATTTCAGACAAGCGTTAACTACTGCGCGCATTATACAATCTATTTAGTTTCCAAGTTCATGACAGCACAATTCCAATTATTACGGCTAATTCGATAAATTTTTTAACCAAAATATCTTGCATATTAAGCAATATGTACTCATATATCTAAGTAAATAACTGATGTGTATTTTACACAGATGAGCAAAAAGAAATTCCAATAGATTATTATAATTCAAATAACATACATATATTCTGTGAATATTTTATGTAACGTCAAAAATATACTTTTGTGTAAGAATATTTTTATAAAACAAGTTTTAATGTTTTATGAAATGTTTATTTCACGCCAAATAATCTGTTCCTCGTATTTCTAATTGATTAGTAATAAATGGATCGGTACATCACGGCTTTCCATTATTTAAATCATTCGATCTAGTTATTCGTGTATTACTCCACATGTTCTATATATTCAATATTAATCTCCATTCTATATATTAATTATTTTTTGTTACTTGAATTATTCGATCCGACGATTCATATATTATTATACTCTCTTAATTCGGAAATAATAATGATAGCAAATTATCAGCAAGAGAAGTTTAAAGTGCAATGCGTAATAAATTCGAATTAATAAGCATTATTTAAGAAATAATTTAAATCTCATAGTACAATAAATTAAAATTCCCATTTCCCTAACTTCGATTCCTTCGAATGAATAAGTTGCGGGATATATTAGCTTGAATAAAGAATAAATAACGTCACACTTTGATACGCGTACGAATCGTTAATAGTGAAAGTTAAGTTAATCACGGATTGATAATAGCTAAACTTGTAGGGAATAATCGCGTTTTCTCTTGGAAACATGACGTGAACATAATCACACGACCAGTCGCTTTTTATATATTTGGCATCGCAACGCTATTGCAACGCTGGATGGTTGTTATAGGTAAATCATACTACTACTACTACAGACTCTGCTGCGAACACTGATAAAAGTAATCATTTTGTAAAAATATTCTCACAAAAAAATATATTTTTGACACTACATAGAATATTCATAAAATATATCATATTATCGCGGAAAAGGCTCATCGCATATCATTCTCCATGCAGTTGTCGTAAAAGAAATATTGTTGGCGTCAAATGCTTACACTCAAATGAGATGTCATCATTAACCATCACGCATCTGTTACAACGTAAGCACATCCTAATTATCGCTCATCTTCAGCCTACTTCATCACGGCGCGATGTCGCGAAATTTCCTCTCGATACGTACAGAGAAAGAAAGAGAAAGAAAGAGAGAGAGAGAGAGAGAGAGAGAGAGAGAGAGAGGAGCGATCAGTGTTTTACATATATATCGAGTGAAACCGGTCAATCTCCGTTCCAGAAAGAAATCACACGGCGATATACACGAAGTCACGCGATACGAATTTCTTCGGGGCGCGTAAGTACCCTTAAGTACACCGGGGCGAGGAAACGGGTCAAACGTTTGACGAATATCGGACCTCGATACAAAAGACCTCGCCGCAATTACGTGTGATTGAATGGAAGTAGAGAAACTCGCCTCGGCCGTGGTTTTACATCCACGACACGTAACCGTAACCCGACATATTAGGGTATGTAGGCCGCATACATGTACGAGCGCACACATGCATGTATGTAAGCAGGTATGAGGTTTTTGTGTGAAAAGAACGTTAAATTCTTGCTGCTCTCTCTACTTGATCTTTTTATTGTTATTACACTTCAAACTGGATTTAGTTACTGTTCCGCAATTAAAAAAAGATCTTCAGTCTTGAAAATAAAATATTAAGATAATCGCATTATATTTTATATATGTATAAGCACGACGATGTGCTTTAACGAGCTTTATGATTTGTTCTAAAGAGGCTTTGGAATTAACATTGCAAAAATTATATATAAATCAATATAAAAATAGATACAAAATCATAACGAATATTTAAAATGGAAAGTACGACTCAATAATAGAATAGATAACTCGTCACAAACTCTTCTTGCCGTAGCATCGTACACAATAAGTCTCGTACATTATAATGAGAAAAAAATTTAATTCGAAAACTTCGTTATATATATGAATCAATAATAAATTACCTTATTTTTCTGAGATAGATGTGTCTTCTCATTTCATTTATAATTACTTTTTATCGCAGTCTCGAAATTAAGTATGTGATTCTAAATTAAAGAGAATTACGATTTTCCAAATTCATCTAAATGACAGATCATAGTTTTCCTAAGCAGTTCTTCTTAGATTCTTCTAATTTCTCTCTCCGTAAGACTTATGCTTAAATTTTGCTGAAAAACATTTTCAGCAACGCGAAACCTATCCTCTCGTAATTATCATAATTTTTCTGCGGTATATAAATAATTCATCCGTGGGAAGCGCTACAGCCTTCGTTATTTAATCCACGCCTTCGTCGACAACCGGCAGATGTTCCGACGACGGCGTGGTATCGGGAGAAAAAGAGCCGGACAAAGGAGCGGCGTAAGTGATTAACGGTAATTACGCGATTTCGAGCACCGCGAATCGCGAGGAGCGCAGAAACTAAAAGACTGCCGAGGGACCGAAGAGACGCGGCCGGCCGACTCGGAACTCTCTCGCGGCTTTGTTTCCGAGCTGTACCGGAAGCAGACGCTTTCGTGCGGTGACAATGGCGGTACCGTCTTGTCGTCTCCGTTCTGTCTCCGCTCTTCTCACCCTCCCTGCCTTCCCACAATCCGCCGTGTTTCCTTCGCGATCTCTCAATAGACGTTCCGGCGGTGCTTATTAACGAAAAACTCCACCCACCTCCTCCGCGTCGTTTGCTTTCCTTTCCCTCAAATCCACGAACGGGACGACGCGTCCCATCGCGTTGACCATTCCGAGAGTATCTAGCCAGATGGACGACAGGGAACAATTAAGGGTGACAATTGTTATGCGTGGGAGTCGTTACTGTCGTGACACGATGCGCCGTGACCATGTATTGTGTGACGAGACCATGTTGCTTTAATTACAGTTAAATGGTGTAGGGCTTTTAAATATATTCCTTCGTCGCTTAATTTATTTTGAGTTTTTTAATTACGTGTCCATTACGTGAGCCGTTCTGAGTAACGAAAAGCTAAATTTAAGCTGAAGATTATTCCTTTAGATATTTTTTGCACGCATTTGCAAATACAAAAATAATTTTAACTGCTAAACGTGCGCAATCCCTTAGAAGAGCAAATGTAGTATAATAATGATCGCGATTAGCCGCGCACAATTATTTCTCTAGATTTTTAGCAATTTTGCTTTCAATCCCGTTGTGATTGATGACGAAAATTAAAATCCGCGCACGACTATTGCCAAACGAGCCGAATGTGTCGCGTGAAAATAAGTCGCTCTTCCCCATATTGATCGCGGCACAACGTGAATCATGCGTACTTGCATTCGCGTATTCGCGCGCGCGCCAGCGGTCCGCGTGTAATAATATTCCGCATATTCATATGCTATATATGTATATTATCAGCCTGGACACGCATCGAACCGCGTCGCCGGACATTGTGACGACTGGCGCCCATGTGACAATGAGCTAGAAAAGAAAGAGAGCGATGCGAAAAAAAAGAGAAAGAGAGAGAGAGAGAGAGAGAGAGAGAGAGAGAGAGAGAGAAATACACAACACTTCGTGAACACAGGTGTGCCTGGCGTCCCGACGTCCAGGAGCGCCTTCTGTCTCCCTCATCGTCTACATTCATTCCCTTCTTACGCGTTCGCGGTTGAAAAGCGAGAGACTTTATGGCGTTAGAGAAGTATTAATGAAGACTCAGAACGTAATATATTTCACGGCGATCATAATAACGGCTATAAATGTGAGAAAAAAATACAAGTTTCGGATGAAACGAAGATTTGAGGAAATAAAAAAGAGTGAGCACACATATGCATAAATTTATTATTATAATGCAACATGTTGAATTTCAGATTCTTTTCCTATAATAGATAAATTTTAGCGAGTTTTTGGGAAAATATAATAGTTGAATCGTCCACTAATAAATTCTTAGTGGATTTCATCAATGTTGTTTTAACTATCATATTCTTAGTAATAATATTAATATACGATATAATATGTACATTATATGATGTAGATTCGCGATCGCAAGATTGAGAAGGCATAATTGCAGAAAAAAGTTTCTCGAAAGGGACATAATCAATATCGCGTGTGATGTGCGGGAACATGAGCTGTCTAGAAGGAATTGATAAATTATCTACTTAACGGTTTAACAGTTAGAGAGAGAGAGACAGAGACAGAGACAGAGAGAGAGAGAGAGAGAGAGAGAGAGAGAGAGAGAGAGAGAGAGAGAGAGAGAGAGACTTTATTTGAGAGACGATGGTGATTTGTCAGCAAAGGAAATTTCTATTTAACAGCAGAATGAAAATAACTCTACTTTACTAGACTCGCGAAATCGGCAAAATTAAAAATGATAATTAATATTAAAATATAACTAATAAATAATTAATAAATATCAAAATATATATTTCTTTATTAAACAGGCTAGATATGTAGTAAGGTGTATATGTAAACCACTTGCTTTTTATTTGTTATAGTGCAAGCAGTGCGGTAAAGCCTTCAAACGGTCAAGCACACTCAGCACTCATTTGCTGATCCATTCTGACACGAGACCTTATCCCTGTCAATATTGTGGCAAAAGGTTTCATCAGAAGTCGGATATGAAGAAACACACCTACATCCATACCGGTGAGTCTTTAGCAATTCAATGCATCGATTCAATCTCCAATATCTTAAGAGAACTACATAATATGAAAATTAATTCTTAATCACGATTAATCATGTGGCAAGTTATAAAAGCTGTTTATTACTTGGACAGTTTTATTACAAGAATTTCCTTCTCATATCTTGTTTCATTGTTCGCGTTGAATTGAAATCCTAGCTCCACGCGTGCGCGTTCATAAATTTATTAGAATGCTTTCTACGATGTCACGTATTACGTATTATATACATGCAGTAAATGGGAAGAACTCATCATTGCATACATTAATATTTGACAGATAAATGCTGTTTATATGAAGAGAATTATATATGTATATATATCCACTACGAAAAGAGATTCTAGACTTAGTTTAAAAATACAAAAATTAATTGTTTGCATATTAGGTTATTAATATGTTTCATTAGAATACGGACTAAAGGGTATATCAGAAAGAATACAATGAGTATAATCGGTATTATACTTGCATTTTAAATACTTAATAATCAAAATTTTATCATCTGCTTCCTAAGACATTTTCTATTTTCGATCTAAGTTCGTGAAGAAAGTTAAATATCATTCAAAATTATATCTAATATTTTCTAATAAAATAATATAATATAATAATATAATTTTATATAGTAAAAAATAATTTTATAGTAAAATAATCACAATGTATGTTTAAGCAAATAATTTCGACTTCAAAATAGAACGGAGGTTTATGTGGTTGTCCTAAATATTTGATATGAAGTATAAAGTCTCAGAAAAATACAATGCGCTTCTCCGATCTCTTTGTCATCACTTTCAGACCTCTCTAAAGAGAGATCGTAATATGCCGGACAAGGCGAGCGACCATATGACAAAAGTTTCGGCATACGAGACTGTTGCGTGTGTATCGATAATTGCAATCGTTGGTAACAAGCCTCCACTTTATATATCTAATTTTTACGTTGCGACTATACTCGTGCAACTCAAGTTTTGTCCTCGGAATTACAGCTTGTCGCGTGTTCTCCCTTAAACTTCTTCTTTCTCTTCGACCAAATGTTGCTGCTGCATATCGCCGATCGATAACTACAATTGTTAGTAACGAGCCTCTCTCCTTAGTCTCTATACTTGAACGGAAGACCCAAGCGCGCGAATGGTTAAAAATAGACTTGATAACAGGACAGCGCGATATTAAACTATTGAAGTAGTTAATCGACTTCCAACACTATATTCTTGACCATAAACGATTCTAACAGCGTTTTAATAAGACAAGTACTTGAAGACAGATTATAAAATTATTTATTTATCGTCATTATATAAAACCACGGCTATGAAGTGCTTTAATCCTTTGCATTCGTAATAATTTGAACCCAGTAATCTGGACAACTGAGAGCAAATATACAAGTGCAAAGAGTTAAATTTATTTTCGTCCCCCCTAAGTTGCAATTTGATATCTTTTTATTCTCTTTCTCATATTTTGTCATATATCTCCATCCGCATACTGTTCTTCATGACACTTAATAAAAAATGCGCGATCGAGTCTTTCACGGGTGGTTTCAGAATTATTTATAAAGGCTCTGTATCTTATTGCCATCATGGTAAGCTACTTTGTATATTATTCAGACTATTGGTGTCCTGTGATCGGCGAAATGTTCGAACACAGGTCGCGCATCGTGAAACGAAGACGGCAAGAATTTATTCTCTTATAGTTTCTGAGAAGCGATGAATAAGGTTCATGGACTTCGATAATTTAATGCACAGAGCCTATTTATCTTAATGTTTCTAAGATTTCGAAAATAACGTGCATGAGAAGCAAGAAATAATCTCTCATTGTATTTATAATAATTTTAATTATATTCTCATAAACTTAATAATTTCATGAAACAAAATTGATTAAGTATAGATGACACCTAACCCTAACCCTAATAGAGTGTTAAATTTATTAATATCTATACGATATGTCAATTTTGGGACAAATCACATGCATATTGTGATAATATTTGTTAGTATACAAAAATATATTTTAACAAATTAAAATACTTGCCAATTAAATATCTTTTTTACACATTGCAAATTAAGATATTAATTTAATTAATATTTCAAGACATCGTTAATGTCACTTGATTCATTAAGCGTAATAAGCCTCGTGCATTATTCGCAGAGTGGGCTTATAAAAAGTTGCATTTGCTTGATGCGCGTTATCGCATAAATGAGATTGCGTTGTAATGCACATTTATTCGATTTCACGTGACGGAGAACGGAGAGACTTGTGACCGCACCTTCATATCGATGAATGCATTTAAACGCGACCTGCGGTGCATCTTCAATAGGGTGTCTCCATGAATGTCGCACCCACGTCTCTACGCGACTGACCCTTTTCGCATATGAAAGAATCACGCAGAGGGCATATACGCGACACCAGGAATCGATATCACGCCATCGTGCACTTTAGATAGGAAGGGGAAATAGAAGAGAAATAGTGTATAAATCTAGAACTTTTGACATATTTTATTATGCCTAACAAAGGTTCTCAAAAAGAATCTTAAACGGGTCTTAAAGAACCTCTTGTTCGTTGTAATTAATGATACAAATTGCCCAAAAATAAATTAACACATTTTACAATGTTTATATAATACTTTATCCACAGAGATAAATCATTAGTGTGTTATATACTTTCAACATTATCATGAAAGTTCGCGATACAGAAATACTGCTGTTTCAAATAATATGAAGAAAATCACTCGTTAACATCTAAATACGCAAAATAGGCAAAATGTTTTTCGTCGTTTCATTCGCGATAGTGATGACAATTATCCTTTCACAATATAAGCTAGAAAAAAGTGGATTGGCATGCAATCAGATTAGCTCCGGATTTGATTTATTTGAGGTTTGTCGCCGCGAGAGACCCAAATGCGAACACGCACATTGCCCACAATAAATATATCGGCAGATCATCAGTCTGTTTTGTATGGAAATCGTGTCTCGTCACGCACACGCAAACGGTTATTTTTCTTTCTTTCGCCATACAGAAAATCGCCCAAAGCAGAAATTTGCCCGCCATACAACAAATGGTAAAAGTCGTTACTAACTATTATCAATATAACTGCCACAAAATCATTGTTGTACTTTAATTTTCCCTTTAAGTCATAATTTTTAAGAAGCATTTAAAGATTCGAAATATTATTTTATGTTTCTTGAATATTATTAAATAAATACAATAATAATTAAAAAATAATAATAAAATAATGATAAAATTTTTTACGTCAATGCATTAAAAATTTACGCTGTTTTTTAAATAATGTAAAATGAAAGAAAAGAATTGATTTAATTTAACATAATTACGTAAATTTAGTATGCATTTAGTGGAGTCGGACCTTAACTTTTCAAACGCGACACAAGATTATATTCACACAAGATTCACCTATTTTGGCGTATTATTCGCAACGTTGAGGATAGCTTCTGAGCGACGAGTTGTTATCACATACATACAATAAAAAGATAATCTAGATGGGAAATGCATTTGTGCGATGCCGTGCATCAAAAAGTGATTGTATATATTCCCGCACAACTCCAATATCGAGTGTATCTAACGAACAGCCACAATCGCAGCACGATTTTCTCCATAATTCAGAACAGCTTATTATCAGCAATTTCTTGAGAAGAAAATAACTGTGTTTACTCTTAAAAACAATTTTTTCATAGAAAAATATAGATTTTGTGCATTCTGTTTTCCATATCTGATAACACACACACATTACCAGGAAAAAACTGGGAATTCTTGGCGTATATTTCAATATTTGAAATCATACATGTAGCTGTGTGTATTCTCTCTCTCTCTCTAGTTAGAGTAATAATTTAACAAAATCTCCCTTCGATAAGAAAATTAATGAAAATTATAAGCGTGATTAAATTACTTTGTATATAATATCTAGATATGTTGCTTGTTGTTAAGTATAAATATAAATAGTATAAATTATTAAATATTTGTATGATTCACAATTATTTAATTATTTGTAAATAATTTAATAAGTGTATCGCTAAAACAATAATCCTAATGAAGAAATGATTAATCAAAAATATTTCAGCGATTGAACATACACATTAAGCCATCCAATAAATCAAATCCCATGCATATATGCATAATATTAAGTGACGCGTGGCTGATCCAACCCCGGTGTGTATTGTCTATCCAATCGCGTTTTTCTTGAATGACTATCCCGCAATAAAAGCGGGACATGAAAGAAAGCGTCGATCGGGAACGATAGAAACACGTTTTAATAGCGATTTAATCAGCTGCCTCGGCCACGTTTTCTCGTGAAAACGACCGGAAGGAGCGCATGTACGATGGGAAACGGTCTGTTTGTCGCGCGCTAAGCGAGTTTCCGGCACGACACGTGCCCGACACGAGTCGTCGTGGGGCCTGCGTGTCCCGCGCTAATTAACGGCTAAGGGAACGAGCCGTCGTCGTCGTCGTGGGTTAAGAGTTACAGGAGAAAGGGAGTGTAGTGCCCTCGAAGAACTCGCTCTAGCCACTTTGTGCTTTCTATGTCTTTTCACGAGGGGTGAACGTAATGCGAATTTAATCGACCTTTTCTAAGCGGTAACTTTTCGCTCTCCCGCATCGCGATACGACGGACAGCCAATCGAAATATTCGAGATTTACGCATTAATTGAAAACGCGATGATATAAGAGGATACAAATAATATTGAACTATTTACATTTAATTAAATAAATCAACTAAATTAATAATAAAATGCAGTTTGTAAATCCTTTGAAAATTAGACAAATTCAAGACACAATACATCGTTGTTCTCGGATTGATAAATTACACGTACGATTTAATATATTATGTTTAATAATTTGCAAGGATTTATCTCATAATGGCTATTATATTTTTTATTTGTAACTCTTGATATATCGTCATTGTATGTTCGTTATACAATATATTTTCCTTTATAAATTAAATTGCTAATTGTTTAAAATTAAAGTGCAGATAAATTAACGATCACATATATGTTTTCGCATTACATATAGAGTATAGATATATATATATATATATATATATATATATATATATATATATGGAAAAAATATATATTTAACATTTATGATTTTATATAACATATTTTAAAATTTAACATTTAAAAACCTCCAATATAAAAATCACCGATATTTATCATAATTTTCAGAAAAGCTCGCGTATGTTTCTTTATGCGTCACCAAGCAGCCTCCTTGAAATGTAATTGCCAGTGATAATAAGGTTATTAAAGTCTATTAAAAATGCAACTTAAATGGTTTAAACTGACAAAAACGTAATTTAACATTACTCATACACACACAATCAAAAGTATAATTAATATTTATAATTATAGTAATGTTAGGAATATTGTATGGATATAATCAGTAAAATTGCTTGGTGAAAAAGTTTTCATTTTACGTTACAGTTAAATATATAAAAATAAATACGAGGAAAGCAACGCAGACGTTCAAAATTTCTTCTTTCTCTTTAAACGTTGGCAAAGTATATCAACGTTTAAAGGCAACGAAATTTTTAACATCTGCGTTATTTTCCTCCCATTTACTTTTATATAGTACTGTAGTCGCTAGCAATAATATTTATGTGTGTGAAAATTCTTCTCTATATTTTCTTTCTCATAAGAGAGAACATTGTCTTATTATTGAGCTTTTTTTAGAGGAAACGCACTATAGCTTCAATTATTTTACGAAGAGCAACGCTTCGATAGTCTCACCTAATGTATATCATTATAATAGTATTTTTTTGTTCAGGAAATAAAGATTCAAAGATATTTCAACGAAGTTTCGATAAATGTTCGACAAAAGCGGTCTTGGAAGAAAATATACTCTATAGCTTCAATTTTTTTAAGTGTAATGCTTCAATGATCTGTCTTAATATGCGTCGGAATAATATCTCTTATCCAAAGAATAAAGATTCAATGATATTCCAACAAAGTTTTCCGCGACGAAAGCGTATCCTATAAATAATTCCTAGACGTGGAATACGCGCCAAGAGTCTCATTGTCACTATCGTGCGGACAGTGTCTTTCTTAGGGTAGCGATGTCGCCACTGCAATTTGATTTCTTGCATAATTGACGATCACACTTATCACGATTACTGCGTCCACTCACGGATATATTTCGCGCAAAATGTAAAGAAAAATATAAACTATGTCGAAGATACAGTTTTGTCGAGACTATACTATATAACTTGGTTCGATTTAATCGATTGAATGTTAAAGTGTCGAATGATAAACATAGTTCGCATTTTTTCGCGAACTTTTTAGCTATTGGGAATACTGTTAAATTTCAATATCAATCATTTCGCACTTTCAGCATCTTGGTGAATAAGTTTCAATTTATTCAATAAATTGAAATTTCACTTTCCCTCATTAAAATTTTTTTTCTTTGAAATTCGGAAAGAAACATTAAACACACTAAGATTCCAAGAAATAAAGTTGATAATTTAATTAGAAAATTACGGAACGATGATTATCATTGTAATTATCTTTTCTCATTATTAGTAACGTACAATGCTCGATTTTCTCCGAATATATTCTCGTAACTGTAGAAAAAGTTCGAGTAATAACATTTATGCGGTGAAAGGTATTTATTGATCAATCAATTATCATCGCGCGATCAGCTGATCGGCGAATTGCGCACGAATCGAAGACATCACCGTCAATGATTCACTCTGAGACGTCCGAGTATGCGTCCGCGTACTATAATACAGGGCACATGTATACTTGCATAATGCACTTCGTGTCGTCGCAACAAAATTATTCATCGCGCTGGGATGCAATCCCGTCATCTATAATGCAATGCGTATCGATATAATCGGGCCAAGATGACGGTCATTGACGAAAAAAAAAAAAGAATGTTGCCTCTCGCGCAAAACACTTTGCGCGCACTTTTGCCATTATCAAAGCACACTTTTACTCGGCAATTTAGATTCGTCCGCCGGACTTTTCCTATCGAACGGATCGATCGCGCGACGGGGTCCCTCTCGTTCACCCCTAGCTTAGCTGGAAGGGGCAAGAAAAAGAGGAGAGTACGGGAATAAGTCGGGTTGCGATGATCGCTTCCGGCGATCGACCTGGAGAAACAACTTTTTCCGCATACCAGGCAGCAATTGGTAGAAAAAAATATACCCGGTCTCGGCGATCGCTCGCCGACTGCACATTTCCGGACACGAACTTTCGCTTATGTAGGCATTCCACGGGTAATGCGCGCGAAGCATAGACTGTATCCTGTACCTCATCATTCGCTCAAACAACCGTCGTGAGCGCTCTGAAAGAGTAATCGTGACGAATACGCGGGTATCAAGCGAAATGGTATGTTGTGTCCGGCAAATTGTGCTGGCAAACGCTATGATTCTCGCGACGCGTTATCGAGCCCTGGGCGAGCGGGAAAACAAAGAAAGGGGCGTTTGGTGGGTTTTGACAAAACTTAGTTCCTCATATCATTGCTATGTATCGTTTTATCAGTGTACGTTTATTGTACTACGCCGAAGATTTTCTCTCTCGCCGATGAAAACTCGAGTTATTTCGATGTTAAAAAAACAGTTCAGATGACATTGATTTACGCTTTGTCTAAATTCGTCGGATATCTTTGGTATCAGTCTCGAGCATTTCGTCAACGCGAAAAATCCGCACGAAATCGATTCTCTGTCTCTCTCTCTCTCTCTCTCCTTCTCTCTGTCATCGCAGTCGATACCGCCGCTATTACATCATGTTCGTTAAAAGAGACGGACCTGCATAATTAAGAGGACTCGCTCCGTTGCTGTATGCGTAATACACGGATGCGTACGCGCGCGTACACACAGAGGCGCGCTACCCGCTCCTATCATTATAATCGGCCGCGAAGCAAACGTTTCAGCCGGTAAATATTTAAGTCGACCGGTAAGGGGCCGGTAATGAGAGTCGAGATGGATCGATAGACGTAGTACGTAGGATGAGGTGTATACGCACGTCCGTATGGGTCGCTGACACTCTCGATAAATATTGTCCGGCAAGCCGCGCGAATCGTACCTTTCTTCTCGTGCGTTCGTGTGCGAGAGAGATGATATCGTTGCGGAGAAATTAAAAAGTCTAAGGCAAACATCGCGCTGTCATACTTTTCTCCTCTTTTCCCGCGAGTCACCCTTCCTCCGAATGATATAAAAATGTGCTTCATTACGTTAGTTTTGAAAGGCAAATGGACAAAGACGGCAAATGTGATTTAATCGCCGCTTCGATCCGAATATTAGTCCCTCCTTCAAACGAATTAATTAAATATTAGCGATTACGATTGTATTATGTTTTAAGCGCTAAAGTCTTTATCATGTTATTTCTAATGTTACTTTCATCGTTTTTCCTTCAAGTTGTATTAGCTTTAATTCCACAAAGCGTTTACCAAGTCACCAAGATCGTATGGGCTACAAAAGTCTCCGAATTATGTGAGTGCAAAATTCTTCTAATAGATTTCTTAATGAAGCTTTGTATGTGAAGGATACGTTCTTAAAATTATATAGTCATATTTCTCGCGTACTTTATCTCGTTGTAGCAAAGAGATACATCTCTTAGCAAAATAAATAGCTGTTAAAAAAAAATATTCGTTATACAACAATATTGCACTACTGAACCAAATTCTGCATACGCAGGAGACGCGCGGGTATAATTAATCGCATTTATTTATTGCAATTAAATATGAGCATTTGCATTTAATTATCTTATTCATTGTCGCTACAGATACACAGAAAATTTATTATAAAATACGAAGCAAACTATATTGATGTGTTCGCTCTAGAGCATGCTATATGATTGCACTTTCTACGTAAAGCAATACGATATAAAAATTGAATCGTAGGTGGGACAATTACGATAATTGTATTTTCCTTCGTGTAGTCGTAAAGGATGGTAAGAGTGAAACGGCGTGCCTGCTTCAACAAAGCAATACTGTCATCTACTCCGCCATTGTACATATCCATGCTGTGGACGATAATTCTGACGATAATATATCGAAATAAAACGTCGGTAAATTTAATTTAAAGAAAAGAACGTTCGTTTATACATCGACGGCTGTCGATGAGTCAGAACTGCGTCAAGAAAGGAAAGTTTCTTTATTCCGTACAAGATACAAGAAATCGATCTCTGGTTCTTTTTTGTGTGTGTATCAAGTGCTAGAATGATAATTTATTCCCGATATTAAAGATCAATTGTTACTTTACTCTCCGTAATAAAGAGATAATGTAAAAAAATTTACAGATGTTGCTGAAATAAAATATACAGTAATAAAGCTTAAACTAATTTCTCATAATGTGAGAGATTCTCCGAAAATTCGGAAATGGATTTCTATGGTGCCTAATATGAAATAATTTTAATTTTATATTATTAATGTTAGAATACATTTTACTATTAATTTTCTAACAATTTATGAAATATTTTTGGCGCTGAACATTTATGGCATTTTTGAGTTTCGTGAATCTATTAGCTTAAAGTAATATATTTTAATTTATAAAAGCATGACGCGCGCGCGGAGCCATCAAATTAATTTAATGCTTATATCATTCCATAAACACTTTCGACATTTCATTTCTTTATGCCATTTTAATTTAAATCGAACATAAAGTCAAACGTTTTCGTCACCGATCGTATCTCTTTCCGCGCGAGCATTAAATATCCCGCAATTACTCCCTGCACTTCACACATGACAACATAAAAAATTTCTACTTCCTACGCGAATAACTGTTCGTTTTTTTTTTTTTTTTTTTTTTTACGACACTTCTGAATCCGCTGTTCGTGCACACTCATTCGAAAGAGAGGAAAAGAAAGAGATATCGCGCGCGCAACGTGTCCGCGAGCAGAATTAATTTCTTTTCGATAGAATCTTAACGGCGCCTTCCGTCGCGTTACAACATTCGGAGGCGTCCGTACACTTTTATCGTCGCTTTACAATCGTAAAATTATTTGCTCGGAATTTCGAGTGAGAGAGAGAAAGAGAAGCGTTATTTCTACAGAACAGCTGTTTGCTCGGTACTATCACCGTTACTCGATCGTCATTAGACGACCGACGATAGACTTTTAGAAGATCGTGACAAGAATTTACAAGCGTGTGTGGTCACTCTCTTTATTATTATTATTATTATTATTATTATTAATATTATTATTATTATCGCTGTCTACTACGAAGCCGCGATCTGCGTGCAGGATGATCGTTCTTGAATGTCAAGATTCGCGGGAGCGATTAACAGAGAAGTTGTTAACTTTTTTTTTCGTGTAACGATATCGCGAGAGCAATTGCAAGATACGTACAAGATTATGCGGCTGACATTAATAAATGATAGCCATTCGTGACATTTTCTGTTTTTACTAATGAAACCATATTTACCGGATATTTTCTGCTTTTACTCATGAAACCATAATTAAGATGAAATGTCATTGCGCGAATTGTTAGTATTATTACAATATATCGTTGACAAAATTTGCATACGGAGAAACGGTACACATTTTTCTGCGTTTCATTTATGAATTGTTTTAAGTAAGATCGCAAATATGCAGCGTAACAGCGTAACATATATAGCAGGTAATCGATTATCTTCCGCCACACGTGACATCTCACGGTTTTTTTATTGATATCTTTAATTTATTTTCTACTAATTTTTGTTGAGGATGACGTTAAATGCATTTTTTTATTGTTTATCAACACGTCGCATGTTATAGTCTCGACCGCGCGCGAATACTTTAATTGATTATTTTACGTATAAAATAATTACTAATTGCACATTGTACTTGAACGAGTTGTTGAACGTACGAGGTATTACGATCGTATGGCTAAGTTGTCTTCGGCAAGATTAACCACAGAGACTTTAGTCATCGTCGATTGACGCGCATACGACTGATCACAATTTATTGGTTGATTCAGTTGCGTTTGGTTAACCTTGGCTCATTATTTCAGACTGCGCGCCGTTGTCTTCTTCGATGATAATCGAATTTGCAACACACGCATTCGTAATTCATATCTTTCGTTCGATCAGAATTTATTATGCTAACCGCACTTACAACGCGAATTATAATGCATTGTGACAATCAATGCAAATGCTTAATTAATCGCTTGTAATACTCATAACTGAAATGTAATATCTCTCACGGTTTTTTCAAGGAGACATTGCAAAACCTTCCAAAAATATTGTTTGTCTTTTTTCAATATAATAATTGACAGTATATCCTAATACATGTATTAATAACAATATACTTAAAATAAATTAAAAAATTTTTTTTTTCATATTTTATAATGTAAATCGAAATATATTTATTAGTAATATATTTAGTAGCAATTTTATTTCAGAAAATTAACGTGTAAATTTTGTATAACTTAGTACGACTTTAAATCTTGTTAGAGCTACGAGAGATACGCTTTTTTTCGAAAATTCTATTAAAATACGACGATAATATTTTTTAAAAATTATATTCCAAAAATACTGAAAAGTGCACAGCGCACTGACCCAGATATCTTCCTCCCTTTCGTGTTACAGGTGAGAAACCGCACAAGTGCGTGGTGTGCGGCAAAGCGTTCTCCCAGAGCAGCAACCTGATCACGCACATGCGTAAGCACACCGGCTACAAGCCGTTTCAGTGCGGCCTATGCGACAAGGCGTTCCAGAGGAAGGTCGATCTGCGAAGACACCGGGAAGGTCAGCATCCGGCGGCGCCGGCGCTCGACTATCGCTCTCTGCAGATTTCGCCGCAGCAGCCGAACGGCAACAGCCGGCGCTCGTCACCGGTACCGCCACATTCGGCGTCTTCGACGGGTTATCGTATGATATCCGTGCCCGGCAGCAGCTGAGACTCGTTCACCTGACAGAACGTCTTGTCCGTGAACGCAGCGGTGCTTCGAACCGAATGATCCCCCTCATCCCCCTCGCCAGCGCGGTACGTATCGCATTATCGCATCGTAGCCCATTGAAGGCAATACTGTGAGATCGGTCGCCGAAGAAGCGAAATGTCATATGTATAGATATAATCCGACGTTGTGGTTGGAAAGAGTAATGCGTTTCGAGTACGTGCATCGGTGGACGTAACGTTGAAATAGCGAAACACGAGCGCGTTTAATGTGCGAGCAATGTAAGATAAAAGATTGAATTTACAATGAATTTCTCATTATGAACTTCAATTAACTTCTCATGCCTCAGAGTAAAGAGGAAAAAGATTTTGGTGCTATGCGCGTCCGATGTAAAATGGAGAGAATCAATTATTCTCGCTATGTTCAACTTCACTTTACGTCGCGAATACTTCACAGTATGTCGAAAATAAGCATACGTGTACACTTATGTTAATCACAAAAGAGATTTATCCGAATATCTCTCTCTAATATAACATGTTAAAAATTGTCAAAGAAGAAACTTTCTCCTCCCGAATTTTTACAAAAGAAAAATGTGTATTCCATGAAAGAGGATTTATATTTTTATTATTATTATTTATACAATTATTTAAATTTTAAATTCAGAATTCTAGGATATACTCTGTAGATATTACAAAGTATCCCAGAAATAAATTAATTATCTTTTCATTTTCAACTTTCGTGACTAATTGTAAGCGTATTACTGATCATCACGTCTAAATGATACTGTTGTGATATTGTGATAATATACAACGATGCACGATACGTCGAAGCGGATTATCAGAGACGGCTCTTACTCGTTGCATCAACGAATCCATCACAAGTGCATCGTTTCGAAGTAACGTGAAGACACGTGTGCATCCGCGATTAATGTATTGAAATGCTGCGCGTCGTATGTATGTATGTACATCGATGAATGATGCACGTCCATCACTTCGAAATGTAGTGCTTCGCTCTTATTATGTCAGTGACTTTAGGTCTACTCTATGGCTTGATATATATTATATACGTATAATGCCAGAGAGAGTTAAATACCGACTATACTTTCTTCAGACAACACATGTGATATGTCAAAATATTATCATTATCTATCACATATTCATGTCGATCGGATCGAATATAAATTCTATAAGACGCGACGTTAATTTCGCATTATTCCTTTCGTAGCTTAAATATCAACGAGCTATACTTCAATAGCTGTAACTCTATAGTGATGTATTGTGTGTCTTGGAAAATGTGTCAAAATCGAAAATGATACACAGATCGGGATAATTTATAAAAATAACGAGAGTCTTCAAAATAGGATACATTTTGAGGGAACGGAACGAAAGAAACCAGCATATCATGAAAATGACATAGGTTTGTCTTATCGCGAAACGATGAGATGTAAATACACACAGCCGCGACTGCACGCGTGATTGCACGATACAGATTCAAGGTGTGCGGTAATTCAAGGATCGTCTGCCACATTGAAGGTCACTGTCTCTCTACAAGCCAGTCTCGCTTATTCTCAGGTGAGAAACAGAATTGTAAATATTTTCCATTGAAATCACCACCGATATCTTTTCTTCGGAGGTATAATTACGGAGCGTAAAGCACGTAATTGAACGCGATCGGCGGAATAAATCAGTCAATTGGACAAATCGCGTTTAATTAAAATCTACATACACAGTGCCTTGAGAGTAAATATTTCTGACGCAATTATAATTACTATAATTAATCCTTCAAAATATTTCAAATTTATTATCGAAGGCATCTCTGAAAAACGGTGGATAAAAAACTGTGTATCTATACGTATACATATACATATGTATTATATTTCTTGAGACGTCTACGCAGGATATCGCATATATAATATATGCGTATTTGTACATTGCTGCTTTTACAATTTTATTATTTATTACTATTTTCCAAAAAGATAATTGCATAGTCTTTATCAAAAATATCTATTAATAGACGATTTTAAATTCTAAATTTAAAAAATCATTATATATAATTTACACTAATTATCTCGTGATAGAAATATTTTTGAAATTTTCTTTTTTGCATGATATATAAAAAATAATAGTTGCTATATAAAAGTGTACAATTATCTCGGTGTATCGAAAAATATATAAATCAGAATTGAAGAAGACTTTTGCATATTAATTTGCATTATTAATTTCTCTTGTCGTTACGAAACAATTCAACTCGATCGACGTGAGATTACTATAAGTAAAGTGCTATACTAAAAACGCCTGAATGTGCCTTTCTTTTGATGTGTCGTCGTATATCATATTTATTGAATATCACTGTATTTCTGCCGTATTAAAACGTTTACGTTTAAATATGTAAATAACATTCGTATGTTTGATGTACAATTAAGCTCTATAAGCTTCTAGATGCAGATATACAGAAATTATTTTTAATAAATTGTTTTAGTTTATGTGCATTTTTTACGCGTTTCACAAATCTTATGCACATTTTATTTTTGAAATAAAATATTTTAACATCAGCAATTAATATCAGCTTTAATGCAAATTGCGTTAAATGCATTTTTAGTAAATTTGAAATATTTTAAATTTGAATTAGTAACAAAAGAAAAGTATTAAAATAAAACGTATATAATTAATAAAATCTTGAAAAATAATTGATTTGGAATCATTAATTGTAATTGTTTGAAATCTATTCCTTTTGATGTGTTATTTCTATTCTACAATTGGAAAGTATATCTGATAATCTAAATATATATGACAAAATAAAATGTACACAAAATGTATTGTATGAAAAACTCGTTGAGCTGATTGTGAATATAATAATACTATTTGTCTATTATGTGTCATAGTCCATCCAAGCCAAAGTTTTCACATATATACATCTATATTTTCCGTAAATTATTAAAAAAAAGAATTATTCAGAGAGAGAAGAAAGAGAAAGAAAGAGAGAAAAAGAAAAAGGAAAAAAAGAGAGAAACAATGATATTCTATGTCAAACTATTAACAAATATCATCAATTTAATAAAATACTTCATGACAAATATTTTTGCAAACTCTTTCATACGTTACTTGTGAGTTCAATATCTTCACGTCTTGCTTTCGCACTTCTTATTATATTTTTGTAATTGGTATTTTTGTATTGGTATATGAATATATTATCTCAACGGACTTTACCGGCATTTAATCGTCAGAAAATCAAAGTATACTTCCGGAGTAGGAAGTCATTGCTGTGAAAGAAAAACGTGAGTGGAAGCGATTATTTTTGTATTAACGCTAAAGAAAGCGGAAAAGCGAAATATGTAGCTTAAATGATAAGCACGCTGTACTTTACTGTTACTTCTGCACGGAGAAACAATCGATGTTACAATATACGATCGGAGACCCATGTACGAAACGGAATAATTCCGGATAACGGAATAAGTTTTAAGCTCTCGCGAAAGTTTTATGCAAATAGATATTTGATTTAATATTCGATTTCTAAAAATCTCTAAAAGATTATCCGTCCTTGTGTTAACGATAGCAAAAAAAAAAAAAAAAAAACCGCGGAAAGCGACAAAGATGAAATTCTCGCACGAAATTCATATATCCGGCAATCATAGCGGCTAGAGGACCAAAGATAGTATAAGCTGGACCTGATCGATTGGTAATGTAATCGGGTTTTCTTTTCTGTAAAGTCTACAAAATATGAAACGCGAAACGAGTTATAGCGTCAAGCCCAAAACGAGTACGACGAGATAATTTGCGAAAACTCGTAACTTACCAGAGATCCTGGTCCCTCGTACATACATACAGATTGTAACATACCATTAGAATTAGCTAGTTAAGTGCGTTTAGATTAATCGTCTGACTATGACGTATTGTTAACGATAATTTGTTTCCAATGAAAGTTTCGCGATGAAGATTACCATCGTCGAGCAGAGACATCGTTCTCTCGGGATAATTAATTAGCGAATATTGTAGCGCGACACGTATCCAATACTAGACTCGCGCGTTGAGCAATTTTGTGCTGTATGTATTAAGATTATATAAACTTATATGTATAGAGATCGTGATCGATAGATCAATAAGTAGAAATCTTTTAAGATGTTTGTGTAGATGTCCATACTAGCATGGAAAACGAAAAAGCGCGCGTAAATATGTCTGAGAGAGAGAGAGAGAGAAAGAGAGAGAAAGCGAAAGAAAATACAATAGTGATAAGAGAGATTTTGCGATCACGAGTGAACGATTCGTGTTAATCGGTAAAACCAAAAATATGTTTATTATTGCTGAAGAGAATATTGATCGAATAAATTGTTTTTCTTATAATTCCTTGTATTATTTTGATAATTTTTCCACATAATCCTCTTCATTACTATCGCATCCAATTTTTTCAAATAATTGTATATATGCATTTTACATATGTGACAATATTTTTTTTATAATTATGATTAAATGCATTTCTAATCTTTCAAAATAGATTTACTAGAAAATTCAAAATCATTTTAATTATTTTAATATAAATATCTGAACCGTAAAATATATAATTTTGCTTTACGTAAGATGCAAAATTTTCACTTCGATTTTCACATGTCGTCGGTTTCTTGCTAATACAATCTCTCGTTCATGTCTTACACCCATTTTTCCTTCGAAGCCGAAGGTCGGCTATTATCATGATAAGATAATTTTGTTACGTTTGCTCGAGCAATTAGCGGTATAATCATTTACGGAGGACTTCAGTTATTCCCGTTTATGGAATGAATGTATGAACCCCATTCGAGAAAATAGAAGCCGCAATTTATCTTAATATGCGATTAATTTACGTAAGAAAGTACTTTCTGCGCATGACATCACCGTAACTAATATGATTTAATATTTTATATAATTGGACAATTACATCGTGGATACAGTTATTCTATGTTTGTTCTAACAATTCAACATTTTTGTTAAGCATAACTATTGATAGTATTTTTGTATAATATCTTATTTTTTTATTTTATCTTGCATAATTTTAAATCAGTTATTCATGATATCAGTATGTTTTTTTTTTAAATATATATCAACTATATATATTTTTATCCAATAAAATCAAAAGCAGAATGAATAATTTCTTTTGTTCTTTTTTATGATATAGAACATTTAATAAGTCCTCTTATTTGATTAGAGCACATAACAAAATTTGTTGCAACAGACAGATTGTACAATATTGATATATTATCATTGATTTCATCGAGGGAAGATTAAAAAGCAAAAACTTGCACGTCACAATATGTGCGAAATGCAATTATCGAAATGGGATCAACTCAAATGTATCATAATAATAATGGATTGTACAATCAATCAATGTTTATGATTTTTCCAAACGTGTGATGCAGTCCTAATGTATTTTTTGCCAAATTAATGTATAATGTGATAAATGTATCATAGCAAATCAGAAATTGTGCACTCTTTGTTTATGACCTTTCTGCATATTGCTCATTATGCCATGCAATTATAAACAATCGACGTAATTATAAAGTAACCGTTCAATTTAATATATGTATATATGTATATATATATATATATATATATGTATGTATGTATATACATATATGAATATTTAAATAATATAATTTTTAAACTGCATAATGTTTATTTATTAAAATCTAAAATTAAAAATATGCAAAAGAATTTAATAATGACATGAAGCAAAATAAATAAATTAGCAGCATAATTTAAAAAAATTTGATGTTAAAAATAAATACAAAGAAGTAACAATTTTAATTCGCATAAATTTTTAATAAATTTCACAGAAAAAAATATGAAAAAATCTATTTTCTGTAATAATTTCATGAGAATGGTTCTTTTTGTTTTATACTCTCCTCTTAAACACAATTTTATAATAATATATACATAATATAAATAATATACACTATTTTTCAGATCACCTATTATTTATCTTTATACTTTCTTTATATTTTCAAGAGTTAAACATACGTCTCGGATAGTAAATGGAGAAATCCAAAAAATGAGATAAACCGACGTGCACAGCGTCGACGTGTATGTTGCACACGTAATTGCCTAATTTGAATTTCGCGATCTGGAGCAAAGGGTTGAGCCGCGATTTGCGCGATAACGAAGGAAGCGAGATAATCGGACCACTGCCCGATTTCTATCGAAATGCGGCAATTTATACGATCGAGACGATAAGCCGTCATCCTTACCCCATAAGATTCTCCGCTTGCTTTTTCATCGATTCACCTGCGTGAATTTGATGCGCAGTTTCGACCGAACGCGTGCTCGAACGCGTGCTCAAACGCATGCTGCGTGATGCGCATGTTGCATTCGCGTGTCGAGAAATTTTTCAGTTTAAATCGTACGACTTCTTTGTTGCATTCTTAATATTTATATATCGCTCTTTCGTTATTTAAAAAATAGTTATTTTGCGAAATATTTTTATAATTGTTTCTAAGATATACGCGTTATTAATTGAAATACTTTTTCTATCATTACTTTAGATTTTATTATTACCAAGATTCATATAATTTTATTAATCTTTTGAATTTTTATCTTATTCTTATATTGTTAAACGTTGCAAAAAGTCATTTTTAATCATTTAAGAAATCATAGAATTGACGAGAGAGACGAGAGAGATTTCTAGACAAAAATAAACGGCCTAAGTTCGAGTAATCTTACACATATAAACAGGAATTCGAAAACGAAAGCAGGAACACTGACCGATTTGAAGATACCTTTAATCGAATGAATCTTCACAGAATAAATCATCTCTTATAACATCTCTTTCTAACAATATTTTTCATTATTCTAGCATTTATTTTTTATTGGGTGTTGTTATTAGAATTTTTATGTTAATATCTTAGAACTAAAACAATCAAAATTATTATATTTTCAAGAAGAAAAAAAGAACATATATTTCTTAAATTTTCTTCACAAAATGATACTGGTTGTTTTAATTTTGACATGGCGATATGCTTTGTCACGTCAGTCGTATGTAAAAAATTAATGAATTAACGACTTAATAAGTACATCATTTATTTTTTCAGTCTTCACTGTTTATCGATATAGCGATGCGTTTAGATGATAATTCGGAGAAGAAGCCCTATCTTATACGAAAATAAATTATCCTATTCGATACAGATAATCAATTTAGTTTTTGTTCTCATCATCTTTCTTATTTACCTCACGAAACCTTTCTTCGTCAGTTTTTTCCTGCAACGAGGAACAATCGTTGATAATCTATTCTATCATGAGACGGCGCCTGATCGGCGTTGATAACTTCTTTCAAAGTAACTCTCTCTTATAACTCTCATCTCTTGTGCACGCACAAGCACACATACACAAAATAGATAATAAATATTATATATATATACATATACACATATGTATGTATATCTTCTGTTTAAACAAGTTACAATAATTTACTATCTATTGATTTTATTGAAGTTCGAAGCATTCTTGGAAAAATTTAAATTTATTATTAATTATTAATTAGAACTGCGGAAATTTGCACACAATGACTGTAGCATGCTCTTCCAAGTCTTGATTCTTAGCAGATTATTTCCTTTCTATGGGATCTTAAAAAGTGCCACAGTACTTGCATTCTTTGGCGCAATGATAATTTAATTATATTTTAAAATAAAATTTAGAATATTTTATACGTACATTTTTTATTCTGTAAAAATTTATATTTAAAAAACTAGTTTTTGGGAATTATATAACTCCTTTTCATCAAATATCTATTTAAAACAAATAAAAAATTAAATTGCGGAAAACTATTTTTACGTATTAATTAAAGAATGATCGCGCTTTGGCAATTCCTGATCTTTATTACACAATCATATTTCAACGACGTAGGTACGGACTGCTACTTGCTCGCTCGGCTTTCGTCGCGTGAATGAAAAGAACTGCGACAACTATATCAACACAGCGCGCCGGATCTTACAACGCTGTTTGTTTATATGTGGTGTGTCCTTGTCACGTAGACGTGATTCGTATTAACAAATTCTTGATTTTTGTTCCAAGAAAAAGAAGTTTTAAATTGTAAGAAAATATACATATTTCTATTACAATATTAAAATTATATTACACTGTAGAATAAAATATTACACTTTAGAATCTACATTAAACGCGAAATTTCTAAATGAGAATAAAACGTACGAGAAAGATATTTCTACGAAAATTTTTAAGAAATTAATTAAATAATTCTTTTTGTAATATATTAATAAATATCTAATATAACAAAGTATATAATTTATCTTTACTTAACAAGTACATAAAAATTGTTAACTTTTAGCAGGTAGCTAACTCATCCTTGCAAACCTATTATTCAACTTTCTTCGTTTTCCGCTTTATCGTCGTGCGAACGTACCGTATATTGTACACTTAAAGCAGTATTTTAACCACCATTAGTCCTTAATTAACTTCTTCCCATTCAATGAAACCGCGGATCGCGTCAACCGCAAATGAAAAATTTGTCGTAATCGGCTGCGATCGGCTGCAACTTTGTGGCCCTCTTTACGAGTCTATACATTGTAATCATCGGCAATCGAGTCATTAGTCGATAACACGTTTGCGGCGCTGAAATTGAAATTCTTCACGTGGCAAACCGCGTAAATCGAACACGATTGCAAATTAATCAAAATCAAGCAGGAGGCCGACACTTTTCTTCTATTCGTATTCTGTACGGTAATTTGATAACGTATTTACATCAGTTCATAAATTAACGTGATCACTCTCGCGCTTTATATACAACATTTTATATATAAGAAAGTTATAGCTGTCTATACTGATTATCGTACTGATATTTTTCATAAAATAGTATTAAAATCTCCCCGTTTCTCCACTTTTCATTCAATTTTTAAGAAATTTGCCTAACATAATTTATGATTAATTGAATTGTTTGAAACTCGTACAAACTCTGTATATAATATATAGCTTCCTTTTAAATAAGTTTTAATATAAATATTTTTAATATTTTTATTGTTATACAGAACTTTGAATAGTTTACGCATTCAAAACCGTCAATCAAGTTAGCTCCGCTGTTAGAAAATCATATCCGGTCATGAATGCACTTTTTATCGTGCTTTCGAGAATGTATTTCGGTATTGTTGCTCGATACTTCGCTCTGGTTTTTCCACGTCTCTGGGTTTATTACCACTAATTACAGATAGGCAGTAAATCCGCCCTACAACGCAGACGTTTAAAAATCCGACGTTTCCCTCGCATCACTGCTCGACTGCGCTTTCCGCTTGAATCATCCGTATATTTTATGCAGTTTGATTGGACTACTTCCTGATGCATAACGGATATGCTTCTGCGAGCGGCAGTTTCTTATAAAAAAAATCGACCACATATTATTAATTAATAATTAATAATTAATCGCGCCTTTGTTAATACGTCTTTAACCGTTTGCTTTATAAATAAATATTGCTTCTATTTAGAGAATAATTTTTATTCTACTTCTCTTTTTTATACAATCATTTCTTCTTTTCATACAATCATTCATCTTTTTATACAATCATTAAAAATTTTTATATCATAATAATTTATCTATAAATAATATAATAATTTCTAACATAGTTGAAATTGCCTATTTCAGTTATAATAGATACCATTCATCTCATGTTTCAAAAATTGCATGAGTGTGCTGATTTCTAAATCTATATATATGACTTTGCTTTATTAGCATGGATTCCCTTGCCTCTCACATACGAAGTATGTGTGTATTATTTAATAAAGCTTTATATTGGAAAATGTTAATTTACATCAAATATTAAAACAGTTTTCTTTCCACATTAATGTATAGTTGCAATCTTTTTATGATGAGAGACCGAGCGTATAAAGACGAGGTTTCGAAGGGTCAAACCCCAATCCAAAATACGATCACGAAGCATTCGTAAATATTTCAATGACATTAATTCTATGATTCCGCGGTGGACTGCGGATGTCTCGCGTGTCTTATCCATGTTACTTCGATCGATTCCAACTAGAGAAAACCGTAAATCAAATATATTCTCTCATTTTTTTGCATAATATATTGAAAATATATTGGATCTTTTAAATAATAAAAGACAGATCGATAAATATAATCATAAAGAGTCTAAACATTGTTACTCTATAATCATCTGATTGCACTAAATCTATTAAAGCTTTTAGTAGTGGTACTTTATCTTAAAATGTGTGTGTGTATGTGTGTGTATCTTGAATTTTAAATTATTTATATATTTTAATCAGTTTTTGTAATATTCTACTTTTGCGTTAGCATATTTACCTCTTATTACTATTTATATGTTACAAATATCGCGCATCCATTATCACTTTTCTGCATTCTTTATCACTTTTATTTTAGTGGCATGGTTAATATATCAGCCTTTTTGCTATTTATTTATTTTATAATATTATGAATATATATAAGTATATATATAAAAATCAAATAATAGAATATTATATAAGTGCTATTTTTTGCAAACGTCCCTCAAACAATTCTCGGACATCATATCCGATTATTAATTTTTACATATTTTAATATCATTCAGTGGAAAGAAATTATATATTAGAAATTTTGCAAGGGACGGGAGTTTGATAAAAAACATTGCAACGTCACAGTCGAGATATGATCCGACGACAAACGCATCCCACGAGCATGAATATCCCGTCGGGTTTTTATGAACTATAACATAAAACGCAACGCGCGCGGCAGTTACGCTTATGCGAACGATTAATTCATTCCCCACGAGAAAACAAAACCGTCACGCTCCGATCTGTTATTATAATAAATATGGAATAGCACATCAGTATCCCCGGGGACGTTACTTTTCCGTAAACCCGTATCTTTCATTACTAGAAATTATTCATAACACATACACATGCAACACAATTATTTATTAATATACTATATCGACTGAGAAAAGTAAGGCAATTTTTTCCATCCATGTATGTATCGTTATTATATCATGGATATTCCTTTACTCGATTTTGAATTGGACCCATCAGTGCACCAGACCCATCAGTCGATTGACAGATCAATCGGGATATTTTATTTATTAAAGTTATTTATTAAAAGAGATACCATGCGCGCACGAGAGAGAGAGAGAGAAAAACAGAGAGAGAAATTTAATGTTCCTTTTTGGAATAATTTAAATTTCCATACTTAACGAGATGTATTGTAGACCATCGTCCGATTCGAAAGTGTTGTGCCATTGTTAGCAGTATAAAGATAGAATCTTGCATATTTGTTTAATGCAGATTCTTAGACAGTCCCCTCAAATATTCAGGACAAACCAAAAATTCACTTCTTAAAGATATAAAGGCGGAAAGAGATGGACGTAGTTTAAACATCTATCTAATATAAAATATAAATTTATCTAATATTAAAATAATAATTATTTAAACGTCTATCTAATAATATGTAAGTAGTTATATATATATATATATATATTTTATTAATTTTAGTATTGAAGAGATTAATTTATGAATTATCGTTTTCAACATATTCATACAAAAATATTTATACTCGAAATATAGAATAAACTTTCTAAATTAATAAAATAAATTATACGCGCTTATAAATTATAAATTACACAGAATATTTCTCATATAGCTTAATTTAAAAGTATCATTCATGTTGGATATTATTTTTTGAGAGATACTATTGACTCTACGTGCTCGTCTTTCCAAGATTAAATACATAATATGCTCAGTCTTTTGCTTAACAAAAAAGGAAATTTTCCCCGAAACACAATTCTTTTCATGCAGATTTCGAAGCAGCCGGGCGAAACTGTCTTGCATCTAAAGGAAGATTCGATCCACTATCTAATGAAACGTAGAGGGTCGTCATTCCTATTCAGATGATATAGAGTACAAATCCAATAATCCGAATGGCTTTTGTGATGTTAATAAATCATTCCAAGCAAATCGCTGGAACGAACTGTATCTCATTTCTTTTTTCCTTCACATCGTACGTTTTTATTTCTTTATCTGCTTTGAATTGTCAGAATGATTTGAATTTTATGAAGTGACATCGTAAAAAATTTTTATCCTTTCTATCAATGTAATAATGCACATACTTTTATATAATAGAAAACACATCATATACATATGTTTAATTTATTTTACATTAATATTAAATAATGCAGAATTTTGTACAAATATCAATCCAACATCGTGTAATACTATCTACAAATTATAGCAATTATTATGCGTATATATATAGTATTCAAAGTCTTTACCAGTTTAAATCATTTATCATATTGTTGCACGACTTTTTATGTGTGCATTATTCTTAATACATATCTCTTTATTGGAGCAACATTTTTGTAAATCTGATTAAAAAATAGAGTAGAATATTGTATATGCTTTGTATCTGGGTAATAAACTTCTCATAAGTTATCAGAAAATCATGAAAATTATTGATAAAAAATGAAAATGCGTTAAGCGCTAATGTAATGTGATGTAACGCTATATTATAATTAATTCTACTTACGTAAAGTGAAAAGAAGTTGACTCACTCGTGCGAGATACTATAAGTTAATAAATCGTACCGGGGTGTGCAATTTCAATATTATCCATAGTAGCGCGCGCCTCCGACCTTCATCCGGATTCCCTGCCTCGTGAAGGACGAAGGACACATAATTTATCGCGCGTTACTGTCCGCATAAACTTTAATGAACCCGCTCTTTCACGAAGGTTTCTAAATCTTGAGAAAATGACCATCGTAAAGAGCGCGTCTGCCGCCACCGCGCACCTGCCGTTCGTAATTTAAAAGAAGCACAACACGATAATTAAGCGGGACGCTTTCCGGTGATAATTAAACTGCGTATATACTTATGCGGGAAATTATTCTGTTTGCAGCCGCGGCACCGCTTCACAAGTGATCCTTTTCAAGCGTCACCCCCATCATTCCTTTTCATTCTTCATTTTTTCTCTTGCCCTTTTTTTCCTCCGTCTCTCTTCCTCTCTCTCTCTCTCTCTCTCTCTCTCTCTCTCTCTCTCTCTCTCTCTCTCTCTCTCTCTCTCTCTCTATCTTTTTTTTCTTTAAATTTTTTTTAAACGAACAATTAAAACGACATCATTATGAGCGCCATTAATGGATTCTAGTAAACCTTTGACAAGGTTAATTAATTCCGCCTGCAATTAACAAGGTTTTATGCTCCCGTGACAGAATTTTTACGACCGCGAGTAAATTAAACCATCTTACTTCGCAGCAAAGTGAGAGAAGAATGATAGGAAATGAATGTCGTGCGTCCTCGTGAGAAAATGATATCTTGATGGTGGTAAGATGATTTAAATAGGTCAATAAGCGTACTTGAAACGAAGTGGAATATTCTTTATCAAAATATGTGCCTTTGTTTTCAAAATGAGATGTTTCTTAGGACAACGTTTAAAATAAAAAATAACGAATATCCTCAAGCTCTAATCAAAAGCTGAATTAATTATCTTAAGAGATTGCTGTCGAGCTATTTTTGGATATTTGAAAAGTCATGATTACATGTATGTATGTGTGTGTATTACATAGATATTTTGTTTTATATTATCAATTATGCATTGCAGCATAATTTTCTCATACTGCTATTTACGGTCTTAAATATTTTAGTATATTTTATGGTGTTTACAAAGCTTACGAATATTATCGATAATATTTAATATTTAATTATCGATAATATTAAAATAAATTTACAGTCCACTTGCAATCTCTCTTTCAAATTACTTTTACGCCCAATGCTTATACATATATGAAGCAAATCCGCAATCATAACGGAATTTCTTTTCACAAAACGCATAAGATCATTTTGTTGTCACCTCGTTGAAATACGATATCAATTTTCTTCGTTAATAATAATTAACTTTTTAATTTGGTTTCGTTATACGGTCGCGATTTTATTTCCATTTAATGGCTACGCATATTTTCACTTAACATTGTTTTACACATCACATCATAATTCGTTTCGCAAATGTCGTCAATTTCCTTCTCCATTTAAAGCACTTTTTTTTAAATCTGTTGTACACCAAACAGGCGTATACCCCGATAATTTAACCAATATCTCTTGGTTGTCAAGTATCACATTTCACCATTTCACCCATCGTTCGAAAGCAGAAGCCGTGCACCGATTTCCTCGACGCGACCGATTTACTCGTAACATCTTATTAACTTTTAATGATTATTACATGCAAGATTTCTGATGCCGATTTCACAAATATGATTAGCATAACAAATAATGTCAAAATGGATATGAAAGCGCTCTTCAAGTAATTCATACAACTAATTTTTATAGCATAAATCACAGAATTCTCCTATAAGATGAATTGATCTTTTCAAAGCAAAATCATATAAAGATCTTACGTTAAATTTACAAAACTAAAATGCCAAAAATTTAATCTAAAAATGAAATAAAAGTTCCATCGGGGACAAAAGAAAGAGAGAGAAATTATTTTATAAGTAAAAATTTTTTATGAAAATCTTTTTTGGAAATTTTATGGAATAATATTTGTTGAATGTTCTTAAAGTACTAACGCAATAATTACGAAGCTCGTGCAAGACATCAGATATTAAATATCAAATATAATTAGTCCTTTTTTATAACATCATATAGGTATATAATTGAAATTCAACTACCCAAGTTTTCAAAACAATTCGTATCAGCTTGATAATTCCTCATGCACACTGGTCAATCTACTCACAACAAGTCGCAGCCCTTTCTACGAGGGCAAAGACCTGCCGAAACGGTTTTCAGCGGCAGGTATGCAGCATCGAATAAATTACGCGCTCCAATCTGAGGCGCGTGCAAAATCCACGCAGCATTAAATATGTATACAGTGATACGTCGATAGGGAACACCTGCAGAAAGCCGTGCGCCTTCTACAGGTAAGTAAAGAGAAAGGGAAGTAAAAAGGATCCAGGTAGATATCTCTTCAAAGGTTATCGGATTACTTATGTATACGGGTCGGGCGATCGGTACAGCGAAGAAGAGCTTATTTATGCACTCTTTCCTATCATTAGCATAAATTGATATGTGTGTGATCGTGCTATTCCTTCTTTCATAATACCTGCCAATTTCCTGATATTCGAGATAATGAGAGAAATTTTGCCGTTATTCTCAAATCAATGAGCTTGAGAGTGAATATTATTTACTAACAAAATAATTAAATAAATAGATTGATTTTAAATTTAAATATCTCTAAAGCTTCCCGAAAGTTTTTATAAAAAGTTTTAAAATTCAAAAAATAAAGTTTTATATTACTTTTATTTGGCTGGATCTAACAAAGATTGATTGTGAATAATATATTGAGAACAAACTGTTAGTTCTGTTATCGGAGATATTTACAATGTCGATCACAAAGGAATATAATAATACAAAATCAGATATGAAAGGGCTAATAAGAACCAGGCGCAGATATTAGGCGCGACAAACTTGTTGTTTAAATTCTTCACTAATTATCTTGAACGTTTCGATCCTTTCGTTGGACCATCTTCAGTAGGTTGACTGAGAATGTTGTTCCAAATAAACATATAATACATTTCTCGAAAATAAGCAATTGGCAATTATAAAATCTCATTTTTATAAGTACTTCTGTAGAATGTATCAAATCATCCGAATGTGATGCAGATAAATTAGTAAAATTAATTTTTGAAGAATTGAGTCGTATCGAGACGAAACAGTATTCAAAGATATAAGAAATTATTTGTCATTTGATTATTAAAAGTGAAATGTTTTTTCGCCAAGCACAAAATATGTAATACCATAATGAACACAGTAATAAACTTATATTGGATTTTAAAGTATTATAATACTCTGCTTTGTCAAAAGTTATCTAAATTACATTAATTTATTTATTCAACATTGAAGATTTGCAGTGTCTTAAAAGTGTCTATCTTCAAAGTAGTTATCTCCCATATTTCTTATTTACAAATTTTCTGATCAGTCATTTTTTATAACCGAAGTGCGAATTTATGTTTTTTGCAGGAATAGTCTCATAAATCTTGTCGTTCTAGACTATCTGGACAAGAATGAGACAAGAATGAGATCGATTGAAATAAAGCGGCATTTTATAAAGTCAACTATATTTTAGTTTTTGTTATTGAATAAGACTTAAAATTTGTTAACTCGTAAAATAGAGAGATAAAACACGAATTTTAAGTCAAAATCAAAAGTCAGGATTAAAAATTGATCTTGTAATTATGAGATACTACTATTTTATAATGTCTTCAAGTTTATCATTGTATTATATTAATTATGTTTAATTATTGTATATTTTACATACTGCATAAAAGTTTCCGTTTAAAGAACGTTTTTCTTAATTAATTTCAATCGGATTCGCCACGTTTCCAGCGAATCGTAGCAAAACGCGCTGCATTTTTTCGCATATGAACCACTTGAGCATGAAAGCAGAGAAGAACTGAAGATATGGCTGCTCACTCTTCGCTGCCAAAAATTATGCGAGGAATTACGAAGGATGAGCAAACATTACATGGAAGAAAGTCTAATTTTCATGACTGTTACATTATCTACATTTAACATAAAATAATTACATTCTTAATATTGGAAAAAATAGGATATAAATTAAAGCAATGAATAGACAAGAATTAAAGCAATGTAACTAGAAAAAAAGTGTAACAGCGTAACTGATGAGCTCGGATATTGAAAGTGAATCATATATAGCGCACAATAACGCGTACTTTTGTACTTAAACAAATGCTTATGTTTATGTCCTTATACGTGTCGGATTTATTTTCTTTCGCTGACGTGGCAATCTGAGTAAGGTGAGTATAATAAAAGGCATAATCACAGATAGTCAACAGTTAGAAACGACCGGCGAAATATAACGTAACGTCATGGCTAAGAATAATAGCAGTGGCTTTTATTTGATGGAGTCGTTGGTGGCGGCGAAATTTATCGCTGAAAAGGCGAAAGACGTATATATCAACCAAGAAGGCATCAAGAATCTAGCGACTCACGTGCGTTTTCTTAACTTTTCAAAAAATTTGGAAACATTCGCGACATGTTCATGATTTGTTCGTTTTATTTTAAATGTGAAAAGCAAATTCAAAGATTTAGTTAAATTATATCATACAGTTTTTCGATATATAATTGAACTCATTTCAAAATCTTATTTCGAGGAAATAAAAAATAGTTATAAGGAAAGATATATATAAACTGAGGATTTATCAAGTTTTATTTTGTAAAGGTTTCTCGGAGATAATACACATAAGAAAATAAAGAATTAAAGAATTATATCAAGCACAAAGGGGGGGAAAGAACATCAATTTTTAAGTTTTCAAATTAATTTTTCGATATATAACATACAGAAACCATTTTATTCTAGACTTTCGATTTATTTTCTAATATACGATTTCATGTTTACTTGTACAATCAATTGCATGATATTCTTTGTATAGATATATGTATAGCATTTAGCGAATATTTTCATATTATTCGCGACTCACAAGTATTGCAAAAATATTTGGCAAGTTATTGTGTTACTTCACTGTAGCGAGCACTATGCGATATATGAAAATTATCATTGTATGAATAAAATTAATTCTTTTTCTTAGAATTCTTCTTTTACAAAGAAATAATTATTAAAATACATATTTTGGTTGATTTATATAGACGATGACGTATTTGAGATATAATATCGAAAACTTCTATGTAATCACAAACAAATTCCTGCGTCCGGATACATATCCGAATGAACATAATCCGAATACGGCGGATTGGCTATTTGTGTTGCATACATTGAATTTTTCACTCTGGTATCCAAAAGATGCAAAGCAATGGACAGTTGGTCGTTTAAATGGATATTGTGCATTATGTTTTGCTATTAAACGGGCCATTGATGTGAGTACAATGCTTATTCACTTTTAAATGACATAATTGGCATTACTATCAATTTTACCAATGTTTTCACTGCATTTATGCTCTCTAATGTATTGATAATATAATTTAATTTAATTATTTATTATTGACTTTTTAAGGATTTTCCGAAATATCACTGAAGTTCCTCTCTTAACATTGACATTTGCTATTAATACATTAAATTCTTCTGCCTTAGTTGGCAAATTTTTTCGTCTGTGTCATAGTTTTTGTGCTAAAACTTTTTTTGTGCTAACAATTTCTGTTGGTCCTTTGTATTCTTTTATTGAAAAATATTTGATCAGATCAATTTTTGCATTATATAAAACTGGATATTTATGCAATTTGCTAAATTTTAATTATAATGCTCATTAATTTATTATTACATAGAACAATATTACTACATAGTACATTATCTCAACGTAATTTTAGAACATATTTATTCTATGATTTTATAAAGAAAATAACACGCTTAAATTCATAATTATGAATGAAGGACAGTTATTATGGCGTGTGCATACAATTTTCGTTAAAATTTTGTCTATTTACGTTTATTTGTTTGATGAATGAAATTTGAAAAGTATACTTTATTTTACATCGTTATTTATACATGACTAATACTTGTAAATATCGTGTAACGCTTATAACATAGAAACAAAAATTTGTGCTCTTATATATTTAACAATTTTTCTCGTTATAAACATCTTTCAGTTAACGACTATAATTTTGCATTGTGTTCTTACAGCTTTTTGTGAATTACAATAATCCATTGTTAATAACTATAATAGTGCAAATTATAATCGTTTTTTTAATGTGAGTTAAACCTGAAATAAGGTAATCTTCTGTAGAAGTGATTTTTATTTTAAGAAGCACCTCTTTAACCCCCTGAAGGAACATATTATACATTATGTTGCGAAATTAGAATCAAAAAGATATAGAACATTGACGCGTCGAAAGAAATTACAAAAATAATATAATTTATAACAAGATTATAGATACATAATTCGATTGTGTATCTATAATCGAATTATGTATCTAAAATCTTGTTATAAATTATATTATTTTTGCAATTTCTTTCGACGCGTCAATGTTCTATATTTTTTTGATTCTAATTTCGCAACATAATGTATAATACGTTCTTTCAGGGGGTTAAAGAGGTGCTTCTTAAAATAAAAATCTCGAATTGAGATTTTCTTCTATATAATTACTTAGTATCGCAACATTTGTGCCCTGTGCACAACTAATCAATGAAAAATTAGTTTAAAAAAAAATTAACTTTTTTTTAAAACTGACGCACTATAAATCCGTATCTGGCTTCTGGCCCGTTAAAATTTAAATTTATGTTTCACATTGAGAACCTTACTAAATTTTTAGTTGATAATGTATAATGTTTGTAATAGGAAAAGACGCCTATATGGGATCCTAAATATTACACAAGAATGACTCAAAGTGAATTCGAACACACTTTCCGAAGTGACGATGGCGAAACTAGCATTCCACTTATACACGAAAGACTTAGAATTTTACGTGAGGTTGGAGAAGTTTTGTTGAAAAAATATCAAGGTATAAATTATGACAAAATGATATACGCGTAAAAAAAACATATATATGTTTTACATAGTATTTTCTTTTAATTAATATAACATTAAAACTTGTTCAGGCTCACTCAGTCTGTTTTCTTTGTTTTTTGGGAAGGGACAAAATGAATTCTTTCTATGAAAATGTTATTAGATGTAAATATCATAGGCAGTTCATATTTAATATTCATAAAAAATGCATATTTTTACTAAATTAATATAATTATTACGAAAATAATATAATATTAAAATTTGTATAGGTTCTTTTGTAGAATGTATCAAATCATCTGAAAACGACGCAGATAAATTAATAAAATTACTTTTCGACGAATTCGAGTCATATCGAGACGAAGCAATATACCACGGTTTAAAGGGTAATTATTGTTAATGCTATTACGTAGGAGTTTGAGAATCATATTTACGGCGATATTATCATCTAATAAAAAATCAGTAAAAATAATATATTAATAAAATTAAATTTTTGAATAATTAATTAATTAATGAATTGGTGTGTACATTTCGAACTATTTTTACACTATAATATTTATAGTAGACGTAAATACATTTAAATATATTTTGTCTATAAACATGAGTTGTCTTTTATATTATTATATATTTTTATTATTCTATATAGGAGCGTGAAGTTTGTAAAGTATAATTTGTTACAGACTATTTGATCGATGTGTTCGTCAATTAATAAATGTTATACAATTATAATTGTAATCTTTATAATTAATTAGTTATGTAATTTAGCGCGTTTTTTTATATTATTATTTATTTAATAATATTATACACTTTTATTAAATTATCTTTCAGTTCGTCTCTATAGCAAGGCTAGATCACTAGTAAGCGATATATGGAGTCACTTTAAGGAACTTAGACTTATATTTAAACTAGATACAAAAATGATGATGTCTACAATGTTCATTGATTATCTTACTCCCCTAGTTCTCCTTCATTTCAAAGTTCTTCGCTATAGTGACATGCTCGTGAACAGATTCGTAAATAGCAGTAAGATTCTTAACATTAAGTTATGTTTATAACAAATCTTTAATTATTTTACAAATTCTTTAACTTTAAAAACTTATGCTTCTATCATTTCATGAATAAATATTTTATGTCTTTTCTGCATAAAGTATGAAATACCATAATAAACACAGTAAACTTCTACTGTATTTTAAAATATTAATTACTTTCTTTGTTAAAATAATTATCTATATTACTATATTACTATACTTATTTATTCAACATTGAAGATTTGCAGTGTATACATCCAAAGTGACTATTTCTTAAAAAATATTTTTTATTTATAATTTATGATTGGTCATTTTTTTTATAATCAGAGTGCAAACTTGTTTATGTTGCAAGAATAGTTTCATACATCTTACTGATTTTTCTGGACAAGAATGAAACGAGAATGAGATCGATAGAGATCGATAGAGAATATTTTATGAAATCTGCTATTTTAATTTTTGTTATCAGATAAGTCTTAAAATTTGCTCGCTCGAAAATTAGAGAGACAATTCACGATCTTATGAGTAGGTTAAAAGTTTAGTTGTAGCCATGATATACTCCTATTAAACTCTATAGTGTTTTTCAAATTTATCACTGTATTAATTATGATATTTTACTCAGTGCATGAAAACAAATGTGCATGAAAACAAGTTTGCATTTATATAATGATTTTTGTTCTAATTAATTTCATTCCGGAATAAAGAGTTCACCGCGTTTGCAATGAATCATAGTAAAACGCACTACATTTTTTTCGCAGATGAACCACTTGAGCATGGAAGCAGGGAAGAAATTGAGATACGCGGTTGCTCACTTTTCGCTGCCAATAAAGTATGCAAAGAAGTGCGAAGAATAAGTAAATGTTACATAGAAGAAATGCCTATTCTAAAGACAAAGGCGTTTAAAATACCGATTCTGGTCGATAACTTCTTGCTCAAATTTATAAGTAAAGAAAGTGAGAAAGAATTTATGAAGCAAGAACCATTCCATTATATTAGAACTGTGCACTATTAAAACACTATTATATTACATTATATTATATTATCGTTAATTTGCGAATAACTGTTCAGAGTATAGCAACTGCTATTGTAATAATGTCATGATGAAGTACAACTTGCTCTTCATCAATATAATGTAAAAATATAATGTAATATTTTCTCTTAATAATTGTGATAACAATCGATTCTTATTTTATCGATGGAGATAATTTTTTTAATCCAAAAATATTTTTCTTTTATTATTCTAATACAGATAATATTATCTTGAAAATATTTAAATGTTTTCGAGAAACGATAATATATATTATTTTGATATATGCAAGAGTGAAATAAATTTTAAAAAATCTATTTTTATAAATTTAGTGTATGTATATTAGAAATTTAGCTTATGAAAGATGTACAGTAATTCTTTATTTAATTTTCTCTACTAATTTTATTTACTTTAATTTTCCCTTCTTTGATCATTTTTGACGACGAAAATAGAAAATGTAATTCTTTCGTAAATTTTCTATGGATTTTTTTGGTTTTGTATTGACTGATTATTTCTAATTACAAGCTCTTTTATTTTTATTTTGTTTGTCTGATTTTCTATATTATTCTCGTTTTGACATTTCAAATTCCAAAATTAAAATGATTATAAATATGTATATATTTATTACATCTGTAAATTATAGAACATTTATTGTTGCATTTTTTTTTGCAAATATCGAACGTATATTTATTTTATCTTAGTACAAAGGTGTATTAAGCATAGTTAAAAAAACAAAAAAAATAAATAAGTCAGTTTTTCATGACTGTTACATTATCTGTTACAGTATAATTAACATGAAATAATTACATTCATAAGTGTTAGGAAGAAAGAGGATATAGATTAAAGTAATAATTAGACAAAAATTAAAACAAATGTAATTGGAAAAAAGATGTGTAACAGCGTAACTATCGAGCACAGATTTTGAAAGTGAATCATATATAGCCCACAAAAACATACTTTTGTACCTAAATAAATGTTTATGTTTTTGTCCTTATACAAGTCCAATTTATTTTCTTTCGCTGACATGGAAATCTGAGTAAGGTGAGTATAATAAAAGGCATAATCACAGATAGTCAACAGTTTGAAACGATCGGCGCAATATAACGTAACGTCATGACTGAGGGTGACAGCAGTAATTATGATGTGATAGAGTCGTTGTCTGCGGTGAAAATTATCGCTGTAAAGGCGCAAGACGTATATATCAACCAAGAAGGCATCAAGAATCTAGCGTACGTTTTCTTAACTTTTTTTTTTTTTTTAAATTGGAAACATTCGCGACATGTTCACGATTTGTTCGTTTTATTATAATATTAACTTTTTGTGTACTAGAATCTTTTTATATCACCGTAAACTAATGGGTTATTTCGATGACCCACGAAAGAGTTAATTTTTTCATTATAACATTATTTAACAATTTTGTAAAAGATATCAAATTTATCTATGTGTATATTTATATACATATATATATATATATATATATGTGTGTGTGTGTGTACGAAATCATGCGCATTCCGGTAATCATAAAGTCGCGCTCTAAGAGAGAACGCTGCGCTCCGCATCGCGCACATCTCATCGACCAGCGCGATCGATTGATTGGGCGCCGCTTACGAAACAAGAAGAGAGACGTTAAAAATAAACAATTATCACCTTTGCCTTCAACGGTTCAAAAAGGTCGTCAGTTAATTTTACCGAGAACAAAAAAAGCAGAGTTTAACGTTTCTCCGAATTGTCTCGAAAGCTCTGGAAATATATCTCTATAAAAGCACGGCGCACCACGGCTGAGTGCCTTTTGATCGGTATCGTTCGCAGATAAACCTCACGCACAATTATTCAAAGTTTTATTCGTCGCTCGCGGAATATCGCTCTATCGCCGTTGAAGTCGTTTGCTTCATCGACAAAACCATTGCTCAAATAATTGCAATAATTGCTCAGTTTTGTATATTTCTAGTTTAATTTAAGTTTAAATATATTTTTTTTTGTGTGTGATTCAATTTAGAGTTCCGTTACGTGATCGTGTCTGTGTGATTTCTCTCAGATAGTCAACAGTTTGAAACGGTCGGCGAAATATAACGTAACGTCATGGCTGAGGGTAATAGCAGGGATTATCATATGAAAGAGTCGTTGTTGGCAGCAAGAAATGTCGCTAGAAAGGCACAAGACGTACATATCAACCAAGAAAGCATCGAGAGAATGGCATGCCATGTGCGTTTCCTTAACTTCTGTTTAAAAAATTTTTAATCATTCGCGACATGTTCACGATTTTTCGCTCTATTTTAAATGTGAAAAAGAAATTAAAAGATTTGTTACATAATATTAGGCACTCAGTTTTTCAGTACGTAATAAAACTCATTTCGAGATCTTAATTCGAGGAAATAAAGCGTATTTATGAGGAAGGATAAACCGGTGATATATTTAACAAATTTTATTTTGTATAGGTTTTTCGGAAATAATACACATAAAAAAATAAAGATTTTAAATAAAGAATTATATCGAGCATATATAAAGGAAAAGAACATCAATTGAAATAACTTCAAATTAATTTTTCGATAAATATGACATACAGAAAACATTTTATTCTAAACTTTCGAATTATTTTCTGATATGCAATTTCACGTTTACTTGTACAATCAATTGATATTCTTCGTATAGATATATGTATAGCATTTAGCAAATATTTTTATATCATTCGCCATTCGCATGTATTGCAAAAATATTTGACAAATTATTATGTTATTTCATGGTTGCGAGCACTAAGTATGCAGTATTTGAAAATTATCGATGTATGAATAATATTAATTCCTTTTTTTTACAATTCTTCTTTTACAAAAAGAAAATACATATTTTGTATTTTTCATTATAATACATAATTTGATTGATTCTCATAGGTGATATTGTTTTTCTTGGATAATGCCGAAAACTGGTACATACTAACAAACAAATTCCTGCGTCCTGAAACTTATCCAGCTTTAAAAGGCTCGAACACGGCGGATTGGCTGTTTGTGTTACATACATTGAATTTTTCACTCTGGAATCCAAAAGGTACTAGGCAATGGACAGTTGGTGGTGCAGAGGGATACTTTGGATTATGCTTTGCTATTAAACGGGCCATTGACGTGAGTACAAGGTTTATTCCCTTTTGAGTGACATAATTGGTATAACTATCAATATTACCAATTTTTGACTGCATTTATGCTCTCTAGTGTACTGTCAATATAATTTAATTTAATTTTTTATTATCGACTTTTCATGGATTTGTCCGAAATATCACTGAAGTTATTCTCTTAACATTGACATTTGCTATGTTGATACATTAAATTCTTCTGCCTTAGTTTGCAAAGCTTTCGTCTGTGTCATGGTTTTTTGTGCTGAAATGTTTTTTATTCTAACGATTTCTGTGTTGATCCTTTGTATACATTTATAGAAAAATAATTGATCTGATCAATATTTGCATTATATAAAACTAAATATTTAAACAATTTACAAAATTTTCATTATAATGCTCGATAATTTATTATTACATAGCACAATATTATTACATAATACATAATTCTTATCATAATATAAGAACATATTTGTTCTATGTTTCCATAAAAAAAAACGACACTATTAAATTCATAGTTATAAATAAATCACAGTTATCGGAATATGGCGCGTGCATGCACATTTTATCGTGCATGCAATTTTATTTAAAATTTTGTATATTTACGTTAATTTGTGTGATAAATGAAGTTTGGAAAGTATACTATGTTTTACATCGTTATTCGTACATAACTAATATTTTTAAATATCGTGTAACACTTGTAACACAGAGACAGAGATTTTGCTCTTATATATTATGTAATAATTTTTTCTCGTTACAAGCAGTTTCGATCTTACAGTTGATGATTATAATTTTGATTTGTATTTTTACAGTTTTTCGTAAATTGCAATAATCGATTACTAATAACTGTAAAAGTGCCAATTATAATCGTCTATTTAAGACGAGAGTAACATAAAATCAGATAATTTTTGTCGGAGTAATTCGTTAATTCTGTATCCACAATCTTGTTATACATTATATTGTCGAAATTGGTTTCAACGCGTCTGCGTTTTATATTCTTTGATTATAATTTTGCAACATAATGTATAACACGTTTTTTAAAGAGCAGGGGGATGCTTATTAAAATAAAAATCTCGAATTGAGATTTTCTTATTCAATTATTTGATATCGCAATGAAAAATTTACGCCCTGTCAAAAACTAATCAGTTTCAATGAAAAATTAATTATTTTACTGACGTATTATTATCCGCATCTGACTCTTTCTAGACCATTGAAATTTAAATTTGTTTCACATTGAAAGCCTTATTGCATTCTTCGTTGATAATGTATAATGCTTGGAACAGGAAGGAAAACCTATATGGGATCCTAAATATTACACAAGAATAACCCTAAGTGAGTTAGAACATATTTTCCGAAGTGACGATAGTGAAACTAGCCTTCCACGTATACTAGAAAGATTTATGATTTTACGTCAGAATGGAAAAGTTTTGCTGAATAAATATAAAGGTATAAATTATGACAATAAAATTGTATACGTGTAAAAAAAAAGAAATGTTTGTTTTACAGCATTGTCCTTTAATAAATATAATATAACTCGTATCTCTATATTCGTATATCTACTCGTATATCTAACTTGTATATCTATATTCAACACCAATCTGTTTTCTGTTCTTGGAAAAAGACTATAAGATTCCTTTATGTGAAAATGTAATTAGCTGTGGATATCATAGGCGGTTTATATTTTATATTATTAAAAAATGCATATATTTATTACTAAAATAATATAATATTAATATTTTTATAGGTACTTTTTTAGAATGTATTAAGTCATCCGAATATGATGCAGATAAATTGATAAAATTACTTTTTAAAGAATTCGAGTCGTATCATGACGAAGCAGAATTCGAAGATTTGAAAGGTAATTATTGTTATTGCTTTTACAGAAGAGTTTAAGAATTATACACACGGCGATATCAAATAATCAAAAATCAATAAGAAGAGTATATTAATACAATTAGATTTTTAAGTGAAATATAGTTTATAAGTTAGTATGTATAATTCAGACTGCTTTTATACTATAATACTTATAGTAGACGTATTTATATATATTAATATATATATATATATATATATTATATATATATATATATAAATACGTATTTATATATATATATATTTATATATATATATATATATATATATATATATATATATATATTTGACTATAAACATCAGTAAAAATTGTCTTTTATGTTATGAGACAATTTTATTATTCTATATAAGAAAGCGAGGTTCATAAAATATAATTTTTTATAGGCTACCTTATTGGACATGTTTGTCAATTAATGAATATTATACAAATATAATTGTAACTTTTATAATTCACTAGTTTAAGTAATTTAGTGCATTTTGTATATAATTATTAGTAAATTTATATTATAAACTTTTATTAAATTATCTTTCAGTTCGTTTTCATAGCAAGGCTAGATCACTAGTAAGCGACATATGGGCTGTATGTTCTCAGAAACAACCATTAGAACAAAAATTTAAACTAAACACAAAAGAAATGATGTCTACGATGTTCATTGATCATCGTGCTACCCAAGTTCTCCTTCATTTCAAAGTTCTTCGCTATAGTGACGGGCTCGTAAACAGATTAAAAAATAGCAGTAAGATTATTAAAATTAAATTACTTTTTACGTGCAAAAAATCCTTAATTCTATTCCAAATTCTTTAATTCTACGAACTTATACTTGTATCATTTGATGAATTGAAATAGTATGTCCTTTCTGCATAAAGAATGAAATATCATAATGAACACACTAAACTTCTACTGCATTTTAAAATACTAATATCTTCCTTTGCTAAAAAAATTATTTATATATTACTATACTTATTTATTCAATATTCAAACATTGAAGATTTGCAATGTCTACCTCCAAAGTAACTACTTCTCAAAAGATATTTTTTATTTATATTTTCTGATCGATTATTTCTTATAACTAGAGCGTGAACTTGTTTATTTTGCAAAAAAGATTTCATAAATTTTATTGATTTGTCCGGACAAGAATGAGTTGAGAATGAAATCGATAGAAATCGAGAGCAAGCATTTTATGAAGTCAGCTATTTTATAAAATCAGGTATGAAAAGAACTAATAAGGTCGCAGATATTAGGTGCAGATATTAGGCGCAACAAACATATAACCGGTATAACCGTAAAATACTAACTCACGGTTCTGTATATCACTGAGTCAGGACATACAAGACAACCGAATTTTTCTGTTAATCAACCTGCTGAGGATGATCCAAGGAAAGGATCGAAACGTTCAAAATAATTAGAGGAGAATCTAAACAACAAGTTTGTTGCGCCTAATATCTGCGCCTGGCCCTTATTAGCCCCCTTCATACCTAATTTTGTATTTGTGTATCAGAGCCTTTTCGATTTATTATCAGCTATTTTAGTTCTTGTTATCAAGTAGGACTTAAAATTTGCTCTCTCGAAAATAAGAGAGACTATTCACGATCATATAAGTAGGTTAAAAGTTGATTTGTAGTTATAAGACACTGTTATTAAACACTATAATGTCTTTCAAATTTATCACTGTATTATTTATGATATTTTACTCACTCCATAAAAGTTTGCATTTAGAAAACGATTATTGTCCTAATTAATTTGGTTCCGATATAAAGAGGTTATTCCATTTTCAATGAATCATAGCAAAACGCGCTGCATTTTTTGTCGCAGATGAACCGCTTGCGCATGGAAGCAGGGCAGAAATTGAGATACGCGGTTGTTCACTTTTCGCTGCCAATAAAATATGCAAAGAAATACGAAAAAGGAAATTGAATTCAAGTTTCCTACAAGAAAATTATCCTGTAATATCAAAGCTGTTTAACGAACCAATTCTACTCGACAATTTCTTGCTCAAATTTATAGATCATAATCGTGATAAAGAATGTTTGAAGCAAGATCCATTCCAATATATTGATACTGTGTATTATTAAAACATTATTAAATTATATTATATTATCCTAAATTTGCGAGTAACTGTTCGAAGTATAGCAACTGCTTTTGTAATAATGTCATGATGAAGTACAATAGTATGCCCTTTAATAATATAATATAAAAATAATTTAAAAATTTCGGTTAATAATTGTGATGACACAATCAATTCTTATTTCATTAATTTAGATAAATTATTTATTCTAAAAATATTTTTTCTTTTATTGTTCTAATACAAATAGTACTATCTCGAAAATATGTATTCGAGAAATGATAATATATATTATTCAGCTATATGCAAAAATGAAATAAGTCGAAGAAATCCATTTTTACAAATTTAGTATATGCGTATATATATTAGAATTTTAGTATATGAAAGATGTACGGTAATTTTTCATTTAATTTTCTCTACTTTAATTACTTGTGACGACGAATAACGAAAATGTAATACTTACACAAACTTTCTGCGGATTTTTTGTTTTTGTATGACTGATTATAATTAATTAAAGCTCATTTATTTTTATTTTGCTTGTCAGATTTTTTATTTTTGTACCTACATTCCAAATCCTTAAATTTAAATGAATGATAAAAACACACATTCTTATCTATATACTTAATTATTGAATTATAATAGAGGTATTTCTTTCTTATCTTCTGATAATCTTATTAATATACAAAATTATGTAAAATCTTAAATTGCATTGTATTTTGCATTTGGCAATGTGCAGAGTTAACGATTTCGATTGTCTTTATAGTATGACATTATATCTTATTAAATTTGATGACACGGAAAAAAATAATTTTGCTGCTACAATGAAAACGTCGCTGCTATTAAAATACATGCAAATTCGTAGTAACAGTAACAAAATTTTGCTATTATAATTAATTTTTTGTTATTATAACTAATTGTTCGATATTACAGCAAAATCTGTTTTGTTGGCAAAATAGAATATTTTTTTGTTTAATAAAATTAGTATTCTTAACGATTCTTTTTGCTATCCATATAATAACTAACGAACTTTGCTACAGTAGCATAAAGTATGCTGTGGTAGCAAATTACTTTTTTCCGTGTACTAATTTTGTTAATAAAAGTTGTTTCAGTTTAAGAAAAAAAGACAGACGCAGTATTTAATTAAATATAAATATTTAATTATATATATAATTAAATTACGCGTCAATATAAATTTAATAAAATATATCATTATTTTTCAAAACTTTAATCTTATTTTTTTTCATGTCCTTTTTTAAGTTTATTAATTTTTGATTTGTTTATTATTTTATTATATGTTACTTTTTTTTAAAGCATCTACATACATACATATAGACCTAATAAGTATAATTTGTAAGAGTTGTTTTTCTGTTATCTTTTTATTTAGATTTTAATTTTTACATTAAAAAGAGATGATTCGGGTAAAAAAATTTCTTGCTCCAAATTTTGCGTAGCTTTTAATCAAAAAATCGTGTAGCCAATATTTATATTCATTCTCTGGTTGTTATAACGAATGCTGTGGAAACAGATAATCTGCAGCTTTACGTTCGATCCTGATCAATAACTTCTTGTGAGATTATCAATAAATATACGATCAGGTTTAAATAGAAACAGAACAATGTTTTAGTACTAAGTGTGTACTAATAGTACAATTTCAGTCGTCATAAATTTATAAATAATTTCGAAAATATTAAGTTTTTGTGTACTACTAGAATCTTTTCATATCACTGTAAATTAATGGGTAAATTAATGTTACTGCGATGATTCACGAAAGGCAGTTAATTTCTTTCAATATAACATTATTTAACAATTTTGCAAAAGATAGTAAATTTTTGTATGTGTATATTTATACATATATTTATATATATATTTATATATATATTTATGTATATTTAAATATATATAGGTTTTATGAATTGTAGTTTTATATATTTTAATATACCTCCTTCTTTTAAATAATGTATATGTTTGCATATATGTGACAAATCTAGGTAGGAAGTCAGGTAAATTGTATTTTTGTTTTGAAGTAAATTTTGACAGCAAATTACTTTTTCAAAATGCAATAGATGTCTTTTAAAACTTTGTTTTAAGTATAAGGCAAACCTATACTATTTTAGATTGATAACGGAATCCCCGGTTTGAGAACGAAACATCTCTACGAAAATAAAATGAACAAAGAGTAGTGTAGTTAATTATAAGAGGAAGAAATCATTCACATCATTTTGTGTACAAAATAAGAAAATCTATCTAATTTTTAATGTAAATTCTAGAACAATTATTTTTGCCTTTTTTGTAAATATCGAAAGCATGTTTATTTTATCTTACAATTAGTACAAGAGTGTATCCATAGCGTAGTTGAAAGAAACCAAAAAAATAAAACTAAATAGCTGTTCTTCACGACTCTTACATTATCTACATATTAAATTAAAGAGTTATATTCAAAAATGTTAGAAAAAAAAGGATATATATTAAAGCAATCTTTAGACAAGAATTAAAGTAATATAGTTGGAAAAAATAGGTGTAACTGACGGGGGCAAATTTTGAAAATGAATCATATATAGCGCACAATGACGTATTTTTATAAATAAACAATTATCTATGTTTATATCCTTATAAGTGTCGAGTTTATCTTCTTTCGTTGACATGGCAATCTGAGTAAGGTGAATAATAAGTCATAAATAGCCAAGAGTTTGAAACGGTCGGCGAAATATAACGTAACGTCATGGCTGACAGTAATAGCAGTGATTATGATGTGGTGGAGTCGTTCTTGGCGGCGAAAATTGTCGCTGAAAAAGCGCAAGACGTACATATCAACGAAACAAACATCAAGAAAATGGCATTCCACGTGCGTTTCCTTAACTTCTGTTTAAAAAATTTTGAATCATTCGCGACATGTTCACGATTTGTTCGTTTTATTTTAAATGGGAAAAAGAAATTAAAAAATTTAGTTACATTATATTAGGCACGCAGTTTTTCAGTATGTAATAAAACTCATTTCGAGAAATTGACTGGAAGAAATAAAGCGTAGTTATGAGAAATTAAACCGGTGATATATTTAACAAATTTTATTTTGTATAGGTTTTTCAGAAATAATAAAAAAAATAAAGATTTTAAATAAAGAATTACATCGAGCGTAAAAGAAAAGAACATCAATTTTAATGTTTTCAAATTAATTTTTCGATAAATATAACATACAAAATCCATTTTATTCTAAACTGTCGACTTATTTTCTGTTATGCAATTTTACGTTTACATGTACAATCAATTGCGTGATATTCCTCGTATAGATATGTATATGTATAGCATTTAGCGAATATTTTTATATTAATAGCGATTCGCATGTATTCCAAAAATATTTGGCAAGTTATTGTGTTATTTCATGATTGCGAGCACTATGCAGTATTTGAAAATTATTGATGTATGATTAAAATTAATTTCCTTTTTTTTAAATTCTTCTTTTACAAAAAAATTTATATTTTGTATATTACATTAAAATACATATTTTGATTGATTCTCATAGGTGCTGGTGTTTTTCATTGATAATATGAAAAACTGGTACATACTCTCAAACAGATTCCTGCGTCCTGAAACTTATCCAGCTTTAAATAGCTCGAACACGGCGGATTGGCTGTTTGTGTTGCATACGATGAATTTTTCACTCTGGAATCCAAAAGGTACTAGGCAATGGACAGTTGGTGGTGCAGAGGGATACTTTGGATTATGCTTTGCTATTAAACGAGCCATTGATGTAAGTAGAATGTTTATTCATTTTTGAGTGACATAATTGGCATAATCATCAATATTACCAATCCTTTTTACTGCATTTATGCTCTCTAGTGTATTGTCAATATAGTTTAATTTAATTTCTTATTATTGACTTTTCATGGATTTTTCCGAAATATGACTAAAGTTATTCTCTTAACATTGACATTTGCTATTGTAGTAAATTAAATTCTTCTGCCTTTGTTGACAAAGCTTTCGTCTGTGTCCTAGTTTTTGTGCTAAAATGTTTTTCATACTAACGATTTCTATTTGTCCTTTGTATGTTTTATTTTATTAAAAAATATTTGATCAGGTCAATTTGTGCATTACATAAAACTAAATATTTATGCGATTTGCAAAATTTTCATTATAATTCTCGTTAATTTATTATTACATAGCACAATATAATTACATAGTACGTTATTCTTATCGTAATTTTAGAGCATATTTGTTCTATGCTTTTATATAGAAAACGATATAATTGAATTCATAAATATAAATAAATCACAGTTATCGAAATATGGCGCGTGCATGCACATTTCATCGTGCATGCAATTTTATTTAAAATTTTGTTTATTTACCTTTATTTGTTTGATAAATAAAGTATGGAAAGTATATTTTGTTTTATATCATATTTAACTTTTTATTCGTTTATAATTAATATTTTATATTAATATTTTTTAATATCGTGACACGCTTGTAACACAGAGACAGAGATTTTGCTCTTAAATATTATGTAATAATTTTTTCTCGTTACAAGCAGTTTCAATCCTACAGTTGATGTTCATAATTTTGCATTGTATTTTTACAGTTTTCCGTAAATTGCAATAATCGATTACCAATAACTGTAATAGTGCAAATAATAATCGTCTTTTTAATAGGAGTGTAACGTAAAATCAGATAATCTTTTGTATGTATCTAATAAGTAATTCGTTAATTCTATATCCATAATCATGTTATACATTATATTATTGTTGAAATTTATTTTAACGCGTCTGCGTTTTATATTCTTTGATTATAATCTTGCAACATAATTTATAATACGTTTTCTAGGAAACAGGGGGATGCGTATTAAAATAAAAATCTCGAATTGAATTTTTTTATTTAATTACTTGATATCGCACCAATGAAAAATTAGTGCCCTGTCAACAACTAATCAGTTACAATAAAAAATTAATTTTTTTCATCTGACGCATTATTATCCGCATCTAACTCCTTCTAGCCCGCAGAAAAAAGCTTCACATTGAAAGCCTTATTTCATTTTTCGTTGATAATGTATAATGCTTGCAACATACTATATAATATTTGCAACAGGAAGGAAAACCTATATGGGATCCTAGATATTACACAAGAATGACCCTAAGTGAGTTAGAGCATATTTTCCGAAGTGACGACGGCGAAACTAGCATTCAACGAATACCAAAAAGATTAATGATTTTACATCAGGTTGGAGAAGTTTTGTTGGATAAATATGAAGGTATAAATTATGACAATAAAATTGTATACGTGTAAAAAAAAGAAATGTTTGTTTTACAGCATTTTAAATCAATATAACATAACTCGTTCAAGACCAAACAGTTTTCTGTTTTTGGAAAGAAACTATAAGATTCCTTTATGTGAAAATGTGATTAGCTGTAGATATCATAGGCGGTTTATATTTCATATTCATAGAAAATGCATATAATTTTACTAAAATAATATAACATTAATACTTTTATAGGTACCTTTGTAGAATGTATCAAATCATCCGAATACGATGCAGATAAATTGATAAAATTACTTTTCGAAGAATTCGAGTCGTATCGAGACGAAGCAGTATTCGAAGATTTGAAAGGTAATTATTGTTAATGCTATTACAGAGGAGTTTAAGAATCATACACACGGTAATATCAAATAATCAAAAATTAGTAAAAATAATATATTAATACAATTATATTTTTAAGTAATAATATAATTTATAAGTTGGTATGTATAATTCAAACTATTTTTATACTATAATACTTATAGTAAACGAATTTATATATATTTGACTATAAACATCAGTAAAAATTGTTTTTTATGTAATGACAATTTTATTATTCTGTATAAGTACGCGCAGTTCGTAAAATATAATTTTTTTAGGTTACCTTATTGGACATGTTTGTCAATTAATGAATGTTATACAATTATAATTGTAATTTTTATAATTCACTAGTTTAAGTAATTTAGCGCATTTTGTATATTATTATTAGTAAATTTATATTATAAACTTTTATTAAATTATCTTTCAGTTCGTTTTCATAGCAAGGCTAGATCACTAGTAAGCGACATATGGGCTGTATGTTCTCAACAACAACCATTAGAACAAATATTTAAACTAAACACAAAAGAGATGATGTCTACGATGTTCATTGATCATCGTGCTCCCCTAGTCCTCCTTCATTTCAAAGCTCTTCGCTATAGTGACAGGCTCGTAAACAGATTAAAAAATAGCAGTAAGATTTTTAACATTGAATTATTTTTTACGTGTAAAAAATCCTTAATTCTTTTGCAAATTCTTTAATTCTACAAACTTATACTTGTATCATTTGATGAATAGAAACAGTATGTCCTTTCTGAATAAAGCATGAAATATCATAATGAACACACTAAACTTCTACTACATTTAAAAATACTAATATATTTCTTTGCTACAAAAATTATCTATATATTACTATACTTATTTATTCAATATTCAAACATTGAAGATTTGCAGTGTCTACCTCTAAAATAATCACTTCTCAAAAGATATTTTTCATTTACATTTTCAGATTGATTATTTCTTATAACCAGAGCGTGAACTTGTTTATTTTGGAAAAAAGTTTCATAAATTTTATTGATTTGTCAGGACAAGAATGAGTCGAGAATGAGATCGATAAAGATTGAGAGAAAGGATTTTATGAATTGATGAAGCTATTTTATAAAATTATAGGTATGAGAAGGACTAATAAGGTCGCAAATATTAGGTGCAGATATTAGGCGCAACACACGTATAGTGCCGTAAAATACTAACGCACGCTTCTGTATATCACTGAGATCAGGACATACAAGACACCCGAATTTTTCTGTTAGTCAACCTGCTGAGAATAATCCAAAGAAAGACTCGAAACGTTCAAGATAATTAGAGAAGAATTTAAACAACAAGTTTGTTGCGCCTAATATCTGCGTCTGGCCCTTATTAGCCCCTTTCAATCCTAATTTAGTATTTGTATATCAGAGTGTTTTCTATTTATTATCGGCTATTTTAGTTCTTGTTATCACATAGGACTTAAAATTTGCTTTCTCGAAAATAATAGAGACTATTCACGATCTTATAAGTAGGTTAAAGTTTGGTTTGTAGCTATAAAACACTGTTATTAAGCACTATTATATCTTTCAAATTTATCGCTGTATTAATTATGATATTTTACTCACTGCATAAAAGTTTGCATTTAGAAAACGATTATTGTCCTAATTAAGTTCGTTCCGGTATAAAGAGTTCATTCCGTTTACAGTGAATCATAGCAAAACGCGCTGCATTTTTTGTCGCAGATGAACCGCTTGTGCATGGAAGCAGGGAAGAAATTGAGATACGCGGTTGTTCACTTTTCGCTGCCAATTTAATATGCAAAGAAATACTAAAAAGGAGATGGACTAAAAATTACCTAGAAAAAAAACATATTCAAATCTCAAAGAGGTTTAACACACCGATTCTACTCGACAATTTCTTGCTTGGATTTATAGATTTTACTCGTGATAAAGAATGTTTGAAGCAAGATCCATTCCATTATATTAATACTGTGCATTATTAAAACATAATTATATTATATTATATTATCGTAAATTTGCGAGTAACTGTTCTAAGTATAGCAACTGCTTTTGTAATAATGACATGATGAAGTACAATAATATGCCCTTTATTAATATAACATAAAAATATAATTCAATAATTTCGGTTAATAATTGTGATGACACAATCAATTCTTATTTTATTGATTTAGATAAATTTTTTATTATAAAAATATTTTTTTCTATTGTTTTAATACATAGTACTATCTCGAAAATATGTATTCAAGAAATGATAATATGTTTAGCTATATGCAAAAATAAAATAAGTCGAAGAAATCCATTTTTGCAAATTTAGTATATACGTATATATATTAGAATTTTAGTATATGAAAGATGTACGGTAACTTTTCTTTTAATTTTCTCTACTTTAATTTTGACGACGAATAACGAAAATGTAATGCTTTCACAAATTTTCTGCGGATTTTTTTGTGTTTTTGTATGACTGATTATATTTAATTAAAGCTCATTTATTTTTATTTTGCTTGTCAGATTTTCTATTTTTGTACCTACATTCCAAATCCCTTAATTTAAATGAGTGATAAAGACATTCATTTCTAAATATTTAATTATTGAATTATAATTGAGGTATTTCTTTCTTATTTTCTGTTAATCTTATTAATATACCAAACTATGCAAAATCTTAAATTTCATTGTATTTTGCGTTTGGCAATGTGCAGAGTTAACGTTTTCGATTGTCTTTATTGTGTGACATTATATCTTATTAAATTTGATTACTAATTTTGTTTATAAAATTTGTTTCAGTTTAAAAAAAAGAGACAGACGCAGTATTTAGTTATAATTAAATATAAATATTTAATTATATATTTAATTAAATTCCGCGTCTATATAAATTTAATAGAACATATCAATATGTTTCAAAACTTTAATCTTATTTTTTTTCATGTCCCTTTTGAAGTTTATTAATTTTTGGTTTGTTTATTATTTTATTATGTATATGTTACTTTTTTAAAGCATCTACGTATATACATATAGACCTAGTAAGTATAATTTGTACGAGTTGTTTTTCTGTTATTATTTTTATTTAATTCTTAATTTTTACATTAAATAGATAAGATGATACCGGTAAAAAATTTCTTGCTCTAAATTTTGCGTAGCTTTTAATCGAAAAATTTTGTAGCCAATATTTATATTCATTCTCTGGTTGTTATAACGAATGCTGCGGAAACAGATAATCTGCAGCTTTACGTTCGATCCTGATCAATAACTTCTTGTGAGATTATTAATAAATATATGATCAAGTTTAGATAGAAACAGAACTATGTTTAAATACTAAGTGTGTACTAATAGTACATTTTGAGTCGTCATAAATTTATAAATAAATTCGCAAATATTAAGTTTTTGTGTACTATTAGAATCTTTTTATATCATCGTAAATTAATGGGTTATTTCGATGATTCATGAAAGACAGTTAATTTCTTTCATTATAACATTATTTAACAATTTTGCAAAAAATAGCAAATTTTTTATGTGTATATATATATATATATATATATATATATATATAGGTTTTTATGAATTGTAGTTTTATATATTTAAATATATCTCTTTGTTTTAAATAATGTATATGTTTGCATATATGTGACAAATCTGGGAAAGGAGTCAGGTAAATTGTATTTTTGTCTTGAAGTAAATTTTGACAGCAAATTACTTTTTCAAAATGCAATAGATGTCTTTTAAAACTTTGTTTTAAGTATAAAGCAAATCTATACTATTTTAGATTGATAACGGAATCCCCGGTTTGAGAACGAAACATCTCTACGAAAATAAAATGAACAAAGAGTAATGTAGTTAATTATAAGAGGAAGAAATCATTCACATCATTTTGTGTACAGAATAAGAAAAGCTATCTATTTTTTAATGTAAATTCTAGAACAATTATTTTTGCTTTTTTTTGCAAATATCAAATGCATGTTTATTTTATCTTACAGTTAGTACAAGAATGTATCTATAGCATAGTTGAAAGGAACCAAAAAAATAAAACTAAATAGCTGTTCTTCATGACTGTTACATTATCTACATATTAAATTAAAAAGTTACATTCAAAAATGTTAGAAAAAAGGTGGATATAGATTAAAGCAATCTTTAGACAAGAATTAAAGTAATATAGTTGGAAAAAATAGGTGTAACAACGTAACTGACGAGCGCAGATTTTGAAAATGAATCATATATAGCGCACAATGACGTATTTTTATATATAAACAATTGTTTATGTTTTTATAAGTTTCGAGTTTATCTTCTTTCGTTGACGTGACAGTCTGAGTAAGGTGAATAATAAGTCATTGTCATAGATAGTCAACAGTTTGAAACGATCGGCGAAATATAACGTAACGTCATGGCTGAGGGCAATAGCAGTGATTATGATGTGGTAGAGTCGTTGTCGGCAGCGAAATTTATCGCTAAAAATGCGCAACACGTATATATCAACGACAAAGGCATCAAGAATATGTCATTCCACGTGCGTTTCCTTAACTTCTGTTTAAAAAATTTGAAATCATTCGTGACATGTTCACGATTTGTTCCCTTTATTTTAAATGTGAAAGAGAAGTTAAAAGGTTTAGTTACATTATATTAGGCAAGCAGGTTTTAAATACGTAATAAAACTCATTTCGAGATGTTAATTCGAGAAAATAGAGCGTAGTTATGAGGAAGGATAAATCGGTATATTTAACAAATTTCATTTTGTATAGGTTTTTCGAAAATAATACACTTAAGAAAATGCAGATTTTAAATAAAGAATTACATCGAGCATAAAAGAAAAGAACATCAATTGTAATAATTTCAAATTAATTATTCGATAAATATGACAGACAGAAAACATTTTATTCTAAACTTTCGACTTATTTTCTGATATGGAATATCACGTTTACTTGTACAATCAATTGCATGATATTCTTCGTATAGATATATGTATAGCATTTAACAAATATTTTTGTATTATTTGCGATTCGCATGTATTCCAAAAATATTTGGCAAATTATTGTGTTATGTCATTGTTGCGAGCACTATGCGATATTTGAAAATTATCGACGTATGAATAAAATTAATTTCATTTTTTTTAGAATTCTTCTTTTACAAAGAAAATACATATTTTGTATTTTTCATTAAACTAAATATTTTGATTGATTCTCATAGGTGATGACGTTTATGATGGATAATATCCAGGACTTATACATACTTACAAACAGATTCCTGCGTCCTGAAACTTATCCAGCTTTAAAAGGCTGGAACACAACGGATTGGCTGTTTGTGTTGCATACATTGAATTTTTCACTCTGGAATCCAAAAGCAACTAGACAATGGACAGTTGAAGGTGCAGAGGGATACTTTGGATTATGCTTTGCTATTAAACGGGCCATTGATGTGAGTACAATGTTTATTCTCTGTTGAGTGACATAATTAGTATAACTATCAATATTACTATCTTTTTTACTTCATTTATGCTCTCTAGTATACTGTCAATATAATTTAATTTAATTTTTTACTATTGACTTTTTATGGATTATTCCGAAATATCACTGAAGCTATTCTCTTAACATTGACATTTGCTATTTTGATACATTAAATTCTTGCCTTAGTTGGCAAACCTTTAGTCTGTGAAATAGTTTTTTGTGCTATAATGTTTTATATGCTAACGATTACTGTTTGTTCTTTGTATATATTTTATTTTATTAAAAAATAATTGATCAGGTCAATTTTTGCATTATATAAATCTAAATACTTATGCAATTTTCAAAATTTTCATTATAATGCTCGTTAATTTATTATTACATAGCACAATCTTATAATATAGTACGTTATTCTTATCGTAATTTTAGAAATATTTGTTCTATGTTTTTATAAATAAAACAACACAATTAAATTCATAATTATAAATTAATCACAGTTATCGGAATATGGCGCGTGCATGCACATTTTATCGTAATTTTATTTAAAACATGTAATTTTATTTAAAATTTTGTCTATTTACGTTAATTTGTTTGATAAATGAAGTTTGGAAAGTATACTATGTTTTACATCGTTATTCGTACATAACTAATATTTTTAAATATCGTGTAAAGCTTGTATCACAGAGACAGAAATTTGTGCTCTTATATATTATGTAATAATTTTTGCTCGTTACAAGCAGTTTCGATCTTACAGTTGATGATTATAATTTTGCATTGTATTTTTACAGTTTTTTGTAAATTGCAATAATCGATTACCAATAACTGTAATAGTGCAAATTATAATCGTCTTTTGAATGGGAGTGTAACGTAAAATCAGATAATTTTTGTAGAAGTAATTCGTTAATTCTGTATCCATAATCTTGTTATGCATTATATTATTGTTGAAATTTGTTTCAACGCGTCTGCGTTTTATATTCTTTTGATTATAATTCTGCAACATAATGTATAATACGTTTTTTAGTGGGCAGAAGGATGCTTATTAAAATAAAAATCTCGAATTGAGATTTTTTTATTTAATTACTTGATATCGCATCAATAGAATATTTGTGCCCTGTCAACAACTAATCAGTTTCAATGAAAAATTAATTTTTTTTTAACTGACGCATTATTATCCGCATCTGACTCTTTCTAGCCCGTTGAAATTTAAATTTGTGTTTCACATTGAGAAAGCCTTATTTCATTCTTCGTTGATAATGTATAATGCTTGCAACAGGAAGGAAAACCTATATGGGATCCTAGATATTACACAAGAATGACCCTAAGTGAGTTAGAATATATTTTCCGAAGTGACGATGGCAAAACTAGCATTCCACGTATACCAGAAAGATTTATGATTTTACGTCAGGTTGGAGAAGTTTTATTGAATAAATATCAAGGTATAAATTATGACAATAAAAATGTATACGTGTAAAAAAATGTTTGTTTTACAGCTTTATCTTTTAATCGATATAACATAATTCGTTCAGGACCAATCTGTTTTTGGAAAAAGACAAAAAGAATCTTTTATGTGAAAATGTGAATAGCTTTAGATATCATAGGCTTATATTTTATATAGGTTTATATTTTATATTCATAGAAAATGCATATAATTATTACTAAAATAATATAATATAAATATTTTTATAGGTACTTTTGTAGAATGTATCAAATCATCCGAATACGATGCAGATAAATTGATAAAAGTACTTTTCGAAGAATTTGAGTCGTATCGAGACGAAGCAATATTCGAAAATTTAAAAGGTAATTATTGTTATTGCTATTACAGAAGAGTTTGAGAATCATTTATACGGCAATATCAAATAATCAAAAATCAATAAAAATAATATATTAATACAATTAAATTTTTAAATAGTAATAGAATTTATAAGTTGGTATGTATATTTTGGACTATTTTAATATTACATAATACTTATAGTATAGACGTATTTATATATATTTGACTATAAACATCAGTAAAAATTGTCTTTTATGTTATGAGGCACTTTTATTATTCTATATAAGAACGCAAAGTTCGTAAAATATAATTTTTTATAGGCTATATACACCTTATTTGATTTGTTATGTTTGTCAATTAATGAATGTTATACAATTATAACTATATTTTTTATTACTCACTAGTTAAGTAATTTAGCGCATTTTGTATATTATTATTAGTTTATTCATATTATACACTTTTATTAAATTATCTTTCAGTTCGTCTCCATAACAAGGCTAGATCACTAGTAAGCGATATATGGGCTGTATATTCTATGAAACAACCTATATTTAAACTAAAATTTAAATTAGATACAAAAGAAATGATGTCTACGATGTTCATTGATCATCGTGCTCCCCTAGTTCTCCTTCATTTCAAAGTTCTTCGCTATAGTGACAGGCTCGTGAACAGATTAAAAAATAGCAGTAAGATTTTTAACATTGAATTATTTTTTACGTGTAAAAAATCCTTAATTCATTTCCAAATTCTTTAATTCTACGAACTTATACTTGTATCATTTGATGAATAGAAATAGTAAGTCCTTTCTGCATAAAGCATGAAATACCATAATGAACACGGTAAACTTCTACTATATTTAAAAATACTAATATCCTTCTTTGCTAAAAATATTATCCATATTACTATACTTATCTATTCAATATTCAAACGTTGAAGATTTGCAGATTCTATCTCTAAAGTAACTATTTCTCAAAAGATATTTTTCATTTATAATATTTTCTCATTGATTATTTCGTATAACCAGAGCGCAAACTTGTTTATTTTGCAAAAGTAGTTTCATAAATTTTATTGATTTGTCTGGACAAGAATGAGTCGAGAATGAGATCGATAGAAATAGAGAGAAAGCATTTTATGAAGTCAGCTATTATATAAAATCAGGTATGAAAAGGGCTAATAAGGTCGCAGATATTAGGCGCAACAAATGTACAGTAAAACCGTAAAATACTAACGCACTGTTTTGTATATCACTGAGGTCAGGACATACGGGACACCCGATTTTTTCTGTTAGTCAACCTGCTGAGGATGATCCAAAAAAAGGCTCGAAACGTTCAAGATAATTAGAGAAGAATTTAAACAACATTTTTTTGCCTCTAATATCTGCGCCTGGCTCTTATTAGCTTTTTTCATACCTAATTTTGTATTTGTATATCAGAGCCTTTTCGATTTATTATCAGCTATTTTAGTTCTTGTTATCAGATACTTAAAATTTGCTCTCTCGAAAATAAGAGAGACTATTCACGATCTTATAAGTAAGTTAAAGTTGATTTGTAGCTATAAGACACTGTTATTAAGCACTATAATGTCTTTCAAATTTATCGCTGTATTAATTATAATATTTTACTCACTGCATAAAAGTTTGCATTTAGAAAACGATTATTGTTCTAATTAATTTCGTTCCGGTATAAAGAGTTCATTCCGTTTTCAGTGAATCATAGCAAAACGCGCTGTATTTTTTTCGCAGATGAACCGCTTGAGTATGGAAGCAGGGAAGAAATTGAGATACGCGGTTGTTCACTTTTCGCTGCCAATAAAATATGCAAAGAAATACGAAAACGGAAAATGAGTTACGCAGAAGGAAAATCTATTCTAATGACAAAGGCGTTTAGCGCACCGATTCTACTTGACAATTTCTTGCTCGGATTTATAGATAATAAACGTGATAAAGAATGTTTGAAGCAAGATCCATTCCATTATATTAGAACTTTGCTTTATTAAAATATTATTATATTATATTATATTATATTTTCGTAAATTTGCGATTAACTGTTCAAAGTAGCAACTGCTTTTGTAATAATGTCATGATGAAGTACAATAGTATGCTCTTTATTAATATAATATAAAAATATGATTTAATAATTTCGGTTAATAATTGTGATGATACAATCAATTCTTATTTCATTGATTTAGATAAATTTTTTATTCCAAAAATATTTTTCTTTTATTGTTCTAATTTAAATAGTATTATCTTGAAAATTTTGATATGTATTCGAGAAATGATAATATATATTATTCAAATATATGCAAAAATAAAATAAATCGAAGAAATCCATTTTTACATATTTCGTATATATATATTAGAAATTTAGTATATGAAAAATGTACGGTAATTTTTCATTTACTTTTTTCTACTTTAATTACTTGTGACGACGAATGGCGAAAATGTAATACTTTCATAAATTTTCTGCGGATTCTTTTGTGTTTTTGTATGACTAATTATAATTAATTATAAGCTCTTTTATTTTTATTTTGCTTGTCAGGTTTTCTTTTTTTCTTAAGGGAAAGAGAACATCAATTTCTAAGTTTCAAAATTAATTTTTCAATAAATATAACATTTACAGAAACCATTTTTTATTCTAAAAAATTGGATTTATTTTCTTATGCAAATTCTACGTTCAGTCAACTGGCTAAAGATGGTCCAAAGAAAGGACTGAAACGTTCAAGATAATTAGTGAAGAATTTAAACAACAAGTTTGCTGCGTCTAATATCTGATGCACCTGGCTCTCATTAGCCCTTTTTATACCTAATTTTGTATTCGTATATCAGAACCTTTTCGATTTATTATAGAAATATAATAATTTTTGGCGATACTTTTTATTACCGTGCTGCTCGTACCTGCGCGATTATACACTCTGTCGCGTAAAATCTTGCATTGCTACTGTGCGCAAATTACGGAAGATAATAAATATGTCGAAGATGTCGAAGAACCGAAATCGCTTTACATGCAATTATTCCTGTATTCGCTCTACAGATCTTATAACGTTTTCGTTTTGCACGGATTTTCTCGACCCAAGGTTGATTAATGACGTCATTGCATCGTCTCTGCCAATAAAAGACTTGAATTCATAGTAAAATAGTGATTAATCAACCTTGGGTCGAGCAAACCCGTGCAAAACAAAAACGCTATTAATCTCGCTTGACAGTTTGGTCTTAACTCTCGAATCCCTCAACAAGTGACTCGACAATGAGATGTAATCCCCGCTCCTTTCAGAATTTAAGAATAAAGTTTAATAAACATTTTTATTTTTGAATGCATTGAATATCTTTACTTTAAAATAAAATCAATAATGCTAAAAATGTTAATTATATATATATATATATATGCTACACGGGTATTTAACTGAAAATAATGCACGGTGAGATTTGAGCGTATGTGCAGATTGAAGCACTCGCCGATCCTGACTCGGGAGCGAGTCTCAATTTGAAAGCCGGCTGATAATTAACGCCACTTCCGCCGTCTGTTTCGTGAAATCGAAGCGTAAAATCGCAAGGTAGAACGATTCTTTTGTCGATCGTATCCCGATAAACGCTCATCTCACTGACAGCCGGGGGATGAGGAGGCAGCCAAAACTTGCCCACGCTAAAGAGAGACCGCACACCGGAATAAACGGGGAAGAAAGGAAATGGGAAGCAACATAATCTCACACAGCCGTTATCTCGCGCGTGCATCACGTTCGATCTGTATAATTTAATAAATCGCGCGTGCACTGTGTGTCGATTCTCGAATAGACTTTGTTCGCGACGCGTGATGCGTGTAATTCGTCCCCCTTTTTCAGAGAGTTGTCTGAGAAACATTTCCGATTGATAAAATACGAGAAAAAAATTCTTTTCTTCTAAAAATAAGAGAAAAATTACTGTGACGAGCAATACGGCAAAAGATATCTACTGCTGATAGTCAAGTCAATGGAAAAGTTTCTCTTTTACAATTCTGTGAAGGAAAAATGTAGCATACTAGTCAATTGCATCAATTACAATAGAATGAGCAATAAGATGATTAATTGTCGCTAATGATTCGTTTTTTACGCATTCGTATGTGTGAAACATATTTATTCGTGCGTACATTAAATATACATCTGCGTATAATTATGCAATTTAAACATATCTACTGTGTACCCAACTTTATCTAAAACATATTATAATGCCAATAATTAATACGATTTATTACGCTTTTCAATTTATGATCGTTGATCAGTTTGATTTATCTCAGTTTAAAGCTGTACCTTTATTTTTTTAATCAAAACTACATTTTCTCCAATACATTTTGCTAGCGGATTTTTGCACAGCCGAACACCGAAGATAAACATTTCATCCAAGAAATGTCTTATTGCTACATTCGACTATAGGTAGCACGATTACGCTGACGTGAGAAACATTTTAAATACAAGGAAACTAGCCACTTTATGAGGAAATTTTGGAGGAATATCTATGCACCTCATTATCTCTAGCAGTAGAAATTAATGATCGAATTTTGTCCCAGATAAACAGAGCCAGAAAGAAAAAAAGTTTCATCTTTCTTCCTAAAGAGAGAACTTCAATTTCTTCCTTGTAGAATAAATTAAATCAAGACGTTTAACAAACTTTAGTAACTCTCATATTTTGAACGTTGTTTAGCAATCTGTAATCTTAATTTATTTGTGAAACTAAAATACGAGAGATGAGACAAGATTATAATCGTGATATTAACATCGATACAGTCTACGTGTGGAATTTCATAAATTGATTTAACTTTATGGGATATCGCCATGCGAAAAATTCGCGAAAGACATACATATAATAAGAACCAACATGTGATTGTAAAACAAAGAGCAGAACAGGTACGTAATGCTTTTGCGAGACGCATGTAAGAGGCGCACGCGAACGACGCTCCTTTCTTGCTGGTAGCTCCTTAAGAATCCGCCTTATCACGGAGCACGCGCTTACACCTGCCCTTTCCTTACTCTGGCTTCCCTCATTTATTACCTTCATTACCTACCATCGCATTCACGCCGCTCTGTCTCGCTCCGATTCTGCCGCCACATTAATCTCACGTTGTTATAATAAAAAATCAGCCACGATGACATATCGCCTGTTCGGAAGAATCCTCGCGAGTATCGTTATTATATAGATTTTCCTTTCTATTTGCTTCTCATTAATATATATATATATATATATATATATATATATATATACATATATATTCCATTGAATAAAATATTGAATCTTTATAAATTATTAATACAAAATAGAATTTTCTATCTTACTTGACGGATATCATTAAAATCATTGAATTTATTCTACTTAAAAACCACGATAATTATAAGAATAATATGTACACTGTAGATATGTACACATTCCCCTATTAGTGTATAACTATACTTGTCAAGATGAGCAAACAAAATCATCCCAAGACAGAAACATATGATCGATAAATTATGGATATAAACGTCGTAAATCATGTTCCTCCGCAAGGTGCAACGAAACGCCGCAGCAAAACTATATCATGTGTTTAATTAATAAGTAATCGTTATAAAATTAATACGCGAGTCGGAGAGAGAGAGATGTCTTTGCCATCGTTAAACTAAACTGGATGTGTCACTGGTTACACGTCTCATTACCCGGTGAAAGTATCGTGTTATACATTTAATCCTCGCCGAAAATGCAGCACCAACTGCCTCTCCTTCCTCGCGAGAGCGACAAACTATTAATTCCCTTTTTAATATGGAATTTAAAAAAGGGAAACATTACTATATATCTTGCAATACATCTTGCAATACATCTTGCAATACATAATAAATTAGTAAGCATAAATATTGCAAATATTCTTTTGTATATGTGTGAAACAATATTACTCTTCTCTATCAAAATTAAAAGTTAAAAAAATGTTATTTGACATGTTTTATACTCTTTCTCTCTCTATCTTTCTCTTTATATTTCTCTCTCTCTCTCTCTCTCTTTCTCTCTTTCTTTCTTTCTTTTTTTGCCTTCCTATTTTAGCTACATTTAAGATGCAACGAAAGTTAATAATGTGAATTTAGAGAAATGCATTCTTTAGATTCGCATGTTAACTTCGGCTTTTATTAAATTTTTATTAAAATCTATAAAAGTTTTTATGACGAAAGGTTAAATCGATTATTATTTAATTATGCAATATTATTATATTTACTTATTGTCTGTTATACTTTCTTATATTATAAAGATGATAATTCTTTATTTTATAATAAAAATGTAATTCTTTTATTTTAGCTTTAATATTCTATTTTTTAAACCGAGTCGATTAATATTTATAACATCAAGTTTTGCGAAAGGAAGATACACATTTACCTCTTCTTAATTAAAAGATAGAATCAAGTTGCTATATCAATATAGCGATAAGAAAGTACATCAGCGTCATCAGCTTTGGAATATTTATTCAAAAACGGTGGCAATATACCTTTTACAATCGCGAGCATTACGACCTGCTCTCTCAGAAAAGGTTAATTGCATCTTTAAGAAGGAAGGAATAACATGTCGTGGCACGCGTCTGCGGCCGAGGCAATAGTAATTACAATTTATTTCGAGTGTTTCCGACCTTCGTTACTGGATTCATCGACACACACGTGCGCAAAGATCATGGTATTGGCGGCGTGAAAATTATTTCACGCAAGCTTTAGCCATAGCGTTCGAAACTTGATTGCGCCTCAGACTTTAATTAAACGAATCAATTAGCCAATTCAGTGTTAACCGAATCGAGTCTCTTATGTAAAACACGATAGAGCGTTTACAAATGCGTAAATTAAACATTGTGTATCTAATATTTATCACATTGTTTATACAACATTATTAATTATCAAGCATTATATTTTATATAAAATAATGATGTTTCTCTCTCTCTCTCTCTCTCTCTCTATATATATATATATATATATATATATATACCCATTATATGTCCGTTATCAACCAACCTTATATGTCCGTTATCAACCAATATAAGGTTGGTTGATAACGGACATATAATGGGCTGATCAGTTTGTTCGCAGAATCATATTTAAATTTTATATGTGTTATGTTCCATGCAATAAACTATATCCCATTTGTATCGAAAAATATATAATGTGAACACATTATATAATTCTGAACATTCCACGATTCTTAACCACAAGTTTTCCCTTACATTCTTTAAACCTTCAGCATGTTTATTCGCGTAATCCACAACCCCTGTCAAGTTGCAACACCTTCTGTCTTCTCTATAAAATCGAAAGAACCTGTTCGAGAAAGGTTGAATTCAACGAAGATCTCGAAGGATGCTCACCGACAAGGCGCGAAACTGCATAATTCTCGTTCTAATTTTCACTCGATCGAGCTCGCTCCCGCCCCTCGAAACGTACGAAAGGAATGTCACATGTGATTTACATTCGCGACAAGTTTCGTGAGAAGGAGGGGCCGGAGAAAACGCATTCAACGATTTTCCATGGATTTTTTAATGGTTATAACCAACCTCGCGCACCGTCTCCCTCTGGGTTCACCCTATTTAAAAGGGCGTAAATTACGGGCGACGTGGCGACACAAAAGGCAACCCCCGCAGGCTCGAGCGTTCATTCGTACGTAAAATATTGTGACAGGCGTGAACAGTGACTTTTAAAGCGGCTGCTGGCCGGATTCTTAAGGGTCTTGTTTGCATTAAATTATGCGTCGCTTCGAGGCAAGCGACGAATTATAATACTTGATTGGCCATCGCCGCTGGTGCAACGCGTATTGTCCACCGGCTATAGAGAAAAATTCTTGCATACATCGCGATCACGATACCGTAAGTAAAACCGCAGCCAGGCAACCGTAGGCAACGTAAGTATGCGCAGGCGTTTAAAATTATTTAATCAAGATTGAAACTACTCAAGAATTCGTCGTGTGAGATTGAAACAATGTCCTCCCGAATTTCTTCAGTTCTGCTTATAATTCTTTTTACCACAAAAATGTATTAGAATAAATGATGAGATATCGAAAAACACGATACACATATGTAAACATCGTTAATTTTATAGCAATCAATACTCAATCGGAGGAAGAGAGAGAGAGAGAGAGAGATAGAGAGAAAGATTTGTAATATCCAAATAAGTTTTGATACTTCAATTAATTTAGGCTTTATTAATGTATGCATCCTTAAACGAGTTTGTCAATCAGCATCGAATCATCTTTATCTTCGTTAATTCTCGGCTCATTGCATTAATGAGACATTACCGTGGTAACGATGAAAATTTCGATTACGCATAACTCGAATGTATGTGCTATCTTATTAATTATATGAAATATCGTTTAGATTTCGTTCGCCGTAATGTGTTGTCTGCGATAAAGCACTCCGATACGAGTCGGACGATTAAAATCGGCTCGATACTGTTGACTTTCGCAAGAGACCGGCGGCTGCGTGTCACATTTTGCATCGCCACCTCTCGTTGCACCTCTCTGTCATGCGACTGTTGCATTGTAAAAGAACAGTCACGAATGTTCTTGCTGTCGCAAATGCCCGGAATAATAAGAAGAAATAACAGGAATAATAAGAATAATTAATTAATAAAATAAACGAACTTTCTGCGCAAATAAAATTTTGACCAAAGACCCGCGAGCTGCAGTGTTGTCAGTTGTTTCGGAGAAATCTACTGGGCATAAAGTTATATTTCGTTTTGATATTAATTATCAATTAGAAGGTAATCATCGTTTATACATGACAATGCAACCAATAATATTTTATATATCTATAAAATATATATATATACGTATATATACATATTGCAAATTAATAATTATAATTTATTAATATCATATAAATAAAAATTTTAATATATAAATTATGAGTTATAAACTCTTTTTATAATAATAAAATATGCTTGTAAGAATTAGGAAATAAAATATTCTGTAATGCACAAAGATTAATTACATTCACACAATTCAAATCTATCTGTTCGGTGATAACATCTGATAAATGTATTGCAAACCAGTATTCGGTAAATGCGCAGAAATTTTTGGTATGCAAAGAGTGAATAAAAAATACAGTAACCGGCGCCGTTATTTCATCAGATAAGTTTACAGCAACAATGTCAGGGACAAGAGCGGCAGCAATCAGAAATGCACCGTTTAATGTACTCGGGCATATTTCCGGATCGCCGGGGCCTGCATACATTCGGCTTCATTGATTGGCGTTATCTCCGCGTTTTTTTTTACGCGCTCGACTTAATCGACTCAATTAATCTCGGACGCAACTTTCGAATTGCGCGTGATCGCCTATGGGCGGAATAAAGTTGAAACGAAATCTGCAATTGCATAATACTTATCGTACAATCGTACAATTAGTGATTTAATGCGTCCTTTATACGCGTATAACGGTTGTCTCTTACTTTGTCAGTGTAAAAAACGAATATTGCTGACAATGAATTACAATTAAATGATTAATTAAATGATTAATTACACGATTAATAACTAGTTTCGTCTTCTTCCTCATAATTTTCGAGAACGGTTCTTGCAACTTGACGTGAATGAAGACATCGTCTCTCAAAAGCGGTACATCATACCTAAATCACTTTATACCTCTGCTACTGAGGTCAGCCACTACCTCATGAACATCGAGATTATTGTAATTGTGTTTATTACCGCCATTACCACCGTTTAATAATATCCTCAGCGTTTTTCGAGTCTTCAATCCTCGCCTTCAATTCCCGTAGCTGAGCGTAGCAGCGGTTCTCAGTCCACTTTTTAAAAAGAATATCACTCTCAAATAACGCAATATCATTTTCATATAAGAAAACATTGGATAAGTTAAGTATATTATTTTAACTAAAGAATGTTATTTATTATCACAAACTTATCTACATTTTTATCTTTTAGAAAACATTTATATCTGGAGTTGTAAATCAGGACGTTTCCTATTAACAATTTTAAAGCCTTCTTAATATAATTAACGTTAGACTTGCATCATATTAATTTATTCCAGGTGTGATTTTTTATAACAAATTGTTATTTTTGTCATTTTTGTTTCGATTTACGTATAAAGCCGAATTAAAACGATAACTTTTATAATTGTCATTTCGTAATAGATCGCAGGAATAAAGATTTTTATTGGCACAAGAGCAGTTGTCAATTTTTATAATAATAAATCTTAACACGCCATCAGCGAGCACATCTTGTAATTTTTTTTTTTTTTTTTGAAACGAATATAACCTGCCGCCTGAATACTCCTGCTAGACGAATTAATCTAACGTGTCGATCTACCGGATCAATTTTGCGCATCACTGACCTAATGTCGAATATTAAAGGCAGCGTGCTAGCAGGGCGGCTCGTCCCCTTTTTGCACGTGCCAATTATTACGGGGCCCATACGGCCTCCGTAGAGAAGAGCCTCTAATATTCGCAAAAAAAAAAAAAAAAAAAAAAAAAAGAGGACTGGCGGAGAGGGAAAGAGGAAAGAGAGGATACGAACGGCGGGGGCGTACGATATCGGTTACACCCCGTCTGGGGTATTAATTACCCCATGAGGCCCATAAGGCTCGGCGCGTGGCTCCCGCCGAGTCGTCCACATTGGTCAAAAGTGCAGCCTCGGAGTGCAGCAGTTGGCCCGCGGGCCCTCGACGACGGGCCCTGACATAAGGCGCGATGCACACGAGGGAGAGGAAGAAGGATACGTAAAAGATATTGATCCTAGGCATGTGTTAATAATCGACAGGATTACCGGGATGATCCGCAAGGGATATCGAATAAGTTTAATTATTATATAGAATATCTCAGATGTCGCGTATTTTTCTTTTTTTTTTTTTTTCATCTTTTACAAGCTGTGTATCGCATCTTATACATTGCTCCTGCGTGATTCGATTAATCCGTCAATTTAAAATAAATAAACTTCTCGTATTCTCAACTTTACCGATGATGCGGTTTATTTGTATATAATACATATGTAAATATTTTTACGTTCTCTTCTTTCTTGTCAACTACGCAAACTATTACTAATTAGATAGAAAGAAGAAGTATATTTTCTGTTACGTAATCTTGGCATCGCGCTTCTGCTAACACGCCATATATTCTTTGTAGACATATACATAAGAAAACAAAACCCTCCTTCTCTGCGTCGCGTTCGCAAATGTATATGCACGCAGAGGCACTCCTGCATGTTCACAATGAGTGGATACACACCCGTTCGTCTTCTATTCATACGTTTGCATGCTGGCAAACCACCTGCATCCGAAAAACCTGCCGAGGTTTGGGTTACTCGGATCCTGTCAGGGACCTTGCACCCGCGCGCAGAGGCGAGAGAGCTACGTCTAATCCTTACCCTCGCAATCCTACGTAATTCACAGCGATAAATAATGAGTTTATAAGTGTGTTTTCTCTTGAAATGCATTCGAGAAGATATTGGTAAAATGTCATTATGCGACATTTTGCAATGAAAAATTTGTTCATCGCAATAAACTCGAATAAATATCAAGTAACATCGAGTAGAGACGCGAATCACAAATAGATACCTATTCTTATATCTCGCACGATTCTTTTCTATTATATATATATATATCATGAAAAATACGTTCTTATTATTGCAAATCTTATCATTTTCAATTCAACGAAAGTTTCATCTTGAATTTGCCATTTCTTTTCGCTGCCGATAATAATTTCATGCCGTTCGAATCGTTCTTCTAATGCTACTTCAAATACAAAAATTTTGCGCTTTATTTGCAAAGCTTGCGTGCTGTTCAACAAACCGATACATCCGCGGGTATGAAAAACGTGTCATCGTGAACTAATAAACCTCTTACAGATTTCTCTTTCTCTCTCTTCCCTTAATTTTAATTCTTATTAATTAATCAGAAATTTAAGTAATGTGCAAATATAATCATCGCTTTCCGCTTTCAGCGAACAAAAGAAAGTATAGATCTGCTTAAAAAGCAAGATTCAAAATTTAAAATTCAGTTTATCTGATGATATGTGTAAGCATGTTAAAAAAAAGCGTTTGTGAGAAGCACAAAAAAAAAGAAAGCAGAGAGCAGACGGCTCGTACTCGATGAAAATTATTTAACAGCGTTATAATGAAGTGGGCCATCGCTGATTAGTCGGGAGAAGAGTAACTCGCGTCGGCTCGCTAACGATAATGATCTGTCAGCCGTACAAGGCTAAAAGCGATCGTACGTGTGATCGTATGTACTGTATAGGAGCTGTAAAGATAAGTAGCGCTTTTCGCGCGCGAACACGAGCGCGTAACACGACACCCAGAGCAAATAAAAACGTCAGTCGGGGCCGATGTACAATACAGCACGAAGACACTGAGAATTGTATAAAAAAAAAACTGTGGGGGTGAGGGATGAGACAACCCCCGCAAACGCGGGGGGCGGCGGCGGCGGCGTTCTTGCGTGCGGAAAAATTCTTGGAATTATTCATTCGGGCCGAGCTACCACGTCGGAAAGTTATGTCGATCGTTATAAAAGTGTTCCGTTAGATATTATGTGCTTCAGTTTCACGCGAATATCGATGTAAGTGATTCCCCTACGAAAGTATGATTTTATCAAAACTGTTATTTTTATCGTGACGCGCTTGAAACATTTATTTCTACTTATACGCAATATTTTTTTACAAAATACACAACTTGAATAAAAAAGATCTCTTTCCGTGGAATCCAATAATTTTTCAGGAAGTGCAATTTTGAATTTGTTTTTTTAATTAAAATAAAATTTTTAATTAAATTAAAATAAAATTTTACACACACATACACACTTCTTCTCTTTTCTCTCTTTTTCTCTTCTCTTTTCTCTCTGCATTATATAATAAAATAATAATATATAAAAAACCTGAAAACCGATTATATATATTATAGAAATCATTCAGAAATCTCGCAATCATAATTTGTTAATAAGAATAGCAAGCTCCATCAAAACAATATAGAACTAAATAAATGAACCGAGAAATATTCAATGTTCACGTTCATTATAAAAAAATCATGCCCACAGTACACGTTTATATCAAAAGTAATACTTGCTAAGCATTTATTTTGCACAAATCAGAAAAAGAGAAAATAATTATATGATTAATGCGAATTAATGAATTTGAAGTTAAGATATAAGACTAATGCTATGTAACACTTAGTAGTAACTATTTGAAAGATCAATTCTTTAATTTGTGAAATTTCTAACTCAATGACAACTTCGCAAGTTGTCTTGTTTATTGTGTTTGTAATATGTTTTTCTCACGAAAGATATAAAATCGAATAAATTACGCGTTCCAGATTACACTCTGCATATCCAAACTCGGTAAAGGAAACAAAGAAAAAAGGAAGAAAAAGAGAGAGAGAGAGAGAGAGAGAGAGAGAGAGGGAGGGAGGGAGTAGAAGTGCGCGAAAGAAGATCCAAAAATAAACCTCTCGAGTGAATTGACTCGTAAGGGCACGTGCCCCATTGAGGTTCGCCCTTCTGTGGTTTTTGCGGGGCCCTATGGGTCGCATCACGCGCCGATGTTGCATTGCTGTTGTCGTTGCTGCGGGCATCCTGAGAGCGCGCGGGGCGGCAAGTGTCATCGCACCCGAAAACAGCTGCTCCGACCGGCCGGGGCCCTCGGGGCCCTTTGGCAGCCGGATGCCCTCTACTTAAGACTCACTCCCTTTCTGCCCCTCCACCCTTCACTCTCGAGTATCTGACAAATCCGATCTTCCGCAAAGCACAGCATGGCAGGGAGAAAAAAGTCGGAAAGAAAAAGAAGGAAGAAGAAAGGGAGAAAGAGAGAGCGAATGAGAGAAAGAAAAAGGAGCCCGCCGCCGCCGCCGCCGGTCGGCGAACTCTGAGCCGCAACGGGTCGAAAGGGACGTCCGTAGGACTAATTGCGCTGATTTTTACGAGACTCGCGGATGGCGAGGAACGTGATCTGCGCTCGATTTGATGGTTCTCGCATGGTCTTATATACACACTATTACATCGGAATTTATTATAAACAGCTGGCTCTTTTTTCATTAACTTGTATATATATATATATACACGGTTATATACGGTTATTATATGTATATGCAAAATGTTACAATTATGTCGCGTCCTTTTTCAACAATCTTGAATTCTTGAATTATAATGAAAGTGAATATTTTCTTAACGAAAATGCTGGAAATTTGGGGATAATTTTTGAAAGTCTATAGATTTCACAAACTAGCTTAAGTATGAGCAGAGATAACACAAAAAAGTCTTCCTACATTTAATTTTAAAAAATCCTAGAATAAAGATGAGTAGAATTTATAAAATAGCAAACAATAGAATGTGTGTGTGTGTGTGTGTGTGTGTGATTTGATAAAAATCGTTAAACCGATGTTTTTTAAATAATATTTTCTCTGTCCAAAAAATATATTGCTCTATCCTATAAAATTTATTTTTAAGAGGAAAGGCCAGATAATCTCGAAAGGAGGCACAAATAATATCAATGTCCGGTCGGTGAATCCTTCGATGAGACACGCGTCGTTCGCATTTGCACTAATTACGTTACATTTTAATAAGCAATTAGTAAATTAAGATCACGGCGATTGATAGTATCGTATCGTTAAATATCCCGTAAGAGAGTGGCGTTAACAAATGCGTCCGTTGGCCGACACATCACAGCTGACAACTTCGACTATCGGTCGTGCGCAAAAGAGGAAAAAAGATCCATTATATAATCACCGACGAAATAATCAGCCGCCAAGATATAACACGCAAATATGTTCTACGTTCGATGCACTCGGGGTTAAAGACACAGGCCCCATATTCCATACTTCCTTCTAACTTCGATCTACCTTTTTTGTTTTTACTTTTTGCGCGTTCCTCGCGTTCCCTCCTGCGCCCATCATATTTTTAGCCGTGGCGATACAGATCTTTCACGAGCTTCCTACCGCGGTCAAGGAACCCTTTGCTAAAGGCCCTAAGGGCCCACATTTTGTGCAGGCATGACACCGATGCGTTCTTAGCAGTGATTTTCTCAACCCAAATTGTCCCGTCATTTGGTCTGCTCGCTCCGAGTGATTGTAGCATATTTTTCTTTGTGTCTTACCAAGCACTAACTGCAATAAAAGAACACATTGTAAATAAATATCTGTACAATTTCTTTCATAGGTTTTTGGTGTATTAAAAAGTATCCGGCAACTTCCCTGAAAGCTTTTTTTTATGGTGGTACTAATTACTAACTTTGAATTATTTTTACGTACTTTTTATTATCATATTTCGTATTTAAAAAATTAATATAGTTTCTAAAAGTAATCTTTAAAAATTTAATATTAATATTATTTGTAGCATTTGTAGCATTGTTTATAACAGCCAATCTCTGATTAGTTAGTATTTTAAGGTTCTTTAATAAATTCATTGATAAGAAAAAAATTAATTTAGAAATTTCTTATGTCAATTTTTCCATTCAACATTCAAACATCTTAAACATAATAATTTAATCTAACAAAGAACTAGAAATATTTGATATTTTTTTATATTTTGCGTTTTCTATCTTTTCGCTTGAAAACTCTTGTAGTTGTAAAATATTTGGATAAAATTATCATAACTTTGTAACTCTTTTTGCGTTTTGTTCTTTTAATATGTATTGTATGCGTTTGTTTGAGTGATTTAATGCAAAAATAATTTCACAGTTCGTAGAAAAGAATTCTACCGCCAGAATCTTAATTGCAGATGAGTACCTCGATTATAACCGAAGACTAAATCGATGATGCATTGACAGCTTAATTACATCCTTAGACACACATATCACGCGAATTTGATGAGTATGCCGCGTAGATTGCAGCGATGCACTTACGCATATCGTAAGATTGCATCGTTCATCATCTCATATGCTATTGAAAATACTCAATCATTCATACTGTTCGTGTGGTCCATTCGAATCGCACGTATAGCAGTAAATTTTTATCCGCGATCAATCGATCAAAACTTAAAAAATTTTGCGCTGAGATTTGATGCTTTGACAATTAATTTCAAAATGTAGTTCTAATTTAAAAAAGTTAAATTTATTATTATTTATTTATTGAAAATTTATATGTATGTTAAAAACTATTTATATGTTTTGAAAATTTTACAATGCTAAATAATAATACCGACAATATGTTTCTTTCGATATTCAGTCCGTAAAATAAAAAATGCGAACATCAATAACTACAAGAATGCGCCTTTATACGGAAACGACTTGCGCATATATTAGAACATATTATGCGAGAGCAGAGATAGCGGCTTCTTAACGTCGTATCGCAGTTTTATGAGACCGTACTTTTCGGCTACGTTTGGTAATAGCTTAATATCGCTTAATGACGAGTCACGTTCTTCCTCGTATAAGCGAGAAAAAAAATGGACCGGTAGAGAAACGACAATTGCAACGAAAAAAAAGCGGACCGCCGCACCGATGCACGCGAAACGTTACAGTGCCCTTTTATTAATCCCTTTAACAACGTCGTGTGCCCGCGATTAAAGTAATTTTGCTCCCCCTATCCGATGCAGCTCTTATATACGGCTTTATTAACATCACTCTCTCCTCTCGTTGGCGCCCAATCCTGCCCGTCAGATTTACCACGGAGCTGCTTCCGCTATTATAAAAAACGCAGATTTGCGAGATAACGGAAGTAATGATAAGTGGAATAATGACGATGCGGCGGACGACGCGGCGGTAAAGTGGAAATGTTGCGATGCGGGAATTTTTACGAAATTGCGAGTGCACAAGGTTGGACGGCTCGTGATGACGAGCGCGAAAGGAACAGTTTACGAGATTGCATAATGACAGGCTCGTATCAGCACCGAGGCAATTAGCGTTGCTTCTCGAAGATGTTTAGAGCAATATATTCTCTCTCTTTCTCTCTCTTTCTTTTTCTCATTTCATCTCTTAGAATCTTATTTATCAATCTATGCTCTTACTGTATCTCCTTCCACGCCGTTAACAAGATTTCCCTGTGACATTTATACCATGTTGGCATGATTAGCGTGAAATAAGTTTCTTCTACAGCGAAACTATTCGCTAAACGTGCTATGTAAATACGCACATTTAATAGATGCAGTATATAAATACATTCTATTATACATCGCTATCAATCACATGATAAATATCACTTTGCGCATATTGCGATATTAAATAATAATCTCAAATCGAAATTTTACGACATGAAATTAATTATTATTTATATGAAAAGAGATTTTAAACACCGAAACAATTTTGTTGTTTATTTCTTTTTATATAAAGTTTAAAAATTAAGAGAAAAGAAAATATATAAAATTTAATTTTAATAAGAATATAAACACCGAAACAATTTTGTTGTTTATTTCTTTTTATATAAAGTTTAAAAATTAAGAGAAAAGAAAATATATAAAATTTAATTTTAATAAGAATAAACGGAAAGAGAATATATGTGTAATATTTCAATTGGGTCTTCTAAGGTTTCTAAGGCTTCTTTTTATAAATTACTAGAATTTTTTATCTTTATATAAACAATAATAAGAAAAATAATTGTATCTTAAGATAAAACTATAATAATTTTAATTTGAGATAAAACTAAAATTATCTTAAGATAATACTGATAAATCCGAATCAAAACCTCTTCTCGATCGTAAGAAGAATACGAGGAGAGAATCGCGATAATTCGGCGAGAACAGATGGACTCCAAAAACGTCGACTGATACGTTAGTCAAGTAAATTCAAATCGAATCACTAATCAAGAGCTAATTAATCGACAATAATTCCTGTAGAAAAAAAACGCGTCCGCGACTCTCGTTCCATATCCATCTGTGCGAATTACTCGTGCCACGTTTCCGTTAATACCGTTCCGTTAATACCGTTCCGTTATCCTGTCGCGTCGCGCCGTTTAAAGATCAATGGGACAGGTTACTGATCGCGTATATCAGGATTATCATATCTAAGAGCAGACCGAGGGAGATACGAGCCGAGTGTAGAGTCATATATCGGCGCGGTAGCAGACATAAAAGTCACTCTTCGGGCGCAAAAACGACGAAGGGAATATCCGGTTTGTTACGGAGCCTCACGATTCGCATACTACAGAACGCTACACCGTCCGCCGTTCAAAACGCTAACCCCCGCCCGTTGCATCGTTCCTGCCGATGCACCTGCTGATGCAACCAATAGATGCCAACGGTGCACGTGCTCTCGCGCGAACGCTACGGCGAGCCACCGTTGGCAACCACGTGGTGCTGGATTAAATGAATCGTGTTTCGGAAATGGTATCCGGCCGATTGCGTAATCCTTCTCTTCAGGGGTGAAAACACAAAACTCACAGATTCATAGATTTTTCGAACGATATGTCAATTTTTTTTGCCCGAGACAGTAAGAGGAGAATTAAGATGCGAAGAGAGAATTAAGATTCTTTTTTCGTTCTAACATCTGAGAGAAACGATACTATTACAAATGACGCAATTCCCCGAATTTTACTAAACTTTGAACTGTTTTTATTTCTATTTTTTATCTTATCGATATAAATATAAAAATTAAAAATATAACAAAATTTAATAAAAAGATACCATTCATACAAAGGATGGCAATATCTTCGAGCATGATATTCTGTTATTTTGAAGCTTTTATTTTAGATACTCTGCTGATTGCAAGAAGCAACTAATACAAATGCAAAGGTTTTTAATAAGTCATTGCATGAAACTTTCATTATTCATAACTGTCTGTCAGTTCAACACAGCCAACGGAATATTACATGTATCAGCAAGCAAACACCTGTTACACAATCTTGCGTTCACGGTTTCATCATTCGAGATCAGCTGGTTTCTCTGACCTCGTAAATTGTCATTTTTCATGCTCTGTGCGATTAAAATAAAGCCTGAATCTTTACGCGCGTGTGAATTATTTTAGCAATCATCTGATACATCTATTCACGAATATATTGGAATAAAATTTTTTATGTAATCAACGAAGTTAATACCATTTTGAGTTAAAATATATCTTTCTCTCGAAAGAAAAAAAAAAAAATTATTGAAAGCAAAATAATATCACGCTAGATATTTTTTTTTTTTAACATTTCAGTTTTAGATGGCAATACATTCTTATATAAAAAATTCAGCATCACATAAGGATGTATCTCTCGTTCCTTTGAGAGAAAAGAATAATTTTTTTTGTCAAACAGTATTACCACCGTCTTGGTACGCTCATCCTCCCGCGAGGCACACCTGTTATCTTTTCGCCGCGCGAGCCCTTTCGATCTTTCGGAGCCACCCAGAGTCGCCGAAGGGCTCGCTCGCGTATAAGATCACTCATTCATATCGATCGCGCTCTCGTCCACGCTTCTTTATTCGCCACTTTATTTTCATTATCCTGCCGCCGCCGCCACAGGAGCGTGATCGCGCCTGGACGAAGAGGTGGAGGCTACACAACCCGCCGTCGCCGCCGGCCAAAGCCGATACTGATCGCAAGCACACATCGCTGCCAACAGCGGCGTATATCCCGCATAATGTATTCGCGCGGCCACGACTGTATGACACGGCAAATAATCGTTCGTGGTGCCAGGCAGATATACTCCGAATGCCGCGCACCGCAGTTAGGTACACACGAAAGAGCCGATATATCAGACAGAACAAGGGTAAACAGAGCAGTCGCTCTTCGTGGTTTCGATTAGGAATCAGGAGACAACTCGGGAAGCAACCAACGGCCGTGTCACTCGCCGTTGTTTGCGTACGTAACGTATGACCAAGTGAGGAAATTTTAAGCGATGTTAAGCTAACATTTTTCATATCGGATCTTAGCGAGAAATTGCAGAGTTGCGTTCGATCTACAAATGATCTCGATTCTCATTTTTATTTTGCCTTATTTTAAAACTTCTTATCGGAAAAGCAACTGGTATAAAAATACAAAAATTTTGAATGTGATAAAATGCTTGATTATTTTCCTGCCTAGAAATGTCGTTTTGGAGAAGATGTATAATCATTCTCTCTTTTACGTAAAACCATTTGAAATCGATGAAGAAACGAGAGTTTTTGTCCAGTCATTTATACATTTGTCCAGTCATTTATACAATTTCGCTAAAACATTTTAATTTTGAATGATAGATAAATAACACGATATTGAATTTCGCGAAAGTATTAAATTCTCAGAAGAAATATCATCCATCTATATTCGCTATAGAATCTGTCATCGATGGAATATAACGCGCTTGATATAGTCTGTATATTAGAGATAACGATCTAACCCTATTATATCGCTGTCATTAAATAAGCACTCGTTACTGCTTCATTCTTGCTTTACTGCGCTTTGCCATTTTTTTCACAATCACGCGAACCGCGTGTAAAGCAGAGTAAACAGCGGCGCAACAATTCCTTGCAGCACGGATGCATTTGATTAGGAATCAAGAGGCAGGTATGGTTCGCAATATTTGCGCACGAAACGATTGCGGGCGAAAAGTACGATGCGCATTGCGATTACCGTGATGCATATTACTCGCGTTCTATAATGGTAATATGAAATAACCAATGTAAAAAAACCGATTTCTTTTATTAAAAAAAAATCCTATTATTATAAAAAAATAGAAAAAAAAACTTGTAAATAATTATTGAAGCCATTTGATTTAGCCGAAACTTTGTATCTCACTTTTTCTCACAAAAATAATACAAACATTGCGATAATAAAACTATTATTTTATTAGCATTTTATAATCTCCTTAAATAAAAGGAGAAATTATGACGAAAATTAGATCTGATCATAGTTGATAATTATTTGTTCGAAACGACTTTCAAACTATCCATCTCCATAGAAAGCTGCTGCAATTGATAGTCGCATTACATTCGCCACTCATATCACCCTCGACTCTCGATTTCTTTGTGACAAGGTGACGTACTGTTTTCACAGTACACTGTGTACACATCAATTATTTGATTTGTCACAGAGAGACTCGTGGGACTCGTGAGACGGGATATCCTGGCGCAATGTGTGTCAGTCCCTTTTATTAAAATTGAACCTCGATTCAACCTTATCGTCGTCGATGTAATATTCTCCAATATTATTCGCATTATAAAATATGTATTATAAAATAGGTGTAACAAAATAAATTTATATGCAGAGAATTGGATCATATCTATAAATATATATAAATTACTTTTATCTATAAACATAAATATTTATCTGTTACTGAAATAGACTAATGACCATGTAACACACACACACACACACATCATACAAAATAGCTAATATATATTATATTATTCATAAATTCATATAACGGAATAACGTGCGGTTATTATTTCGAGTTTGTTGTATAGGAATATCTTATAGGAATCATTTCTCTGCACCTGTAGCGCATGATTGTACCGCATTTTACGTTCGCGCCAATGATCGAAGATAAAAATAATATATGTCCTTGCTGTGATAAAAGTTTTAATTACTTGAGACATGCAAAAAGTATTTCTGGCTTATCGTAAAGCAATCCGTAATCGAAAGCAATCACATTTTTCCTACAAATGTGTCTTACAATACGTTAAAAAAATCTTATTATTATAAATATTTTTAAAAACAATTGCCTACATTTTCCATATAACAACTACAAAAATTAATAATATAAAAAAAATATTTTTATAAACTCTGCTAGAAGAGAGATATTTATATATATGTTTATAACAAAAATAGCATTTTCTGTATAATAAGAATGATAATATTAAAATAATAATTAAATACATACGTATCACTTCAAATGAATTAAATATTATTTATAACACAATAAATATAATTTTATAATTTTATTAATACTGGCATCAGTCTAAATTTAAGAAGGCTCTTATTATTATCGGTATTATTTCATTATTGTATTAGTATTGTTTATCTATTTCAAACAATTAATCTTCATTCTCGAGTTGCAGTTAAAAGGCAGGTATACGCTATCTCTGAGCAATTGATTTGATATCCGTAACGCTACACACTATCGACTGGCAGCAATATTTCGCTTTATTCCAGCGACGTACAATCCGTCACACGTAGTAGGCCCCATCAAGGAAATTAATAAAGCCCGATAAGTGATCGTTCTCGTGTCTATACCAGCTCATCTCGACACCCCTCGTCACCCGGCCGCCCCTCGTCCACGATAATCTGCTTCTTTTAATCATATTGCGCAAGCACACGTCGCTCCCAGAATGAGAAACTGACGGACGGCGTTTGTAATCTCCATTATCGTTATGCGCGACGCGGCAAACTTTGCGACAGGGTTTCCCTCCTCACGTTCAGCGATTTCCAAGAAAAATTTCAATCGAGGCCCATCGTTAGGATCGCTTTCGCGTTGATGAGCCGCGTGCGATGTACAGGTGCACACCTCGTAATAAAATTATGTATTGCGAGAAAGTAATACGTATATATGTATGTATATAAATACTACGAGCGAGCGACGCGATTATTACGCGCAATGTACAGAAGCTTTACGTATCTATATTTAGCGGAAATGTAATATACGTGGAAGTATCAAAGATATGTGTCCGAGTAGAAAATTGATCGTTTTCAAAGTTACTCGTGACATCGCGTATTAATATAGTTGACGATACTTGTCGGAATACGCGCGTGATTTCATATCATTTTTAGATTTTTTGATAATTTCAAAGTAAAAATGCCTTATTGTTTATAAACAATTAAAAGTCCCTAAAAGTTTACGTAAACGTTAAATAAATAACAAATTTCTTTCTTTTACTGAATTGCAAGTAATCTTAACAGAATATTTAAAGTTTTGTTAGAAAAGATTTTGATGTCAATAAAGCAAAGAAGAAAAATGATAACAAATTGTTACCAAAAAATTCCAAATTGATTAACAAATTCATAAATAAACTAGTAGTTTACATGATTATAAACAAAGATTATTTGAATCCGATAAATTTTGATAAGTTAATAATAATTTTTGAATAAAACTAGTGATAACAATAATTTTGAAAAATTTATAAAGTATGTTAATTGTGGACGCGGATCACACACATGTTAACTATACAGATCAGTTCGCGAGTGAAAGATCGTGCGATTAAAATGCGCCCACAAACATCATCGTTATTAAAACTAATAAACAAGAGTGTTGCAGTTCTTTCTAAATTGTTTCTCGCATCTATCAAGGCGTCGCACAAACCTGCGACAATAAATAACGCGAGATGCATTATGAATGTACGAGAAGTCTCGCGTCAATTGCCACTTCCATTAATTCATCGATCAGTGTTCCTAGGAGGATATAAATTCACTCAAGTCGTTTCAATGAGCAGAGCTCGAATAGTTTAGACAAATCTGAATGATTTACTAAATTGCATTATATTTATGATTGTCAAGAATTCGACATCGACATTTTCGACCGCATATATAATCCTTTTTCTCATCCTTCTTCTCTCTTTCTCTCTTCGCTTTAATCTCGACGGCAAGTTTTGAGCGAATAATGATTCTCATGAAAAATGCAAATGACGCCTGTCCTCGGACAGATTCGACGCGAAAACCCAGTAACCGCATTTAAGCTTCGTAAAATTACACGGTGCGTCGAGATATCTGCGTCTCGAGACATGAATCAAGCATATTCTCAGAAAGAAGATTGACCGTATGAAATCACGAGATGAATCAAACCATTTGCAAACTGTATTTGTCAAATTTATATAAATGTGTACTATAATTATACAAAATGTTATTACAACAAAAATAATATAAAATCATTTCACGTATATATCTGTACGTATGTACATGTATTACATATATATACGAATATCTGTACAGTAGACTATCGATTATGCTTTCGCGTCAATTACACGTGTATGCTCTCATTTCGGTCGATTTCGCATCTCGTACCGTTCGGACCTGATTTCGTATCGAAAATTAAGAATAATCAAAATGCACTTTGTAGAGTAATACGTGCACAATGTATATGAAAATATATATCTCATAATAGCAAATTCTTCGTTTGCGATTGCTTAGCGATAATTCGATAAAGCATTATTTTTTCAGAATTTTATTTAATGTTAATTATTGTAATAGTTAAAAATTGATATATTTTTATATTTATTTGTATAATCGATGAATTTGTATGATATAATAAACGTCTGAGTATTTATCGCTATTGCGCAATGTAAACGTTATCGAGCTGTTGATAGTTTCTTTCTTGAAGTCACTTCTCATTACTTTTTCAAAGAGTAATCTATCTAATAATAGTAAAGTTGCTATGTAAAGAAGAAAAAATATTTTCTACGTCAGTAAAAAAAATAGTAGGTATACAGTCGTAAACTCGATCTTGTGTGACTCGCTATAATAGCATTCTATAAAATATCTTCAACTACGTAATTAAAATACGATCGAACGATATAATGTAAATATTAAAATATCGGCAGACGTGTGGCTGCCAAAAGATATCTATTAATTAGATTATTGTATTCTTCACGAATAATGTTAAAATTGAGAAATATTTGGCAGGTGATGTGTATAACAAGCATGTGCATAACATCAAATAAAGAATCGAAGTCATGTCATTTAATTTTGAAACGTGATTCATGCAACACGCAATATTATTGAATTTAATTCGCGAATCCGACATGCAAAATAATGATAGACTCCGTACGCTTTTAAATAACACCAATTTCTGGCTTATAAAAATACGTACAAACTTTGCATGCAACCTATGGATAACACTTTCGCTGCAATTATCGTGAAATTTTCGTGAAACTTTTATGTACATTTACTTTATCTGCGCGCACGCTTATTTATGTCTTTTTCGGAAAGCGGTGGATAAAACACGCGTGAATTATATCGCGCGAAACGTCAATGCGCACCTGACTTCTGCGTGATGCAAATTGCTCGCGTTGCAGTTAATTTCCCAACGGGAATCAATGGCAACACCTGTGGGGCAATTTCTGATACCTCCGACGATAGCTCTCAAATGATAGAACGCGTGAAGCTTAATTAATTGTAAATTGTTTTGTAACCCAATACATTAAGATCATGCATATATTTTCAGTATTAATCAAAAAACACACAACTTTTTAAGAGGTACACACAGTTTTCGTGTGCATTCGTTCTTCACGCGCTTTGTATTTCTTTTAAAAGATTTTAAGTTGCATATGTTTCTTTTCAAAGATGGAGATAATAATCTTGATTGTCTTAGAAAGAGGAATGAAAAGAACGTAAAACTACACGAAGATAAGCGACTACGTAAAATATACAGGCCCTTAATGATATGAGACATCCTAAATGGGGACAATGATACAAATGAGTTAAGAAGAATATAAGGACTGGTCGATATGACGGTTTTAATAAAAACACTCCTATAACGCGATTATACCTTACAATGCCTGCGATCTTATCATTTGCACCATCATTCCTGTTTATTCTGTTCAGAGAGTTCTAAATTATTCACACATATTCGAGCTTCTTGTAAATTTTCTGAAAGTATATTGATGTATTAAAGTACGCGTCGGAAAAGCCTAGTCATCAGAAAATCGAAATCAGAAGTTATAGCTTGTACGCTAAGGATTAATTAATTTTATACTAAACAATATAAAATATAATTGTATATAATTGTATAGTGACAAATATATTTCATTTATAGATTAAATATTGAGAAAGATTTATATGTATAGGCTACTCGCGAAATATTTGTGTTATGAGCATTTAATGCTCATTTATTATCAATATCAAATTTTTTTATTTAATTTTAAATAAAAGAAAGATTAAAAAATAATTATTCTCTCTTTTAACAATATCTTCTATCGAAATATTTTCTCACAAACTATGAATAATTAAAATTTAGATACCAACAACTGTATTTTTATACGATAGATACGAAGTGAGTCCTTATTCCTTCTTAGTTGTAGTTACAAAAAATATTAATATTTTATTTACATTAATTCTAGATTTAATGTCGCATGTATTGGAAGGCTTTATTATAACTTTACACCCAATTAAGCAGTGTGCGATACTGGAGAATAGTGACAAACAAGATATGAAAAATTGAAACTATCATTACACGAAAATTGAAAAATTGTAATGCAACCCGGATATTATAAACACGAGAAATTGATATATCTAAATACTAGATTATAATACGCGATGTAAACGATGAGCAATGCTTCTATTGAACCGTCGTCCTCGTCGCGCGTATTATCGCACAGTATTCCCTGTGCGACATTAACAAAGTGACGTCGCGTATCGCGCAGAATTATAACGTACACCACGTGGCAAGAAACGAGGAAAGTGTATTCTCCGGTGTACCGTCAATAAAGCCGTCGCGCAATAATTATCGTTGCCGGCGGCGTCTCGAGGGGCATCATTAGGCGACAACGTCGCATATCGCGGCTTTTAATGTTTCACAAACGCTTTTCAGGTACGACGACGAAGACGACTATGTACGCGGCGGCATCGCTTTATCGCACGTCGTCGACCACATGTTAGCGAGGAGCGCTCGTGTGGTATGCGTACACGTGTTCCGAGGAAGACTTATACGATCGAGTTATTTCGATATAAAAGCTGAAACGACGATATGCATTGTTATGTCTTTTGCGTTGGAAATGCGTTTGCGCGCGTTTGTCATAGCGGAAAAATTATCGAGTACGACCGATACAGATAACGATAAAAAGTCCTACTTTTGTTGTTTTTTTTTTTTTTTTTTACGGAAATACTTTTGTGGTCTTTTTTTTCCGTATAGACATTACACTTTTTTGATCGTGCCCATCGCTCTTTTATTACGCTCGGGAGAAATTCGCGTGTTGCGACTTTTTTAATTCGATAGAATGTTCCCTCTCCAAAAAGGTATATTATGTCGATATACTCGAAAGTCTCGAAGTGAATTGTTGTCTCTTTTCCGCTCTGATTGGTTTCTATTGTGTCGCATGCTTCGTAGTGTTAAAAGCTATTTGACGCAAAAGTTATTTTGACAGTTTTAAAATCAATTAGAGATATTAATAATAGTAAAGATATTAAAGAAGAGGAATTTTTTTAGGAGTACATACTTCGAAGAATATGATAAATAATATTTTTTTATATGTATATAAAGAAATGTGTTACACATTTTAATATATATACTTAGCACATTAATATATATACTTAGGAAGTAAATTTATGCTATCTATATAAGTAGTGTATATTTATCCAAGAAAATTTTGTGTACACATTTGTTATTCAGATATAATTTTGTTCCTATGTTACAAATCTATTTAAATTCTGTTATCTCAATGAATAAATTGAATTAAACAATAAATATAAAGTTGAAAATATTGTTTATATGTCATTAACATAACAGAATATAAATAGATTTGCAGCATAGGAGAACAAAATTATATCTGAACAACAAATTTGTGTACAACAAATTTTTTTGGATAAATACACTACTTATAGATAGCACACATTTACTACCTAAGTATAAATATTAATGTGCAACACATTTTTTTATATTTAAAAAGAATATTACTGTTTGCCATATTCTTCGAAGTTTGCTCCTAAAGATTCCTCTTCTTTAATATATCTACTATTATAATATCTCTACTCATTGACTTCAAAACTGTCAAAATAATTTTCGCGATGTCAAATAGCCCTTAACACTACGAAGCATGCGACATAATGAAAATCAATCAGAGCCGCGAAAATTAATTAATTAAAAAAACGGCAACAATACACTTTAAAACTTTAAGACAATTTTGGCGCATTATCGTATATTATTTGTGACTATCAAAATCAATCTAGCAGCGTTTAAAAAGGAAGAAGTGTCTATCTTGTAACATAGAGCAATGAGACGAAGAACTGACTAACAATAAGTTGTAATATAATGCAAACAGAGATAAAGCTTAATTGATCTTAATACATCAATGAATACCGCCTAGTGTTGTTTACGCGGAATAATTGCTTCTGTTCGAACGAGAGCTTGTATTGTATCATTACGTGCTATCGCAGGTAAAATAAAAAATGCGAGGAAATATATATCTCACATATGTTTTTACACATTCTGGCCAGTATGGACTTACCTTTTGCCGCTTCCAGAAATCTTCCGCAGCTTACGTTTATTCTTCTGGCCAGTTTGGACTTACCTTTCGCTTCTGGCCATATCTATTCTGGTATTCGATCTTTAACCAGAAGGACACTCTTTCTATTGCCGGCTGATTATTATTATCGGCAAATAAACGTAAAGATTTTACTTGATTCATTTACGATAAGTTAAATCGCTTATTAGACGCGCGCGTCCTTCAAGTCATGAAAGATACACGAGTGTTCATTAAAATATTAATTGAAAAATTTCTTTCTTATAATTTTTTATATTTAAAATTATCCACGGGAATTTACAAAAAATAGATGTTATATAGTAAATTAATTGCTCTGAATCAGAAAATTTTCGATCTTGCCTCGCGAATGTCCGGAATCGAATTGTATGATATAAATATGAAATTATAAACGTTTAGAAAACGAACAAATTTTGCAAGCGCAAATCTAAAATGCGTATTTATATTTGTATTTATCCGCGCAAAACCCGTATTTTTGCCCGTTACCCGTAGTTGTTGTTACACCTCAAAAGTTTATTAAATGAATGATGTGAGATTCGAAAGACATAATAAATTTCTTGCACAATCAATATAAGAATGCTGTAAATTATAAATGTTTCATGTTCTCATATTGTATATACGTCTTTATAAAAAATTTTATGTCGATATTAATATCTTGTTATTACATTATATACATCTCGTGCACATTGTTCGTATTAAAATTATATTTTATTTATAATATATATTTTAAAATAAAATATTTGCAATTAATGTAAATACAATTTATGTAAAACTAATCAGCTCTTTAGGGCAATCTATATAAAAAATTCTTCTCCGCGATGAAACATCCGCGAAATATCTTTTGATCTCACATCATTTTATTATAACTTTACTTTAATTGATGTAAAGTCAAGTTATTAATCAATATGGATGGATGAGCTATAAAAAATTAGGATAAAATCGATGCATTATAAAAATAAGTTACAATATACAATTAATAATCATTAGCGCGTTTTTTATAAAATTAATTAGTAGATAAAATTTGCTATGTAACTGTAACGTTTCCTATCTTTATTTAATTTATGCTTATGATACATATTGGAAAAATCTGTAAGTATATTGCTCTTTCGCACCCGAGTTATATAATATTTAATCCTGGACGAATATAAGGAGGAAGGAATAAAACACAATTTTATTAATTAGATATTAGTTTTATTTATTTAATTTATTTATTTTATTTATCTTGTTATGTATATCTTTTTCTATTTAAATATATATATTTAAAAATATATATATTATTTATTTATTTTTATTTCTCAAAGTGCATAGAATATCTTTTTCTAATTTTGTTTATGAGGTATAAACATTATAAAGAAACTGAAATAAAAGATTTAAATATATAAAAAAGTCAATGAAATTTCTTATAATCTTCTTTACATTTTTATACTTTTCTTTATTTTCTTTATTATGTTATTCAAATAACAAATTAAAAAATTTAATCAGATATAATTTATATTTGACTAATATTGTGCAAATAAAAATATTGTTAATATATTAGTAATATTCATAATATTCTTACCAATTGCCTTTGTTTCTCTCTTTGTATAGAGTACTTATATAGAAAATGTAAGAAACTATAATATCTTTATCAAATCTTAAATACAATATTTCTTATATATATGTTTTATGATTGTGTTTATCAAGTTTGTTCTACCTGTAATATATTTCATTTTTTATTAATCTTTAATCTTTACAAGATTGATTAATAACTTTCAGGCAACTGGTATATTTTGTAACTAGTATTCTGTATAAGACAGAACACTGAAACCAATAAATCATGTGATATTAAAATAACGAGCTCTCTTTCGTGAACTTTATGCGTGCGTGCGAGTGCATCCTCATACGCACGATAAATCGATAAATGATCGTATTTATATCCAGGATTAAATATTCAGCCTAATTTTTTTTAACCCATCCATTTTAAGATAACGGATTTATCTAGAATCTACATCTACGATCTCCATAAATCCGTTACTTCCAAATAAAATAAAAGTTTGTCACTCACTAATCGATGCGCAACAGCAGAGTTGACGGCATTGAAGCTGTAACATACAAATAAAAGATCCAAATTATAGCAGCACCTCAAAATAATTAATATTTCAAAAAATTATTATTGTATGCACCGAATTTCATATTCAATGCATACAATAATAAGCAGATAGCTAATGGAATAATTTTTTATAAATTATAAAAAAAAATTTTTTTAAATAGAAACAGAATTTTTATAAGAGTTTTTCTCTCCAATTCTCTCTTATTTAAATCAAACAAACGAACCGAATTAATGCGCGTACGCGATTTATAATAATTAATATACAATTAATAAATACTTACTCCAGGGTTGCTCCGTCAGCGCCCGATGCCTCCTAGGCCTGCTTCTCCCCTCAGATTTCAGGATTGTCCGTTTCCAAAGTCCATTGATTTACACGCGCGATACTTTGAACGACACTCCCGCACTTTAACACGCGATACTTTAGACTTTAAAACGCGCGATACTTTGCTCGACATTCCGCGATCGCGAACCATCTCGTGCGAATATCCCATTTCGCGCGAGAATCATACTCTGAGCCAACTAGTCGGAACTGCAACGGTAATTTCGAGCAAGGGTTAAGCCCGAAGCGGAAGAAGACGGATTCGATCGACAGGATGGACGCGAATGGGATTCGCTCGACTCTTGTCTCGTGCGCATATTCGCATCTCAGAGTGACTCGAACTAACTTAGGCGCGATTTCAGATGAGACGCCAGGATGCTGTATCACAGGCGATATCACAGGGCAGGTAGACGCGCCGAGAGAGAAGATACCCATTTCTGATGCTAATCATGTAAACCATGTATTAAACAATCTAAGAAATGGGAGCTCAACCTCTCGGAACGAGCTAAAACCGGCCTAAGTAATACAATCAACTCATCAACGCGATACATAATATGCCACCAACCAACGGTGCAACATAATATGACTGGTAGACGAGACAAGAGAAGGGACCCATTAACGACGATCCCGAACAATCGACCGAACTCTAATCCGATTCGAGCCGAGCCGTTTGTCGAAGCAGAGCGTGCTCCTCAATCAGCCGGATCTTGAGCCTGAGCTCAAAACCGCGCGAGCATCGTACGTAAATGTACATGCCATACGTGCGCGGCCGGCGTCACTTCGTGTCGCGAAACACGAGGCATGAAAACGTTGCATTCGCAACGCTTCAATGAGACGTCCATTCAGTCGGCATCAAAAGTACGATTCTCGACGACAATTATGAAATCGGGATATCATTGCAAAGATGCAACAGACTTGGACGCGCGATACTTTGCACGGCCCTCCCGAATTCGGATGCACGACATTTTGCGCGGCCCTCCCGAACTAATTAAGACGCGAAACGTGATATCGATCGATAGCGTTAAAAAACGTCCCCACCTGAAACAAGAAGCGAAGAGACTCACGTAATTAATCGAATGCGTAGTTAATCTGAGCTATTGTATGGGAAAATATATCAAGAGTCTTTTTAATTTCTTAATTGTTACGCAATTTTATTACTACCAAGAATTTTGAATGAAAAAACAGCTCTGGAAATCTATTTTATTGATTTGTTTATTTTGGTAATTTTTATATGTATCTTTCTTTTCAAACGTGTCCACCTGCACGATGTTAAAAATCTCTCTAGTAAATTAAGACATTGCTTGACAGGTGAATAACCAGCATATGAGGCGTTGAGAGAAAAAAGTACTTTGAGACTTTCGAGTATTGACCTAACATGCCTTTTTGTAGAGAGGAATAATTTATTGAAAATTGGATAACGTCTGTAAATAAGAGCGCGCGCTTGTGTTGTTCTAATCTAAGTAAAAATCGCGTTGGAGAATATTAAGAAAGATGTGTTACGTGTATAAAGATTATATTATATATAAAAGCTTTATCATATCGGATGCATGGCAATGTAACACATAAAATAAATAAATAAATAAGCCAGCTGCGCTGACAAGATAATATTTAATAGATAAAACAATAATAATGTGTCAGTCTGATATACATATTACAATGTACAATCGCATTACTCAATTTGTCTCTATTTATTGTTTAATAAATTCCGATAATATTAAATGTGCATTTATTATAGACACGTACAATATGCTTTTACACAAAAATCGCTTAGTCTCTCTTTCATGTGTGTGTATATATGTACACACATACACACACACACACACACACACACATTATTGTTCGTGTCTATAATAAATGCATATTTAATATTGTGTGTGTGTGTGTGTGTGTGTGTGTCTTGTAATCTTTCTTAGACTTTACATTATCGAAATTCTGAAATCTCAAAAGAAATCTCGTGATGCCGAATGATATCCGAGCGACGCTTTCACCGCAGTTGAAAGATACTTGGTACTCTTATAAATCGCATCACGATCTGTCGCAAGAACGACTGGATATCAAGTAGATTCGACTAACATGGTAGTGAAAGTATAAGAAGTAAAAAGAGCGTCCAAAAGTTGAATAAGTGGTTAGGTAAAATTAGCATTATTTCTTATTAGATTTCGATGATACAACAATTAATAACGAACTGTTACCGTCACGTACATTAAAATCGCAGGCTGATAAATTAAACGTCATTTCTAATCAAGATATCTAATGAAAAATAATCAAAATATTTTACAAAGAGAATAGCTACCTTGTGAATTATATATGCGTTTACGCATAAAATATAAGTCTACATTTAAATATAAACTGTATGTTTAAGCCGTATATATGCGGTAGATAATATATATATATGTATATATAATATAGAAAATAAATGTAAGAAAAACACGCTAAACTATCGTTCATACGAAAAATACACGGGATTGGACACAATTCTCTTTAATGATGTATATATTATAGCACTTACTTTGATGTGATCCACTTTAAACGTCCGTTGGCGCCATTAATTCGCCGCACATTCGCGTCTCTTTCGTCGCCTCCTAAAACAGGAATGTAATCATTGTCGCGGCGAAATTTATAATATACACGAAGATTATAGAAAAATATTGAACTATCGACGATATATCGTGATAAAACATGAAAAACTTACACTTGATAAAGAGATTAGCGGAGATTCAAATCCCACTCGACGAAGACACGTCCAGACTCGACTCTCAGGAAACCGGAAACGCGCGCTTTCTTTCTGGACATGCAGAGCCATCTAGCGGAGATACAAATCAGTACGGTACGTAAATACCATAGACGTGTGGTAAATAAGCGTGATGCCACATTGTGCCTCCATAAAAGTCGAACAGATAATTTTGTGAAAAATATATGTGACAGAGTTTTTAAATTTGTGCAAGTTTACAGTATAATTTATTCAATAGCCACTTCTTTATATATTCAAAGTTGTAAGGCGTAATAATATACACTATATATTAGAATTTAATTTATGTAATATTAAAATATAACCTCGAACACGTTGCATTTTTACGTTTAAACACAACGGATATATATTATATATATTGCGTTAATTAATGTAAAACATGAATCTCTTACCAAAAACACACGAAGAATTCAGTCATGCGGATTATTGGAACACATTCTTCAAGAAACGTGGCAAAAAAGTATTTGAATGGTACAAGCTCTATAATTACATCGTTAATAATTCTTTGGCTATAATTATTATAACTTATTAAACTCTGACTATTTCTGTCTGGTTTCAGGTACGGTGAATATCCAGAATTATGCGAAATACTTTTAAAATATATTAAAATAAAGGATGATATTTTAATTGTTGGTTGCGGAAATTCTACACTGAGCATGTCTCTGTACGATGTTGGTTACAGGTATAAATCTTCTTATATATATTCTTTTGCAATGCACATATATATATGATTACAATATTTTGTTAAATTAATTGATTCATATAAATTAACATTTATAATTGCTAAAATTGATTTTTACAGAAATATCATTAATATCGATATATCACATATTGTTATCAAACAAATGCATGATATAAATAATAGTACAAGGCCAAACTTGATATATGAACATATGGATGCCACAAAAATGACGTATCTTGATGAAAAGTTCAGTGTAATTCTCGACAAAGGTACATTAGATGCTTTAATGCCAGATGCTAAAGAGACAACTATATCTACAATTGATAAATATTTCAAAGTGAGTTTCTGATTACTGTAGAAGGGGGAAGGAATATTTTATAATTTTTATTTTAACAAGTAAAACTCCTGTTTTAGGAAATCACACGAGTGCTACGAAATGGTGGCAGGTATATCTGTATATCGTTGCTACAGGAGCACATCCTGCGAAAGCTCTTGTCTTACTTTCCTGCTTCGGGTTTCATGTTCCGCATATCACGATGCCACGAAGCTGAATCGAAGGCGCGATTAGAGGAGGGCAGTTTGGTGCCAATTTTTGTGATCATTGCTACAAAGTTCATCAGATTATCCCAGACCGTATGTTGTAATGAAAGCAGTAAAATTTGTCACATTGTCATTTTAGCCTTAGCCGGGTGAGCATGTTATCGAACTTATTTTTGTAGATTGTAATCCCGATAGGTCCTTGAAATAGCTCTGGTCGATGGTCCACCTGAACGATTGTCTTCGACGAATGATATGGTATCCGCGATATTGTCCGCACAACAATCGGCACTAGTGTGCAATAGTCTTTACAAGAGAAGCGTTGCCGATGTGGGCGAAATATCATTGGATCTACATCGTCCGGGTGATAAGCATCCACGATATACCGTTTATGTTCTCGATCAACCACGTACACGCGGAGCGAAAACGTACGCGGCTTTCATTGTTCCACAGGGAAAGTACGTTCGACGCTTTTCAAATGTAAACTTGTCAAGTAGCTGTAATTACGAATAATTACGAAAATTATATTGTCCCATTTTTTTTATTTTACAGAGAAATGGATTGGTTGTTCTGTACGAAGGAAGGACGACAGCAAGTTCTTAAGAGCGCGAAACATGACAGACTCGCGATAGTTACTTTACGCAGAGAACATAAATTCGAAAGTTGGGACGCTGTAAAAACTGAGTTACAAGACTGTGTACGCAATCTAGCACCGGCTGGCTTAAGTGGTAAACATGATATTCCCTTTTTGTCTTTGGGTTCCGACGTTGGAGCTCGAACCACTTGTTACGAAGGAAAGAGCGACATCAGCGGATCGTTCGTTGTCGAAGAGGTGGAGAAAGACGGTCACGAATTCAGGCGTCTTGTATTCCTGAACAATCCGTATGTTATTCAAAGTGAGGCTAGACTGAAAGAAGGTACTACGATTCACAATAAATTCGAAAATTCTACGATTATTATATTAATGATTGTACATAACACTGATAACACAATTATTTATAGCAAAATCTAGACGTGGTAAAACGAAAAAAATTACCGATCCTGGATTATTAGCCTGTGAACATCACATTCATATGAGCGTTGGCGTAAGTGCAGTGATAGATATAAAAGAAGAGCAGGAAATTATGATTATAGGACTTGGCGGAGGTGCTCTTTGCATGTTCTTACATCATTGCTTTCCCAAAGTATGTATCTTCACAGTGAAATTTATTATTGTCAAATTATAGAGCGCTGTGCACATGTGTAAGAGATCTGAGTGTATTTTTTTCGTTACATAAATCGAAATTTTTATTTTCTTCCAGTTAAAAATTACTGCAGTTGAAATCGACAATGCGATGCTAAAAATGGCTACCGAGTACTTCAATCTTATTCTTGATGACAGGATGAAAGTCGAGATCGCGGATGGAATTCGATTTATTAAAGATGCCGCGGCATGTGAGAAAAAGTATAAGGCAATACTCTTTGATATCGATAGTAAAGATACTACTGTCGGAATGAGTTGTCCGCCTAAACAATTTCTCGAACTATCAATATTGAAAACAGTTGCAGCATGCTTAACAGAGGACGGTCTTTTTATCTTGAATCTGGTCAGTAGAGATAAAAATTTAAAACAAAGAGCAAAGGATGAACTAAACTCGATATTTCAATCGCTCGCCTGTTACACCATTCAAGATGAAGTAAACGAGATCGTTATGTGCTCCGTTGAAAAACATGATTCAAAAGAATGGAGAAACAAATTCAAACTCGCCGCTATGAGCTTGAATAAGCAAGCGGCTGCGAGAAAATTATTCTCTTTTAAGGAAGCATTCAATATCCCTACACTTTTAGAAAGCTTATCAATATCCTAATTATTTTGCATAAATGTTTTTTTTATTTAATAAATAAAATTAAAAAACATTTTGTTTAATATTTTAAATTTTATATATCACATATTTATATATCTTTTAAGACACATTTACCCTATTAATATATTATCTATATGTACAATTAATTAAAGTAACTTTATTTAGATATTCACAAAATGTCGCCATTTTAAATCATAAGTTAATTAATTTTTATTTCCATGTCATAAATGCTATGATCTTTTCAATGCATAGCATTTATTACATAGATTATTTCTAAAAATAATATTAATTGGCATAAGCTAAGGAAAAGTCATTGTACATAATTACACATATGATGTATATACGACAAATTTTTTTGGCAACTTTATTCTTCTAGTAATTCATTATATGCGACGTGCATTACTTTCGTATTTACAGACATACAGTTTAATTATAAGCAATTGAAATTCAGGCGCATGAGTAACAGTCATTATAATAATTGACTAAACATTCAACAATAAGCAAATAATCTTATGTATATATTCTTCTTTTCCACACACACACTTATATATCTTTTTCACTTTTCATACATATCTTTTCCTAATATATAATAACAATAAATTATTTGTTAGTATTCGTCCAAATATTCATTTTAATATATTATAAATTTGTCCTAAAACACAGAAACGTGTATATAGCAAATAAATATTTAAAAGTATATAAATAAAAAGAAATATTCATGAATTTTCATTGTACATGACACATTGACATACATATATAAAAAATGTATTTATCACATATAATTAAAAGGTATAAATCTAATAAAATTTATGTACCCTTTTTTCACGTATCGCTCTCGATTAATAAATTAATATTGAAGATGTAAATACGAAACAGATTAGTCTGAGCAACTAAATGTTTATTTAGGTACATCAATAATGTTATGTCGAGATTTTTATTTTTATGTGACTGTTTTACAAATTATGGGAATGAAGTTTAACGTACATTCTCTATCTTTCTACAGAACCAAAATTTTTAGAAAGATAGAGAATCAGTTAACACACACACATACACACACTTTCAGTTTTTTAATTTATATATATATAACTTTACATATAGGAACATATCCATAATAATGTAATTACATATTATATAATTACATTACATGTATGTGTGTGTAATATAATTACATATGCCTATCGCAATATTGATTTAACTTGCTTTACGATATATTTACACATTTTCTTGTACCCTATCTAGAAATCCGCTGGAACATCTGTGGCATCAAATTTTTAATCATTTATACATTAATAAAAGAATTTAAACGCATATTACACTACAGATTTTTTTTCTGAAGGAAATTAATGTCTTATAATGATATAACTGATAGAACACTTCGCAGTTATAGACTAGCATGAGATAACTGCACGAAAATAACGCAGTTCGAGATTTTCTCTCTCTCTCTCTCTTAATCTCTCTTACGTTACCAACAATATGATCAATAATATACATAGTAGAACTATAAAAAGCTGTCACTTATCGATTAGCATTATACTTATTGATTAAATTATATGTATATGAAAACATTATAAATATATAATTCTTGTCATAAAGTAACAATACAAATAACACATGAACGCAAAATATATTAAATATCTTATGTAGATTTTGCTAATTGTTAATAAACGATATATGTATAATGTTCCTATATTGTGATTTAAGTATTAATTATTTTGTTAGAGAAATATAAAATTAACTGTACTAAATATTTTTTAAATACTCTTTTAATATATAATGCATAAAAAAATATGTAAAAAAATTGAGAAATTAATTAAATTAATTCTACTCTCTAATTACTAAAGTACGCATCTTATTATATTAGAAGTTTAATTTCGTAATTTTACTATTACCAAATCAACATATAAATATATTTCTAGATATTGTAGATAGTTTTAAGTAACATATATATATATAATGTATTTTGTTATAACATGAATTGCGATGCGTACTTTCGTATTAAATCAGAAAGAAGAATAAATATATATTATACTGATAAAAATAAGTAACGCGTCTTTTTTGGAAACATACACACACAAGCTCCGCATTTTCGTCAATTATTCCATTCACATTTACACATTTACACCATAAAATCTATATAAAACTCGCGATTATTATTATGACAATGATGATTCCATTCAGTAACGGAAATTATGATAAAATTACTAAAGTATTTTTTTCAACATCATATCGCATATAAATAATCACTAGATTATTATTACGCGCGTAACGATCACTTATACATAGAAAATATATTTACTAAGAGCTCACAAAAAAGTTCGAGCATTATCCAACCATATCATATATATATCTATATATATATATATATATATATATATATATATATATATATATATTATGTGTGTTTCATTTATCAGTATTTATAATATCTAAATGCACGTTAAGTAATAGGACATGCTTTCAATTAAAATTTAAGTCATTCTGGATTCATTTATGCCTCCTTTCCCATTTTGTGTTCTTCTCCTCGTCTGTTTTTCTATACTTTTTTATATTCGTCTCTGTCTTTTTGTAATCTCGCAAATCTCAGGAGGATTTTATCACAGCGCATTTCTTTATCAAATACAAAATGCTGGCACACAATCATTGTTAATCTTCGAAATATCTTCACGATAGATATTTAATTAAATTAATACATCGACAAAGAAATGTCTGCATATTACATTTTACACATTTAGCGCTAAATATTAACCATATATTTAATTAAATGACAATCGTACTGTGATAATGCTATCATGTATTGCTGAATTATGTCCGTCCATGTATATGAATTACACGGCTACATTTAGCACTAAATTTGTGATGCAAATGTAAATCTAAAAACTCTAGAAGAAAGAAAAATAATGAATGATATATGTGAAATCGCTACGTATATCTATAGAGAATTTTACTTTTTTTCATAAAATAAACCTTATTTAATACGTTATTGGAAGACGAGAACGGCAGACTATCAGGAAAGCAAAATAAATAACACATGTGAAAGATATATCGAGCAAACAGAAAACACCCGAAGGTTTCAATATGCTTTTTCTTCAGATTCTTTCCCATCATATATAAATATTGCAATGTTGTCATCAACAATAATAACAATCGAAGATTTGAATGAAAATAATAATCAAATTTACCTCTTTTACAATTTCTGTTTTTATATATATTAGAGTAAAAAAAGAGAAAATTAAAATATTTTAATTAATTTTAAATAATTTTATCAAATATACCATGCCGTTTAATAAAGAAAACGAATTATGAAAATTATTGTAGATTTTTATGATTGTAGTTTACCCTTTCGTGATTTCAGTATCTTTCAGTTATTACAAAAACTATATTGTTACTATGCGTAAAATATGACGTTTTTGTAATTAAAATAGAACTGCAAAATTTATGCAGCAATTAATATTCCAGTACATGCCGCAAATTAGGTAATTTGTTTGTTGTAAAGGCTAAGCTCTTTTCTAATATTTGTGGCCAAATCTCTTCAAATTTCTTTTAAAATTTTAAACATTGATACAACAGTAAAAATGTAAAACTTCGAAGAGACAATATATTACAAGGCAGAGATCAAAATTTAAAATTTGATGTAATCCAAAATATGTACATACAATAATACAAATTAATTATGTATAACGCTTGTTTGAAAGTCGAAGTATAGCGCATGTCTAAAGTACCATGCCAAAACTCTACAAATTAGAAAGCGAAGTAAAAGCAACTTCGAGATGATTCTTTGTACACGAGAAGCCAAGATTTTATTATTAATTGATTATACGAAATTTTCCAGCCAACCAATTCCTTCGATGCATAATTAAAAATAACTAAATGACTAAAATTCAAATTAATTAAATTATCTTACTTAACTATAAACATTTCTTCTGCCTTTATAATTCAGTGTATTATCAGTGAACTAAATGTTAAGCAACATTGGCAAAATTAAGAGATTTTATAGATTTATCTTATTTTCTACCATTTGATGCTATTTCATATTCATCATATACATCACTGGCAATAAAAATTAATTCTCTTTGATTATATGATAATAGATGTGACTACTGTTAATATCCTAAGATTTTGCTCGTAATATTTCATTTATTCATTCTCTCTCTCTCTCTCTCTTTCTGGTGATGATTAATAAGTAAAAATTAAATAATTCGAATGCGATTTAAAACAAAAACGTAGAAATGTTCTCTATAACGTTCTCTATACCGTTGCATCGATTAAGACCAATCACTATTATATATTCTACATAAAATAATCTACGTTTATAAATAATTTTACTTATCTTTCGCAACGCGGTGGGGTAATCTCACGCTTGTGACAATAACGCAGTTAAAGTATGCCTCGTGGGAAACTTCTGTGTATTTCTTTGTATTTAATAACACATACGTCAAACTGGTTACGTATGATACTATTATCGCTAATAAATAAAGCGTGATCGTGGTGCGTAAAATCGCGCATTGTCACATAAACGAAAAATACACCGATGTATTCATGTGTGTGTACGCACCAAGGAACTTTAGAAACACAATGTTAAAAAACTAATAAAACATTACAGTTTTATATGTTTCTTTCTCTCCATTAATGAGCGCGATACATGTATCGTACAATACAATTCATTGTGATCATCTAACAAGAAAGGATACATTTAGAATAATTTGTCTCGCAGTTCCAAATATATCTATATTCTTTTCTACCTTCGACATTGTGCTTCCCAAGTGATGTTTGTTGTCATTTACAGTCTTCGTTTTTATTAATTGTTATATACTGTCCTTTCTGCTATCCCCGGTTCGTCTTTCTTTTTCTATACGTAAACTGTTTATCGATTATAATAACGATGTATCTGCATATTGTTCTTAAAATATTGAAAAAAGGAATAAAAAAGGAGAAATCAGCTACAATATAGTAAATGATGTAAACGATGGAGGAAACTTTTGAAACTTAAGCAGACAGGCGAATAATTTTCTGCCACGATTTGTAGCACTTGAAAATTTTATGTAAGATATTTCAAATCTGCCTCTTTCAAAGTTATGATATATTCTCCAAATTATATGCAGCTTTGAGCAAGAAAATAATTCAACATAAATCAGTTCGAATAATTAACACACCGCTTGCTAGTCTATACACAACTAAGATTGGTAAGTGTAAAGTAAAGACCGTGCTGAAGCGAAAACTTATTTATATATCGTAATTATGAAAAATTGTCATAGTTAAGAAAATATAAGAATAGTTCCTAGAAAAGTTAAGAACTATAAAAAATTTTCATAGTTCCATTTATTCATCTTCGATCCTCTACAGAATGTATCTATTTTATATTTAGTTAAATTCGCGAGACTTTTCGGCTTGATCTTACTTCGTACTTTCATCTTAGTCTCATATTCCTCGTTTAAATCGATTAAATCAATTCATCACGCGAGAACGAGTAAAGCCTATCTGCAGTATATATGGCAATTCGAAAAAATCGATGTTCCAGTTCAGTCTATGTGCGGATCTATTTCAATCAAAAAAACTTTCTTACCATTTTTTTTAGACCAGTGCTTCTCTTCTCTTTTTTGCTGGACGTAGGCGTAACATTACTGCTCCTCGATTCGTCGCTTTCCTCGATCAAGCCGTTCGCGGCTCCACCATTGACGCTACCGTCGATGATCTGCGATAGTGTCTTCAAATCCGTGGGAGTGGACGGGAAAGACCTGTCATTTGAATACTCCGAGTCCTGGCTCAATTCCCACTTCTCGATGGAGTTCGAGGAGAATTTCCTTTTACTTCTCGTACCCAAAGCAGTCTTCATGAAAGACGGCGAACTTAATTTCGCGCCCTTAAGAATACCACTGGTTCTAAACGAGCCGTTCTTCGATGCCCCGATCTTCCGCTCGATCGTGGCCGATCCTTCGACAGATCTGTGCACGGTCACTGACGACGAATTGGATTCGCTGAATTCATCGTCTTGACGAACAAGTTCGGAATTTGTTTCTATCTTGAAGACTTTATCTTTCGACGATGCAGACTGCGCGATTCGTTCTCTCCTCTCTGTTTGATCGTCGAACCAACCTATGGCAGCCTCGGGCGCAGATTCTGGCCTCTTGTCAGGTAACTTCTGCGACTCCTTAGAACGTGGAGGCTCTGTGAACGATGCTCTCCTCGATGGCGATGTTGTACCGTCAGGGATCACATTCAATACACTCTTGTAACGAATTGCTTCTTGCCTCGCGTCGAGATTAACTCCTACTCTAGTTCCGGCAGCGATTAGTTCCCTCTTGCGTTTCTTTTTTCGCTCCTTCTTTGTCTCATGGGATCGATCGTCGATCATCAGCTCGTGATACGTGCCGCTAATATGAGAAGCGATCTCGCTAGGTCGCCGTTTCTTCGTTTTCTTCGCTGCGGTATGAGAGCTAAAATTATCCGCACTCTTTCGACGCGTGTTCTCCTTCTTTGTATCCGACTGAAACTTCTCTTCTTCTTCGAAATCTCCTCTACGGCAGTAAGAGAGAATCACAATGATAACGATGACTTCCAAACAGATCAGCAAAGCGTGCTGGACAATTGCGGATATTCGACTGCGCCAGCTGTCACGATCATAAAGAAGAGTTTCGACTGATTTCGAAAGTATAGCGATTTCTTCTCTCAAAGTAGCGATCTCTTCCACTCTCTTCGCCTCGCGCTCCTCACCCTTTCGAGACTCCTCGCCCATAGCGGCTACTGCACGTTCCAACGAGCGCTGCATTTCTTCGACTTGCTTTTTGTAACGACGACTCAACTCTTCCAGATATTGCCCACTGAGTGACATATTCCTTTCCAAAGTCTGAAAAATTCATATGAAAAATTTATATAAATATATAATTGCTTTAATAAATAAACAATTGCAATATTGCTTTCTTTTTTTTCTCAAGTTTTCCAGTATCTTTTAGAATAATCTCGTAATAAATATCTTTTTTAGATATTCCTGAAGAATATTCTTTCTTACCTTGATTCTGTTGGACAGTCGAAGAAAAACGGACTCTTTCTGAGGCACAGCACTTGCTGTGGGCTGGGCCATTGATGAAGAGCTAGACGCTCCATTCTGCATGTTAACTGTGTCACCCTCCAAATCTTTCAAATCAGAAAATAATGTATCCAACGTAAGGTGATCTTGTGATAATCGAACTTCTTGCTCGCCCAGATTTTTCATCTGCTTCCCATCTTGCTCGCCATTTTCCGATTTGTCTGTTTTTATTTGCGCAATAGTCTCGGCACTTTCCATATCAGGCACGAGGGTATCGCCAGTATCTTGATTGTCAAGCAAGTTCATTGATGAAATGCTGCTTATCGTTTTCGATGTCATCTCGACAGAAGTTCCCAGAACCGGCAGCTCTTCGACGATTTTCAATGTTGGCGTTGGATTAGACGGTGGCGGAACAGTCGTCAGCACTTCTGGCTGCAACGTCTCCTCCGTGAACTCCTTACTGGGTTCCAAGATCGGTACGGAAGATTCTTTCTTCATATCCTCCTTGCTGAGTGTCTTCGTAGGTTTGATCTGTGACGCCAGATTATCTATGCTAGCGGAAGTCTTTATGGACGCAGAGCTGATGTTCTCGGTATTCTCGCTAATATCTTGAACCAACGAACGCTGCCGGAACTCCCTGTCGGAGAATGCGGCAGATTTGCAAGCAGGAGAATTCGAATCTAAAGTGCATGTAACAGATACTTGATGAGAAGTGGCCTCGCCACTATCGGTAATCTTGGTGGATAGAATATCCTCCCTGACAGCATCCTCGGAACTGTTCACAGGAATCTCGTAACTCGTGTTCATCACCACCTTGCGCTCTCTTGTTGCCAGAACATTACACAATGCCACAATGTATTCGGATTTAAAGACGGAAGCTAAAAAATTCGCTTGAAGATCTTCCGCCAAATTGAAATGCGTCGTGTCATCGATATAATTCATTTCTTCCTCTTTTTTTCGCCAAGACGACTCGATCTCCACACCATGAAAACCACATAGTCTTCCCCGTCTCAGAGTTCTATTCACCAAATCGATCTTAAGCAAATCGTTCAACTGTCGATCTCTGCAACTGACCAGTTGAAAAACGCTGGCAAACTTTTGATCGGTGCAATTGCCGCAGAGGATCGTGTATCTGGGCGTTGTACAGCTCGTATATGAGTGGTCCAAGATATTACCGTCGTCGATACTCTGCTGAATCTCCGTGATGTTGTTTCCAGTGAGATCGCTGGACTTCACTAAAACCTCTGCGGCCTTTTTCACTATACTTAACACGGCATCGCGCGCGCTGCCGAAGAGGTTTCTTGGTGGATCACCGCCTTCACTATCCAACAGTTCCTCTTCGTCGCTATCCTCGTCATCGTCGTCCTCCGTGCTCGTCTCTTGTAGAATCTGATTCTCCGTCTCGGTTTCCAGCACTTCGAACTCGCTGGTACCGTAAGCGCGAAACAACGAGATGGGACAGAAATGTTCCGAGCCATAGTGCGATTGTAGCTCAACCTTGATAAATTTACCAAAGAAGTGAGGATGCAGAGCGAAGCTCTGAATGTCCTTCACGTCTTTAGCGGTGAACTGACCGACTGGACTCCAATCTTTAGTGGGAAAACGATCGCTCACATAAACGGAGAAATCTTTCGGCGATGAACTGAAGAGCTCGAAATTTGCCAGTTCCATCTTTTTCGCCTGGATCGCCTCGCAGAGCTCGACGACGAACCAAACGCGCGATGTACAGGCATTGAGCATGTACTCGTCCCGTGTGGACACCAAAACATTTTTGGCGCTAGTCGCTTCGGGATTGGCTGCCACGATTTTGGCACCGCAGTCGGGAGAAGCGTAATTCTTGGAACGAATCTTCATGCCGCTTACGCCTCGTCCTGGACCACCCGGAGTCTGCACGGAGGCATTTGGATGAGCTGTAAAATAAATAAAATAATTATCGTAAATGAAATATGCAATTGCATCTAATGCAATTTTATTGCCTCCTGCTGCAATTGTATCTAATTTAATGCAATAATCGTTATATCTTTTCGTTATAACTTTTAAATATTTTTTAATAATAAAAAAAGAATACTCACTTTTTTTCTTCTCGGCTTCCTCCAAACGCTTCTGTGCCCATTCGCTGAAGGATGGTATATCTTCATGCGGATCGGAAGGACCTGAAGTAACGAGCCCGTCTAAGATCACCGCTGCAGTTTCATCTCTATTACCACCGATCAATTGTGCTCTGGCCGCCGTATCGTTCAATTCCGGTGCCGTAGTAAATGTGTCGTCGACCTTCGAGGACAACTCCTCGGACACCTGAACTTGGCCGACCTCTTCCTCGACTCTCAGCTCCAACTCGTCCGTGTTGACTTTCTGCTCCGCTCTAACGATCACCACGACCTCCGGCGCCTCCTCGGATATCTTTTTCAGCAGAAGTACTTCGCCGTCTTCGAGGGCGTCCGTGTCATTCGGTCGCTCCGTTGTCGTCGTTGTCTCGTCGACAATCAGCGGTGGTTGGATCTGCGTCGTCGGCACAACGATCTCCTTTATGTGCTCGGACTGTCTGACTTGGTTATCGTTCAATATCGAGGAATTCTTGATGGACGACCTCGCGGAAAACTCGCGGTCGATCTTCGGCTCGGCCAGATTCTGCAACTCCGCCGTCGCGGTGTCTACCAACGTCAATACCACCGCCTGACCGGTTTCGGAAATCCTGCGAACATCGAATCATGTTGATATCTCGCTATACAAATCGTCCTCTATTGCCAAATAATGTGATATTGCCTTATAAAAAAAATCATAACTTTTATTATTTTTTAATACCATATCTTGACCTGTTTAATTTGAAATTTTGCAGAACGGCTTGTCTATTGAATATCACCTCTAGCCTACTTTAATATATTATTTATATGCAAGATATATATCCGCGTGGTAGAATTTAATAAATTATGTAATTTTGTCATTGAATAATTCTTCAATTATTCTTTTTCAATTGAAAAATTAAACACTCGAAAAAGTGGACGAATCTATATAAATTTATATATTATATTACTTATGTGTGCTTTTCCACATATCTTCTTATTACTATAATAATTAAGTGTTAATTAATTAACTTAAATAAATAAATTTTACGTATCGCAAGATATTTATATCTGAAAGATGTCTTATATTTTTTAGGTAAAATGTAAAATCAATATAATTTTATTAAGAATCACATGGCATCCATTATTAAAAAGAAAAATAAATATTGCAAAACACTGTAATGTCGCCTCAAAGAAAGTAGAAAACAATATTACAATACATTACGCTTTGTGGTATGCATAATAACAAATAACAAATGTGACCCTTCAGAATATTAAAATAGAATGTGCGGCGATCACTTTCAGATGCATAGAATTTTTCAGTATCATAATCATGTATATTGAAAATATGAGATATGATGATGAGAATTGAATTAACATAAAAAAAAAATATATGTGCTTGTGCGAACATAGTGTAATTACTTGTAAATATGAAAAACATGTAACTGCTGTCAATCAATTTTATATCAAAAGAAATCGATTTTTAAAATATATCGTATGTAAATTTTTTATATAAATATATATTTAAGTCATCCTGCATATTACAAAGATTTTATATAATTCAGGTTACAGTTTTAATAATTTTCTTAAATAAAGACTTCTGCTTTCCATCCAATTAAATATGTGAATCGAGAGCAAAGACTTATAAAAAAAAATTCTAAAATTGCATTTTTTTCTAGAAAGATTAATCTACAAAATAAGCAATAATCGTTGAATTAACAACATTTGTCAACATTCAATTGTTTTAGAAGAAGCCCATTTCGAGAGCCAACGAAAACATCCCTGGTAACGCTTTCTCACCGATGATAGAGACAGGTAGGGATGCACCATAATACTGCCAATATGGTTAAGTAAAAAACAACCGCTCGAAGAAGATGTCTGGGCTGTCCGGCGGGATTGTCAACCCAATGCAAGGGACATCCACCGTCGCTATTCTTGACGATACTCTTGGCCATGACTTTAGGCTCAGGCACGCACGTTACTTCACACCACGAAGTGATGTGACACCACGACTTCACCATTGCCTTGCCTCGTCTTGTTGCAATTCTTCTTTCAGGCTTGTTCACCATTTCTCGCACTTTCACGTGCCTAAAGTTTCTCGCAGTCACTTTTACGATGATATTAGGTAAAACATCACACGCGTGATGTAAATATCCGTTATATTAAGAATTCCTCATCATCGAACCGATTTTTAGCCGCTGAAAAACTATGGCCGAAGTGTCTAAGACACATCACCTTTCCTATCTTTAAAAAAATGCAGAGAATCGTGTCGTTGCGTCTATCTCGTGTTGTTTCTTTTGATTTGTAAAGACACCTAAATTCTTTTACGTTTTGTCCAAACGATAAAACGATAAGTGAATTTTCATTTCAAAGAAATTCTAAATATAAAGTATAAAAAATACCGATATATAAAGAAAATAAAAATTGAAATATCGCGCAACTACAACATTGCTAAGCAAAAAGATATTTTATTTCAAGAATTAATGAATTCTATATATATTTCTGTAAATTGCAATAGTTTTAGAATAAATAAAATCATATCGAATTAGCCGTCCATTGCATTTAATTTAGTGATAGAAAGAAGTATGATCGAGTAGTTGATAAAACGTTTCAGCATATTTAATTGATACTGTGATATTGTATATTCCCGCTTCTATCAAAAATATTTTGACGTGCTATTTAATCCGGAATTATCTATGGCACGCGTACGATTAAGAGGCACGAAGCATGCGACATTTATTGACGCCTGTATATATGCTTGGAATGCTATTGGTGTTGACATGCATATTCAATATCTGGAATTAATTCGAGAACACAACAGACCGAGTTAACGTCTTTCTGTCATATCACATCGCAGCTTGATCACTGTCAACGTTGACTATAATGATTCTAGTATGAGTAGAATTTTAGTAGTCAAGTGATCATGTCGTTATTTGCTAATCTTTTCAAAACAAAACTTAGTTCCACGTTTTACCAGGTGAAATTAACGCGTCGTACCATGGAAAGGATTTATTTATATTCAATATTAAAAGATTTATCGGGCGCTCATACAAACTGGAATTTGCAAAATATTTCTTTCATATCGCAGTAATATAAATCTTCTCATGACCTAACACGATTTGACGGCTTGTGGATGACTGTAGCTGGTAATACATTTCCGATGTCACGTTGAAAGTCGAACTTAATATGGGAAACCGCGTGCTAGGAATACCGGCTAGCTAATGGTTTTTATTTAACTATATAATTAGAAAGTATCAACACTCGCGCATTTAAATGTTGTGTGTCGAAAGAGCTTTTTTAACATAATTACAAATTAGCTGACCAATTGTAATTAAAGACCGGTCATGCAGCTATCGATAAAGATCCACAAAATCAATGTATTCAGTAAGCAAAAACTGACATATATATATCAGTAATTAGCAAATTGTATAATGTCACATAATATAAATTAATCTATAAAATTAGTTTCAATATTCTAAATGTTTTCGCATTTTAATCGGCTAGCATATATTCTCTTTTTCATCCAATCAAATAAAAAATTACTTATAATTCAAGTATTCTTGATATATGTATATGTGACACATGCAACAAGGAAGGTCAAAACCTGCCGTAATTAACATTTTAAGCTAGTTCAAACAACAGTCACTTGCAGAGTGCATTATGCTTATGCATCACGCAACAACGGAAAAATCGATTTCCGTGCTCTTCCGTTAAAGAAGATGATTATATCTCAATTACGACAATGGCTTCGAACAATCGACTTATCGCGTGTGCATTTAATCGGAACGAATAGCGCATTGTGGACAAACCCTCAGACGGAGAGGAGATGTCACCGCAAATGGTAAAAGCCTCGTCGAGATCGTTTCACGGTCTGGCGAACATCGATCAATGAGCAGAGCCGGTTTGCGAGAACGACGAGTTTGCCACTGAGAAACCGCAATCCTGTCTACTGTCTGTTCAGGCTGCAACTCGCAAACATTGATCTCGAATGCAATAGAGAATCTAGGTAAACTAACGCGATGGTAATCGGTTCGATAAAATAATCATCAGAAACTAAAACAGACACAATGTTACAACGATGAAGAACATAAATCATTGGCCAGATAAAATATAAAAGATAATACAAGATAAAAAAGATATATAATTTAAACAATTATATATATGTAATTTTTCGAATTATATACTATTTTTATCTTTTATTATCTTTTATATTTTACCTGCCCGATGATTCATGTTCTTCATCGTTGCAATACTGTTGTCTGGTTTCTGATGATTATTTTACCGAACAGCTACTACTACAACTATACATGTATATACATATATATGTATGTGTGTTTATATTATTTTATATCACGCACTGATCCAGTTTCGATACATTAATTCAAGGTGTCTACTCAAATTTTGTAAAAAAATTCCCTGAGAATTCTCTGATCTTCTAGGTATTTTTGTTTAAAATTCCAGGTAAAATCCGAAAATTTTTAAATGCAGCTTTTTAAAATAAGTTTCTTTATTGTATGCGCTTTCTAATGTTTTCTATTTATACGATTACAAAGAAAGTTACCAAAAATGCAGTTTTTCTAGCATTTAATATTGATTTATTAATCGTTAAAAAAAATTAATTGGGACAATAACAAAGTGCAATATATCAATATATCTAAACGCTAAAGATATATGGAAAAATACAAATAAAAATATAAAACAAAAAATAATTTATTATAAACGTCTTAAGGAGTACTAATTTATTTGAATATTATTAAAAAATTAAACAATTTTCTATGAAACTTCCATAAGCCCTTGACACTAAAAAGACATCGTCAATAAAATTATCGAAGACACACTTTTTGAAAAAATTTTCTAAGTCTCAATAAAATCCCATGAGAATTCCCGGATTTTTCAAGGTAAAAAAAAATCCCTGACAATCCCAGGTTTTCCCGGTTTTTCCAGGAAGTATACACCCTGTAATTTGATATTTCTATCTGAAGCTAAAGTTATTACGCATTCATAGAAAACTAACGAATTATTTATCGATTATTCATCAGATCGAAATTTTTTTGAACAATGAAAAAATCATATTACATATTTTGATTCAATTAATATTAATTTGATCATGAAAATAATCTTGCGTTCCTTGCCCTGAACGGCAATTGTCGAGCAACCTACATAGCAAATGCCTAGCATGCCTACAAATGTGGCATGTTACTGTCAACGCCTATAACATCATATTTTTCGCATCAGCCGGTAGCCTTGCCGCTGCAAGTGTTGTAGATTTCATTCACAAGTTATAATCAATTTAAGTAGGCAGGCAAAATAGTTAACAAAGCATTTCTTCAATAAACTAGTAATAACACTTCCTGATTCAGAAGTCATTCATACGTATTGTTACATAACGCAGTTATACATGTACGTGTATTACAGCATTATTATTATTATAAAGTGCAAACTACATAGACGAAAACATTAGAATATGTGAAAGAAAAGATAAAAGTACGTAACGCTTAGAAAAATGGAAATAGAAATTCTACTTCTAAAAGATTCAGTTCTAATGGATGATGTGGATGATGTATGTGTTGCCATAATTCTTATAAATATGGCATGTTCCAACATGAAAAGAAAATAGCTACGCTAATAAATGCAATTGAAACGTTGAAGAAACATATGATACTGTTATTTTACAAAATATAAATCCGCACGAAAAATCAAAAGAGGAGATTTAATGTGCGGCGATCCGCGGTAAAAAAGGTAGTCAACAGTGAAAACACAATTATTAACTAGAGAAATTTATTCGTTAGAAAACGAAGCCATATGTATCTATAAACTTGTCAGTCGTGGAACTAGAACGACTCTTGAAGTAATCCGGACTAGTTTTTCCTCTTCAGAGAGGATGTCTCTTGCTCGTTATATATAAACCGAGATATAAACACATTGTTAAATGTATAATATACCGTTGTTGTAAACATATATGCATTAACTTTGAAATTAAATCATCTCGATACATTGTACGAAGGAAACATCAGTGCGACACAGAGCTTACACACCAAGAGCTTTAATTGCCACTTAATTGGGGTAATTAACGCGAATTATAATTTCAGTAATATAAGCACAGTAATAGAATACAGTAATGGAAAAATTAACTCGCTGGGGTCAAGACCAAAAGTCCGTCTTAATAAACGGGAGAATATGGAATTAGCAAAATATTAGATAAAAAATAAAAGAAAAATTTTAAGAGAGATTAAAAATTTGAAGAGCGAAAAAATGAAGAAAATAGAAAATAAATTGTTGCAGCTATGCAATTATAAATCACTGCGCTATAAAAAACAAACTGCATACAACTCCGGTTCCATTTACTTAAATTTCCATCGAATTATTAAATGTAGTTGTTTACAAAAATTAACCAAAACTAATCAAAAAGAGAGAAATTATTTATAATGGTTATATCGCAAATTAATCATTAAATAATCAGATATTTTAATAATCCTGAAATTTTCCAAAGAAATTTTCTTTTTGTAAAAAGTAACATGTATCACACTAGGATATTAACGAAATCTATATACCTCAAACATGTATGTAATCGGACAATTGGATTGTACATGCGTAATTAAATCCACTTGGAGATCTTTGAAGGAGCGCGCTTTCTCAATCGGATATCGATGGCTCTTTGTACAGGTACTAAATAATGTTCCTGATCATATTAGTGCGTGCGTCCTCCATTGCGTGTACTTAGGCGGTCGATAAATCTCGAGTGACAGCGAAATCATGAAGTGACTACACACGAAAGTAGCTTGGAAATTCTATCGACTTAACGGCTTTCTAAGTAGCCTTTTCTCGTAAGACGCGTAAAAATATAAGACTGCTCTTGGGCATGGATCCTTTCTAACGTTACACCCCCGATTTTATCGTTGCAATAAGGACTGATAATTATCGGATAAAAATAATATTTGTGACTTTCTATCCGTCATTCTGACAAAACATTTCATTTATTTCCACAGTTTATCCCCTAATATTAATCATATGCTTAATAATATCGCGTATATATCGTAATATTATATCGCAATTATCGAAAAAGAATATTCGCGTTTGATAATTTATCAAACAGTGTTACGATCTAATCATTCAATAAATTTGACCAGGAGTTCTTTATGTGTCAGTCAAGACTAGGGTTAAGGCTAATAAACGAGAAACCATTAACAACTATTATTCATTAATGAAAGTCGTATAATTGACGATTATAATGAAGGAAACCGACACAAGAGAACGATCATGCCTCTTTCTTGATACGTCAAGAATTATAAATATCTTCTTCATTCAAAAATTATTCGCGATATTTACACGCATAGCAGGCATATAAATTGATGTCCAATAATGAAAATTAATGCGACAAATTAAAAGTATTGGATTAGATGAAGAATGAAGGTATAGAATTAATCGAATGTTGGTTATTAGATATCGATCTTTTTCTTCTGGTGTATAAAATCGCGATTTCTCTTGACTGACAGATCGTAATAGTAGATCAAGTACTCGAAATTGACTGAATATCGACCATTTATCAAGTTGAAACATGTCTATTTTTTTAATTGTCAGAGAAAACTGATACAGAAATTCATAGCCCACACGTAATAACGCTTCTGCGTATTATAGAAATTAGAGCGCATCACTGTTTCAAGACTTTCTGTACATGATTGGTAAATAGAAGAACGAGTTTATTAATAATTATCAATGTTAGTTTTCCTACCCTATTATTATGTTTATCTTATCATGATGTACAATGAATAATTTCAAAGAGATATCCTGCACGCTATATCAAGATTGGAAATTATGAATATTTAAATAGCTTCAAAAGTATTATCATATAATGGGCGTGAAATATTTTTCAAAGGCAAATTTCGCTGCAAAATATTTTGCTCTGTAACTGCGCCGTTGACAAATCATACACAGCTACATTTATCGTACATTATTTAGAAAAAAACATTTTAATAGATGCACGCGGCTGCAAAATTGCACTGTCATCGCGATTTCATTAGAGTGATATTTTTTTAGATCGGATTTATGTGCCACGCACATGCTCGATGTCATAAACGATACCTTGATTAGCTAAATCTTGCTCTAGAAAAGGAAAACAATCTCATACAGCCGCATATCGAGTCGGCTTTTCTTCCTGCTTTCTTGTTTGGGAGCACGCTCGAGACCCACGCGAAATTCAACAATTGTCGTCGCACAAAAAATGGAATTCTCTATGGTTAGGCACGTTCCAAGGCGTGTCCAACCAGTGCGTTGTGTGGGTATCGGCTTGCACGTGCCTTTGTCACCTTTGTAAGGTCGATCGATCGTTTTGCGATTAGTTGGCGCGTTGCTGTGACGAAGTCGTTAAAATGCATGTGCAACGTGTAAATGTGCAACAAACGAGCTCGAAACGGAAACGTGACTCGTCGTGAAATCAATGTGTTAGCGCCTACTCAATGTTACATCTCACAATACATTGTTGACATAAACCGATAAATATATAAACTCTATATATGTGTCTATATATGTGTTTATAAATTAATTACGAACTCTGAGAAACAATAGAAAATGCGATTAAATGCGACTAAAATTTAAATATATGCATAAAAAGATAAATTTTACGAAAATAATAGAATATCAAATAAAGAGATAGATATTTAGATTCTCGAGGGTAATTTGACCGTATTAAAAGCAAAACGCATTATGTAACGTGAAAATATATGTGTCCTGTAATTTAGCGTATAAGAATGCATCGACATTTTGGTATTTAAGCAATTTTTCTTTCCATGGTAAAGCTTTCATGGTTACAAGGAATATGACTAGACATCGCGGTTGATACCATGTCGATCAACATACCTCAATATTTTTTTTTTTTTTTTTTTCTTAATGACATGAACAACTTCATCCACTTTGTAATAAAACTGGTATAACTTAGTAACACTTCATTAAATAGCGTAAGCATTTAGTATTAAATAAAAATCTGTTTTTTTTTATATACAAATATACATAAATATGTATATTATAAAAGAGATATTTTTCAGAAAAGTTTGCAAGATTATATGACTATTCCGGTTAGTTCTGAGAATATTTAAGTTTACACATTACATCGCAGGATACATTATAATTATATAGATCTCTTTTCATTTTTTCAACAGAATAATTTTTCTATTATTTATCTTAGAATGCCCTCTTGATTGTGTTTTTAACTGGTTTATTGTTCGCCATTAAAACGAGTCTTACTATTTTTGAAATAATCTGCGAAAAAGGTAAAATTATTCATGATTCAAGGCTATTTTTGTCGCGCGATGTTAATTGACCGTCTACGTGCTTTAAATGATTGCAGAAATTCTTTCTCGCTTGACCTCGGAACGAAATTGAGCCACGACATATCGCGAGATGTTATCAATCCCGGTGGCATTATTATTGCACATTCCGCGGATCGTTATTCCCGACCATGTGCTAAATAATACTACAATATATGTTCACGACGCGGCGTGTGCTGAATCGGGCGGGATATAATACTAGAACTGACGGCAAATCTAATGAGAAACTCGGCACTGTACAAGAAAAGATCCGACAAACAACAAATTTTCGGAAGATTGTCGTAAGATCTCAGAATACCAACGAACTCTCTTTATATATGCCATATAAAGGTATTTTGATATATTATATTTGTGTACAAAGTATATAAAGCACATTTATTTCATCTCAAAAAAAAAAAAAATAAAGCGGGTAATTTAATATTTTAGATCTTATATATATATATATATATATATATATATATATATATACACATATATATAAATTCTGCAAAAAAATTGAAATTACGAAAGAATACTTATCTACATTTATTTTCTCACAATATATTTCTATAAAAAGAAAGTAAGTCATGAATTTATTGAATATCTCCGGTGCATTTCGCGTGCATCTTCGTGACATAACTGCAAGTTGAGTAGTCAGTGCTATCAGTGCTACGTTGAGTTGACCAATTCAAATAACTATAGCGAAAATTGTGATACATTGAATATATTACTTCTAATTTTTAACTGTTTCAATTACATTTCCGTCTAATATTTAAGTTGCTCAATCAAGGGTTTAATCAAAGTTTAGCCAATTTGTTAATAGCTCTATGTAACTTCAATGTTAATGATTAATTCATATCGGACAAATGATACCTCATGACAATGAAATCTTAACGTCCGTTGTCAGAATAATCATCTCTATTATTATGCAAACTATTCTCGTTTGCTCGATGACCCACTTGAATCGGAATTCTGAGTGGAAGGACACTAACTGCAATGATTGCAGTTGGATGCAAACATGACCGATCGCGTCATGGTCACAACGGAAAATAAATATGTGCGTTTGCAGAGTAGATTTAGCTAATCTTATTCGATTGCGTGTAATTTTAATGATTTGTGATCACAAAATGAAAGCTCATGCTGCGTATTTTGTTTAAAATCTCTCTTCTCTCTCTTTTCTCTCCACACATGACAGATAAAGTAATTTTTAAAAAACTCTCTCTCTCTCTCATTACATTTATCACATTTCTTTAATTATACAAAAAGAATCTCTTTTCCTAAACTCTTTCTTTTTTACTAAAATATAAGTTCAAGTAATGATAATAGATATTACATATTAATATCTAGTAATAGAAATATCTAATAAAATATCTATCCAACCAAATTTGCTTGAATTATATTTTTCAAAATCGTTTATAGTTGTTTATAATGATCTTATTTTCGTTTTTAATTGCACCATTTTTCGTGATTTGCAAATATATCATAACTTTTAAACGGTGCAACTACAAACAAAAGAAAAATTACTACAAATAACTACAAACAAAGTTGAGAAATATAATGTGAATAGATTTGAGATATCTTTAAAATTGGCTAAGTTGCGTTTTTCATCAATTATAAATATAGTATATTTTTTAAACACTTTAAGTACAAATAAAAGGAAAATTACTAGAAACAAACGATTCTAAATCAACATATATCAGCGATATTGTTTAAATCTTAAAATCGGATAACAATTATTTTTTCAAAATGTATTTTTTATGGCTTTGCATGAAATTATTATTATTATTATTACAAATAATTATAAAAGACATACAATCAGTTTCTATATTAAAACCTTAATTAAAAATGAAATACCAAATTCACATAGATTTCACGATTTGCTTCTTTGATTGCAACGCGACGGTAAACGTACGCGCATTTACTAGGTCGAAACTTCCCTGTCGTCGTCGAAAGTTTTGGTGCGGTATAACTTCGTTTGCGTGCAGAAATTGAATGTGCTTCGCATTGTTAGATGCGGTTTCGACGTGGGTCATTCCCGACGCCAAAGGTATATGCAACCAGAATTCGTCGCGTATGAAACGGGGACTCGCGATGATGTTGTCGAGAAAATGTTGCATATTATGGAAATTATTCCAGCATCATTTGAACCGTATCATTTAATGTAATAACCGTTGCCCAAATATTTCAATAGCAGAAATTCGTACGCAATAATAAACCAAAATGGCAAAGGATTAAGAGAGGTAATATAAAAATCAACGTGAAAATAAGTTTCAATAATGCCGAGAATGCGGATATTAATTGCATTACATTTAAAAAATATAATTACTGCGTTAATTTGCTTTGCACAAAATAACATGGCTTTTCGATGAGAAAAGAAGAGAGAGGAATTTAGTTGGATTTTTGTTTCGTGCTTGTTGCATTTATTATATATTAAATCGTATATGCACCCGCTTATTCCAGTTTTTGACCCGCTTATTCCAGTTTTTAATCTTCACGCCTCATATCGTCATTTTATTAAACGACCCACTTTATAACATAAATCATGATTTAATTACACAGATATCGGCACATTGCATTCTCTTAACGAATTGACGGGGTCAGCATGGTCGATAGAGTGAAAACTTGTGTCGACATTGAATAATCGAATCAAGGAACCATGAATTCTCTTCGTTAAATTAGAGCGAGTAAAGTTTACACGGACATCGTAAACGTGCTCAAAAGCGCTTTTCAAAACGGGGGAAATGCGCGATTATAAGACTTAAGCTCGGACTTAAGTCATTGCTTTGTCGAGAGGGGATTTGCGGCTACACCTGCATCCACCACGCACGCTACATCTGCAGTTCACTGATCAATCGATAACCGATATCTAGTAGGGTGAGAGGTAGCGAGAGATGGAGAAGGATATGAGAATATAAACTTTCCTACGTGGAGAGAATGTAGAGATTATATCACACAGACGTTTTCTGTTAAATTATCTATCTCATTATTATTATATTTTGATTATTTTATATTGGTAGTATGATAATTATATTTATAATAATTTCTCGAGAATCATTTGGCTATTTCAAATGTTGGACTTATTAATAAATTATAAATTACTAATAAACGCGATAAGGGTGCGAGATGGTATAAAAATGTTTGAAATATTAGCTTTTCTTTAAAGAAAATTACATATTGCGACGGTAATCTCTAATATCAGAATATAGATATTGTATCGTGCCTGCCTCTTCTATCGAAATGGAGAAGCATGTGAGAGAGTAAAAGAGTGAACGCTGATTATCCTATTAGAGATCAAGGATAACGTGAAAGTGTTAGTTGCCATTATTGATGTGAAATAAGGCTAGCGTGTGGACAAAAATAAATATTACGGATAATTGCCAATCTCATCATTTGAGAGAAATTACCCTGCGATACATAATAATAGATCGTATTAGCACGAGTGCAACAGGATCTAGGTTGTCGTTCAAGTAGGATACGCTTAATCGGATGAAAGCGAAGATCACACGAACAAAGTGTCACATGCGTCCATGAATCTGATTAACATAGACCATCTGTACGTACAAAACAAGATGAACAGACCGAGAAAAGTGGACATCATTAAGTAAAACCGGCTCTTTCTAGAAATCAAAGCCAACATGGATAACAAAAACGACAGGAATAATATTCATCTTTAAAATGTTGAATAACTTAATTACTTTAATTTTTTTCTCTCTTTTTTGTCTCTATAATCTCTTTATGCTTCCCTTATTTTTGCTAGCGTGATAATCAGTGTAAACTATGTTGAAGCAATATAATCAGTTCCATCATATAAACACAAAAAATATAAATAATGCTTATTGCATTATAGTTTTGTTTGTCTATGGTAATAAATCTCATTCGTGTGAGAGTGTCATTTTAGTTCTGTTTTCAATGTGTAAAATGTTAAAGTTAAAATTATGTCACGTTCTGTATTTAGAAAAGATTGTTCTTTCTCCTAGATCGGTGCAAGTTAAGATTAAAAACGCGTACATATCTGTGTTTCCCCCTTTGCTATTGAAAATGCATAATAAAACACGCTTAAACTTTTTCAGAAAAGCGCTTTTCACATGAGCAAAACTGGCATCTTGAGATGCTTGACAGCGCAGAAATCTCTTTGAAATGTGCTGCAATGGAGATCCCGTGCTTTCTCGCAGGTAAATATGCAGGCAATAGCGTATTGTGGACGCAATGCGGTCCCGCATTGCGAGAATATATTTTCACCGACTGTCCCGATAAGTCGGTGATTCTTATCTCGTGTATTCAAAGCCGCACAGTTCATAAAAAACTTGTAAAATTTCGCATCACGTGTGACTTGCCGATCTGCTCGGCAAGAACGAGATTTTACGGAGAAAATTGCATTGATTTTGTGTCGCGGAAATATATAGGTTGGCCGACCGTAAATGGAGTGAAAGCTCTAATTAGCGGGCAGAGAGCTTTCACCCGCCTGCTTTTCAGAAATCGGTTTTACCGTGTAATCGCCCGACAATACGTTTCACTCGTTTAACGAATGTTAAACGATTGAGTGGTGTCAAAAATCACTGACGCTATCTTGACGTTATTAAACTGCAAACGCGGAGGTACGCGATTACATTCTTTCCAAGCACGACAATAACCGGTATTTAATTAAAGTAGTTTATGAAAGATGACGCATTTATGAAAGAGCATGATGCATTACGACGACAAAATCAATTTTTATTAGCGTGTAATAGCATTAAAAACATCTTCCTGAAAGTTATCTATATATGTATAGTAAAGATATATATAGTAACAATCAAAATATGTTTTATATATCGGGTCTTACAGAGAAGAGATCTTTTTTAAATTTCTTATCTCAATTCTATGAAAATGTAAATTTAATTGTTAAAAGCTTTTGATTTAGTTAAATATTTTATCCACGCGGATATAAAATATTCGATTAAAAACAATGTGCTTTGGTAGATTGTTTCCATTTTTAAACTTATAATCAGATATTAATTTTTCTTTTTTTTATCTTGAATTTTTTTTTAAATTTATATTTTCGTCAATCAAAGATCGTGAATATTTTACCATGACATGTATTTTATATTGGTGCTCTACTGCATATATTTAAAAAATTAAAAAAATACACAATGCAACAGTTACTGAATTTCTCTTAACGACATATCTCCAACATTTAATCTTGCAGAATGCATTACGAATAGCATTAAACTAAACAGAAATTGATAAAAGCAAAAAAGAGGTAAAATAAAATTACAATGCAAAGAGATTATAACATTAAATGAGTTCACAAGACATCTAGAATAAAAGCTTATAACGTTTATAGAAATGTAATTAAATAATTTTGTACTGAAGAAAGAAAAGATTTTATAATTTTATTTTTGAAATTGCGTAATCGTAATTTCACAAAAATTCATTCTATATACGGATCTTTCGCGAAATGATATGTCTCAACAATGTTAATCTAATGAAACTCATATAAAACTTTAAAACATATCGAAGATCAAGTCGAAAAGAGATACGACAAATAGTGGAAGCATTATATTATATAATATACTAGAATGAGCCTTTCTTATAACAAATTACAGTGATTTGCAGCCACAGAAAAAGGACAGCCTTAGCGGTCAAGAACGTCTATTTCCCTTCTACATTTAACGAATTCACTGTAGAGAATCATTGTTTTAGGCACACAATCAGAAACATTGCAATCAGCATAGACATTTTCCAGCTGTATAGCTATCCCTTCGGTCATCTTCACTATTTGAGAAGGCCACTTATTTCCGTATGTTATATATTTCAATGAGTGCAGGGAGCAAACAGGAAGTTCGTTAATGATGGAAAGACAGAGAAAAGTGACTAAGGCAAGAGGATGAGGCAGAAAAAAAGTCGGAAGAAGCTATGATAAATTAAGAGTAATCGAGCGTGGCGATGAGATGAACGTGGGTAGATAGTGTAAGTATATACCGTGTTTTTGTGCCTGGTTCCCATTCGGGATGTATTTTTACGCATTTCTTTCTATCCATGAATTTTGTCAAATTATCTTAATTAAACTGTCAAGTATCTTAATTAAACTATACGATCCTAAGGGACGATTCAATAGCAGAGAACTCTCTCTTTCTCGACCTCAACGAGGAATTGTCCGCAACGATGCAACGAGATGCAAAATTATTCACTGCATTTCTCGATTAGTCACTTTAGACAATTATTATTTTTGTTTCTCTTGCATCGCCATAAAATTCAACAGATCGTCGCGACACAGTTTGCTCGTCCGCCGAATTTTCAGCGAAAAATACACATATCGCTTTCTTTTATATATACACTGTTATTATTACAAAATCATAGTAAAATTTCACAAAAATGCATATTCTTGTTCCAAATTCCGGAATCCATTTTAATAATGCCGAATAACATTTTCTCAATGCAAATAATTGCTATATGAGAGACTATAAAGAGCAAAACTTTTTATTAAATTAAGTTATTTGTATATATATTGCACACTTTACATTATTTAAAATCATTATTAAGTGCAATCAACATGATATTAAGAAATCATCTTTCTTCACACGATTCATCTGTATTCACAAGATTCGTATTTGCAACGATAAAGTCCAGCTTCAGAGAGAGAAAGGGAAAGAGAGAGGGAGGGGGGGAGAGAGAGAGAGAGATGAAGCACAGATCATCTCAGACCCTCCGCCAAGGTTGAGTACCAAGAACTGTTACAATGACGCATTAAATGCATTTAAGTAGCGAGGAAGTGGGGACTTAGTCGATTTAATGTTAGCCAGTGTGACTACTGGCTACTGACAGGTCAATAGTTGGGTGGAGCGTTTCTCAGCGTAGTTGGAAACACAGTCATCGTCACACTTCGAATATATGTCGACGAATATTTCTTCGCAGTGATTATAAAGTGTGCGTGTCTACTAAATTGAGTATAACATAACACAAAAAGTGATTCAAAAATGCCTGAGGAGACTAGTGCATCCACCCTCTTAACGAGATTGAAGGGACATCTTAAAGAAACGCCATTCTTTTGCAAAATTATCGAACTGGTGAGAATGCATGTTATTGCGATCTTAAATAACGATATCTGATTAACCATACACATATCACACACGATGAAAATATGATCTTAATCTTTCGGTTGAAAAATTAAGATTATATTTTCATCGTGTGTGATATGTGTATTGTTAATTAGATATCGTTATTTTTCTCTTTCGGTAGAAAGAGAATTTATAAAAATATCTTTTTTTATATTTAAATATCTTTCTTCATATTTTGGCAATAACATAAACTTCAAAATTCTGCAAAAGTAACCATATAAATTCTATAATCATTTCACCGTTGCATCTATTTTATGTATACAAAATCAATAACTATTGTTAATAATGTATTATTTTTTCTTTACTAAGAAAATATATACTTTGCGCGCGCGCGCGCGCGCGCGCACACACACACACACACACACACACACACACACACACACACACAGAGTCCAACGCTTATAGTATCAGTATCGAAAAAATAATGTTACATTTTTTAACGATACTTTCTGCGTTGTCTGTGATTGCGAGCATAATAGAGTAATTATCATAAATTAATAATAAGTAATTTTTTGTTATAAAATAATTATAAATTATTATTATTTAATAAATATTTAAAAAAATTTAATTGCGAGTTCTAGAAAATAATTTATAATAAGAATACTTTTTAATAACAATCACATATTGAATGTTGTAGATTCTCTGCGTCATTGCGACAGGATTGGTGGCAGGACCATTTCAACAGAATCAACTACGACCGACTGATATACACCATATAGCGATATTTCATGTGGCAGTGTGCGGTTATATTCTTATAAACGCGATTCTTATCATGAGCCATTTATTAGGCGAACGAGTGCCGAAAAAAACGGTGAGTTAGAATACGAAATATTGCTACTATAATATCATTCACAAGTGAAAACAATTCATTCGACGGTAAATGCAATCTATAACATAGATAAATGTTAAACAAATGTTTTTGTTTAGAAAAGAAGGCAGATGAGAAGAAATGACATTTTTTTCGATATATGTAAATCGTGTTCTGTGAGAAAAATTTTAAATTGCATGTCGAGAATCAAAGAATTGAATTGCTCTTCGATTTAGTAAAATATTAAAATGCATCAAATAAAATTCTGTCGTCACTGCTTTAATTTCTGAAACCGTCTGCTTCCTATATGTCCGAATTATTTAAATTTGATTTGGTCTAGGATGGCGTCATACCGTCTAAAAATTTCATTATTTTAAACTTCGAATGCAGTGGAAAAATCAAACACGAAGAGATATGAGATTTATATATATATTTCACTATATTCTCTCTCATATCTCTTGAAGGAAATAATTCCATTCTGAAAATCTAACTTCTTATCTTTTTACTAGTTTCATTATACTTCCATCTGCTCTGATAAATTTCTATGTGCGCGAATAGCTATAATAAAGCATACCGAACAAATGGATATATTTCTTCATTTCGACAAGCAACACATACTATTCTTTGATTTTGCAGGCTCTCATTTTTACGGCGATGGGAGCAATTCTGTGTTGCACTGCTGGCCTCATTCTAATTCGCGACTGGGACAATTTCTCAACTAATTTGATTCACGCGTATCTGGAGGAGTACAGCGATCAAATGGTTGCGGCTGGTTCTTTCGCGGTCATAGCTGCCGTGGTATTCGCTATAGATACGTACTTCACTAACAAATACAACTGATCATCCGGAGAATCTCGATTATCATGAGTATTACTTATATAAAAGCAAGGAACAGAGTCAATCATTTCATTTCCTATTCCATTTTCACAAAAATATTATTCATTAGCCGTTTCTAAATGTTTTATATCAATTTTTGCAAAAAAATGTTCTTGATTACTTGCGTGTCTCCACTGGTATACTATTATCATGTCGTGAATATAATAATAAACCGAAATAAATACCGAACATAATATCGACAAGTATAAATATTCAGGTGGAGACGCTCTATTGTTTTAGAGTAACTGTATGATTCTCTCTCATTCCAATTAAGCAATGTAATTGTTTCTTATTATCAAGTATATTATTTATATATGTATATATATATTATATTTTATATGGAACGATGCTTACAATAAATAATTATCACAATGCTATACAGTAATTCTTGTATATGTTCAGTTTACGACATTGAAATTTATATGCAATATAAATTTTTAATACAATTTCGAATAAGAAAATTTTAAACAGCGTGTGTGTGTATATCAAAATTGAATGAAAAATTTCTCTAGCCACGTTCCACGAAATTGTTCGTGTCATGAATTCAAGCTGTGGTTGGTAATCGAAATAACGTTAACGGAGACCGTCTCTATATCATAAAGAGATCGCGAAAAAGCTCTACAATAGCAGATATTATTTTTTTATCGGAGCCTTATAAAAGATAATAATTTTTTTAACACATGCAAGAAAGAAAAAAACATATATTTAAATTTAAATAATTTTTCTTTACAAGGTATCTGTAGAAATGTAGCTTTACAGAATAAGATTTAGAATTGAAGGATTAAGTTTTATATATCACGTATAAGATTATTTCTTTGATAAAATCTATATCTGTTATTTTAATTATTAATCCTATATGTGCGAAGCGAAAATCGCATGTAAGTATGTAAGAATTCTGGCATGATATCAAAGTATGATAACCGACTATTCTTATTCATTTACACGTACCAATCATATGCACGCTTAAAACTTTATTCCTTGTAAAGATAAGAAATTTTTTTTTTCTATAAATATCTTAAAACAAGGGAAGCGAGATCACAAATCGACGAAGTTTTTCGTCGAAAGGGCTTTTTCCGGAGATGAAACCGCTTTCTAAGCTCCATAAAAGTAAATCTTCAAGAAAAATCTACATAGTTACGCTTTTTACATCTGGCAGTAAGTCGCAGTAAAAAGTTTCTGTCTGTCTGCCTTATTTTCACAAGAAAATCATTTGACGGTTCCTGTCTATTTTTCGAAGTCCAAAAAACGATTCTGGGAAGAATGCAGTTTCTTCCGAGCATCGTGGCTTTCTCGTATTTCCTCCGCGTGCGAAAGTGTATAACAAATTCGACAAATTCCGTTCGGTACTCTCAAAAGTGCGAGGAAAACGCGAAAGTTCATTCGCCGACTACTCTGTACGGAAAAGTTCAATGAAAGAAATTCCGCTCCATAATACAGAGTGGAGAAAAAAGTTTGAAAATGCACATGCACCAATCATTTCTTTTATTATCTCGTCTATATCAGCGATACGGAGATTTCTTAACTGATAGATGTATTATTCACTTTAAAAGCACAGTGTATGAGTTTCTTCAATGTTCATTGAACTCAAATACGAGAATTAAACGAGTTCTCTTTCATCTGAGCCTTCGTTTTTGTAGAAATCTTTTCGTTTTAATGAAGCATTACGGCATCAACAATAAAGTTTAGAAATAACAAATAATAAATTAAATAATAATAAACTTATATAAATTACTCTCTCATTGCTCTCTGATTACTCCGTCGTCGCCAGATGCCTTTTCGGATTTTCTATATAATTTTGTTAATTTATTATTTGTTATTTCTAAAATTAATTATTCGCTATTTTCGCGCGATGATTCACTTTACATTATTTGGAAATATAAGAATTTAAATCTGGCCAATTATAGGCTGCGTTTAAATGATCGCCTGTCGGTGAATTACGCATACCCTAATATGATAATATGATGCTATTTCGAGACATTGATCTGGCATCTTCACCACGAGAAATCAAATTTGATTGTATGGCATAATAAAGTACTAATTATTTGCTCACATTTTTTATCTTCCAATGATAATTTCGCGAGTAGAATTTTGGAAAAACAAGGTCAAGTCTGCACAAGTTACTGTGCAAAAAATTTAAAATATCGAAAAGGATATTAATTCTCTTCAAAATTATAACAGAGAATGTATGAAATGTTCAATTAAATGTTGACAAAAAGTAAAATTATTTTATATTATAGACTATGCAATTAATAAAATAAAAATTTAGGAATTAATAAAAATCATTTAATTTTATTAAATATAATTGATAAAGCGAAGAACAAGCAGTTTATCGTTTTTAGAACAATTTTAATTTACATTTAATAACGATTTATTGTATGTAAATGTTAGTATAATAAAATATTGAGTATTTCATATAAATTATTGAAATAACGTTTAATCAAATATTTAGTTTATTCTAATAACAATCTGTTCTAGAATTAAAGACAGATTGATATGCTTATCATTCATACCAAAAGCTGACAGTAGAACGAACCCAGGTATGGTCGAACATGGAAAAATGTATAAATATACGTAATCGTATTTTCATTAATTTATGTAATTAAGAAGATAAGGCAGTGCTTTATATCAAATAAAAAGAAATAAAAATAAAAGAAATAAAAGTTGCAGAGAATTGCGTGCTTTAGCCAAGCATCTACTATCTGCTTAATTTAATTTTAGACAAACAGTATATATATGTGTATGTGCCCAATAGAACATGCGCTTAATATAGAAGACAGTCTTACTATTGTTTGCATGTTTCTCACCTTTTTGCTCTCTTGCATTTTACTTTAACTTTCTCTATCTCTAACAAACTTTAATACAAGTGCAAATTCAATGTATAATAACTCTACACAGTAAATAATTTTAAATAATTTCTCTATTTTAAAGACAAACAAAACTTTTTTCTAATCTATTTTTGATAAGAACTGTACTGTCTCATGTATACATATATACAATGTGCATATGACCGACCGTTGTAATTAGATAAGCGCCTTAGATGCACTCATGCTGTTATGCTCGCGCTGGTAATTATGCACGAGAAGCACGGAACACGACCAACACGGCAGGCAGCGCAGATTAAAACGCAATTAAAATGGTATACGACGATGCTTTCGATGACGAGTATTTTATATCGGGATAAGCGTGTCGGTTTGTCAAGGAGAGCGAATAGCTGTTTGTAAAAACAATGAACAGAGCAGGAAAGAGATGATTAACTTTAACTTTACCTGGGCCGAAATAATGACAATTAATGCCCGATTGAAATTACAGCCGGAAGCATAATTTCGGAAGAGTTTCGTGAATCGCGAATACGCTTCCTCTCTCTCTTTATCATATATTCCGATGAGACACATCTATCGTGTAAATCAATAGAATAGAAATTCAGATAAGAGAATATTCTGCCTAAATCATGTGTGTGTGAAATAAATTATGTAATCTAAGAAATAATCTAATTCAATTGTATGTTGTTTGAATCTATAAATTTACAAATGTCTTCCTTTATTTTATTTATATATATTCGTTTATATTATGGATATTAATATTTGTAATTTTGTCACATTGTATCCATATATGTATAAATTATTAAGTGTACTGCTAATGCAAATACATGTATATTCGCCAATATAGCTATTCAAATAATTTTTATTAGTTTATTGCTTGATTGCTTTTGTTTACTCGACTTCTATTGCAATTATTCGTTTAAATTGCCGAGTTTTTTTAACTCCTTATTCGTATGTAAATTATATGTAATAAATCAAAACGGATAAAAGTTCATTGAATGGCTTTGAATAAATTCTAAGGAAGGTTTTAAAATTAAATAGCGTGATGTTGCAAAGTTTTGTGTTAGGTGTAAGTAACATTTTATGCATGACATGGCAGCTAACTAGAATAAAATTTGATGAAATCATTGTTTATAAAACATTGTTTATAAACTGCAACGCATTAAATCTAAAATACAATTATTTTGTTCCTATATAAACGTGCTTTGATATGCAATCTTGTCTTTAACTTCCAATAGAATATATAGACCGACGATAGAATTCGATTTAATATCCCGAAAAAAATTGATCGGGAAGAATCTTGAATTGCATGAAAGATCAAAATAATTGTCCGATTAATTTCAAATAATTATCTAGAAACAAAGGAACACTTGGCACATACGAAACATTGTGCGCATGAATTTTTATACAAAATGACGTAAATATCGTTATGGTTATTTAAATGGTTATATAAATGGTTATATGGTTATATAAATGTTATGGTTATTTCTATGGATGCTATGTTTAATAGCATTAATGTAATTTATGGTTGATTTTGCTAATTTCAATTTTCGGTCTCTACCAATATTGAGAGAGAGAGAGAGAGAGAGAGAGAGAGAGAGAGAGAGAGAGAGAGAGAGAGAGAGAGAGAGAGAGAGAGAGAGAGAGAGAGAGAGAGAGAGAGAGAGAGAGAGAGAGAGAGAGAGCATAATTACTAAATAATATTCAATTAATCTAAACTGTTTACAATTTAGATTACGTACAAGTTTTAATCAGTAGTATAATTTCGTTTATATTGCAGCCATAATAATTTCAGCAACTTTAAATCAAATAATTCACTATCGCTGACTATCACTATCACTATAATTTAACAATAAATTCTTTGACAAATTTGGAATTGTTTTCTTCGTGAGAAAAAGTTAGCAGAAAATCATTTGTTTGAATTACAAATAAGAATTCTGTTAAAGTATAGATAAAGAATTACGAATACCTTTTATTCGGATCATTATAAAAAAGTATCTTAATGATAGAATCTCAATAAAAAATAATGCCATTTTAATGCATTATTAATTTATTTGAATTTAAACTGTCAGTCATTTATCACTGATAAACGATTGAAAATTAAAAGTTTTTAACGATTGATATTTCAGAAATGTATATACGATTAACGAAATATATATATATATATATATATATATATATATATATATTTAACCTTGGCCGTTTAAATATAGTCATTTGATACTATGTACATTTATGTATAATATCTGATCGTTACGTGAGATTGTCAAAAACCGCAATCGCTATTCCTTTCTCTTTTCTTAAATTTTATTTATTTGAAAATAAAATACACACACATACATACACGGATCATTAGAATTTATCAAAAAATGTGCTCTATCATAAAAAAAATATTTTAATGATAGAATCTCAATAAAAAATAATGCCATTTTAATGCATTATTAATTTATTTGAATTTAAACTGTCAGTCATTTATCACTGATAAACGATTGAAAATTAAAAGTTTTTAACGATTGATATTACAGAAATGTATATACGATTAACGAAAAATACATATATATATATATATATATATATATATATATATGTATATGTATGTATTTTTCGTTAATCGTATATACATTTCTGAAATATCAATCGTTAAAAACTTTTAATTTTCAATCGTTTATCAGTGATAAATGACTGACAGTTTAAATTCAAATAAATTAATAATGCATTAAAATGGCATTATTTTTTATTGAGATTCTATCATTAAAATATTTTTTTTATGATAGAGCACATTTTTTGATAAATTCTAATGATCCGTGTATGTATGTGTGTGTATTTTATTTCCAAATAAATAAAATTTAAAATTTAAAACGATTGAAAATTAAAAGTTTTTAACGATTGATATTTCAGAAATGTATATACGATTAACGAAAAATACATATATATATATATATATATATATATATATATATGTATTTTTCGTTAATCGTATATACATTTCTGAAATATCAATCGTTAAAAACTTTTAATTTTCAATCGTTTATCAGTGATAAATGACTGACAGTTTAAATTCAAATAAATTAATAATGCATTAAAATGGCATTATTTTTTATTGAGATTCTATCATTAAAATATTTTTTTTATGATAGAGCACATTTTTTGATAAATTCTAATGATCCGTGTATGTATGTGTGTGTATTTTATTTTCAAATAAATAAAATTTAAGAAAAGAGAAAGGAATAGCGATTGCGGTTTTTGACAATCTCACGTAATGATCAGATATTATACATAAATGTACATAGTATCAAATGACTATATTTAAACGGCCAAGGTTAAATATATATATATATATATTTCGTTAATCGTATATACATTTCTGAAATATCAATCGTTAAAAACTTTTAATTTTCAATCGTTTATCAGTGATAAATGACTGACAGTTTAAATTCAAATAAATTAACATGCATTAAAATGGCTCATTATTTTTTATTCAAATTCTATCATTAAAATATTTTTTTTATAATGATAGAGCACATTTTTTGATAAATTCTAATGATTCGTGTATGTATGTGTGTGTATTTTATTTTCAAATAAATAAAATTTAAGAAAAGAGAAAGGAATAGCGATTGCGGTTTTTGACAATCTCACGTAATGATCAGATATTATACATAAATGTACATAGTATCAAATGACTATATTTAAACGGCCAAGGTTAAATCACTGCAAAGAAACCACGATCACGAGAACATGTCATATATCAATGCGCAAGTTTAACAAGGACAATTTTAAATACATGAAATCATTCTAAACATTATATACAGGCCATATTAAATTGGACAAATTTGCAAAATACTTCTTTAATTCTTTCAAAGTAAAAATTAATCGCGATATTCCGTGAACTATGTACGTTTCTAAAGACTTTTTTATCAAAATACCTCAATCGTATCTAACGATAAATAAATATACACACTATAACAACTTAGTTATCACAAACTCACCCTTTAAGAAACCCTTAAACCCTCAATATTTATTAACCGTACTCCAATACTGACAATATTAATGAAGATTTAATGACAAGTACCGAAGGATTGTGAACGTGAAAAATATCGTTGGATATTTGGAAGATACTCATTACTTGTCATACTTGTACTTTTGCCGAGAAATATTAATAATATGATGGTAGATCTAGCTGCTGTATTTATGTACAAAGACTCTATTAACTAATCAATCTCCTTTCACAGTCAAAATTATATATAAGCTTCATATAAAATTAGTTTTACACGATCGATATCAGTCTGTCAATCTAACACGAAATTATAACACGAAAGTAAGGAAAAAGATCAGCACTACTTTTGAAATGACAATAAATATTGATCGATGCATTCAAGTTCTTAGCCACATTCCGCGTATATTGCACCAGAAACTATCCTGTTGGTCGACCGGCAACTTCGCGCGTCATTTCACGCACGCATGCACACACGCACTTCCTTCCTTTCGATCATCTCGACACGCGTATCTTTAACACGGTTTCTATCGCGAGACCGCGGAATCGCGGAAGATAATTAAAAAAAAAGGTCCGATCCACCGATCATCCGTCCGTACATCCATATCGGCGGCCGCTCGAACGTGGACTGACAATCCGCCCTCGTGCGACGTCGCGGCGCGACCCTTCCGCGCCACCATCCCGACCGCACCATCGCCCACTTCCTTCCTAGCACCCTTCCTTTCTTTCGTGTTCCCTCTCATGTCACGTCGCCCGAGAACCATGACTTTCCTCCTTCGCATCCTTTCTAATCCGCCCTTTTTCTCCAGGAATCCCCTCTTGGCTCACTCGCCTGGAAGGGGATCCACTTCCCTCATACGATCTCAACGATTTGCAACCAACTGCGCTGCGGTACTTTTTATGCCCTATAAAGTATTCACGTGTAAAAGTGAGACGAGTAAGAGTGGCTCGTGCGCTCCGAATAAAAGGTATTCGTAAATTTTTAACGTTTTTGGATTTTCCGGATCGTGATGCACAAGAGAATCCTTATGATGAGTAATTTCTTCTCGAAACATTTATCAGGATATCTTCCTGATCAATTTTTTTATTTCAAAGCTTAGTTGTAAAAATATTCAATATGTAAAAAATTAAAAAGCCATGAAAAGAATGGCCTACATTAAATTTTCACGCTGTTTTTGTGAAGAAAAAATCATCCGAAAGTTTTACCAATTAAGTAACAAGTTGCAAAGTACTCTGTGTGTATAACTATTCTGGTAGATACCGAAACAATATAAAAAGATGTAACAGTAATTGCGACACTAAATGTGACAGTAATTGAAGTAATGAAATAAAAAATTATTGGCATAAATATTCAAAGTATAAATTATTCACTGGCACATTTTAATATTAATAATTTAATTTTTTTTTATTGTGCACAGCAGTTTCAAATAGAATCCATAATATAATACCCTGCTTTTTATATTATCTGTATAAATTATTCATAGATTAAGAATTCTATAGCAAAATAATCTATGCATTTTTATGTTTACATTATTTAAAATTCCTGGAGTATGTAACACTAAAAAGATGCATGCTCGAGGTGTCAAAATTGATCTAGATAAAATAAAAAATCGCACGCACAAGGCGATCGAAGATAAATTTCAATGCTCCATACGTAGAATTAAAAACCGTTCGCCGGTAGTTGGAACTAGAAAGCGCAGTGATTTATCGATTTGTATATCTTGAAACTTAAACGGAGATCAAACAAAGACGAAAAAGCTCTCTTCTCACGTATTTTCAATAATAATTTTTCAAGTTTATCGTGTCCCTCTAGTCGCGAAAGTACTTGCCGTAATGAAAATTTTACGGTTTACTCATTTTCTGATACACGTGGTAATAAAAAGAACGCATAACTATGACTGACCTCTATAAAGTTACTCCTACTTTCTTTAAATATGAAAAAAATTATTAGAGAGTTTTCAATCAAATTTCGTCAAATTTCTCATCAAGTATCACGGATTGAAAAATTTTCTTTGTAAATTCAACATTCTATTGAAGAGTTCTGAGTACCTCCCGACGAGTTCTAACGATTATCCTTAAAACTCGAAGCGCTAAAACTAAAACTGTACTGAATTGTCGGTCTTAGTCTCTTTTATGCAAAATATTTTTTCGAATCTCTTCGCGTTAAAAATAGACGACGATGTGATGTGCCACGAAAAAAAGTCGCACGATCGATATATACCGCAAGATTTAAGGCGCATTACAGTTGCATTTTTCGAAAAAAATAACAAATTTCTGAAATAAAATTTGCAATATAACTAACAATTAGACAAAAACGTTAATAAAAAAATCCAAATATACCAAATATACCTCAAATATAGAGTGCAAAAGATATACAAAATGGAATATAAAATTTTATCTGATATTTAGTAATAAATAGCATAACTCTTGTACAAATAAAGGCTAGTTTTGAAAAACATTGAAATATAATCATAAGCTAATGATAACCATCATTGTGTATTCAAGTGCATCGCAAAATATATAAAATTAGGATATCTTATGTCTTATGTTGACAAGTTTTATATGTGTTTGAAATAATAAAACATGTTTATTTCTTTTGTATGCATGCAGATAATGCAACTCATACGAGAAAAAGAATGCCAAACATGTAGTGTTGTAATAACTGCAACTGTAGTAGATACGCGCAGTCACACAGTGTTTATAAAACATACGATTTATTTAGCTTTCGTATAAAACAGAAAACTTTCCTCATTTGTAGTTTAAAAGATAAAAAACATAAATAAAATGAAAAAAAAACATACATAATTTAAATTTCATAAAAGCTGAGGCTTTTGTTACAAAATTCGATATATTAAATTTGTTCAATTATAGCACCAGCATCTTTCTCATAATATATTAGCACGCATTAAACTATTTTATAGCCACAAAATATGTTTCTACATTTTTATCGATAAGACTAATAAAAGGAGGAGAGATACGCGAATGCGATCATTGAGGAAAGTGACATGGTGCAGCTGCAATTGCAGTATGCTGCACATATTAGAGTGTACAGAGAACGAATGCTGATCCCGTGCAGGTTGCTTCCGGCAAACAACATTTTCGTAGCTCCAGTGACATGCAAGTAATGAATGCACGAGCTTTTCTCAAACGTGGGCAAGGAAGCAACCCGATGGCAAGAGAATTTGCATAAAACTCCGCCCGATCGGGATCGGTTACATGGCCGAGTTGGACGTTCGCCAAAAGTATCCCTGTGCAACATCATCCCTCGTGCTATCGTGCAATAGATTTTCTCGATAAAAAAAACGAGCTAAGTGCTTTACGGCTGCGCATTTTTCACCTCGATATCTCTAAAATCGATATACTTCTAATATGTACGAGCCATCGAGTTCGTTATTGTACTTAAAAACTTAAATCATTTATATAGCATGTGCATGCGTGGACGCCTCACGTTTCGCTGAAATATTGTTGTACGTATGAAAATACCATCGGGAAGCCCTTTGACGATGATTAAGTGAAAAGTTGTGTATGCAGATTATAACGTCTAGACCGAGAACGAAGCCCTATCGCCATACATACATACACACATACGTACATACATACATATATATATATGTATGTGTGTGTATGCATATATATATATATATATATATATATATATATAATCAAACATTTTATTTATATAAGCATACATGCATTTTAATACAATGTCCGTAATAGGTATGACTTGTAAGGAGTGTGTGTGTGTGTCTCCTTAATCATATTAAAATCATCACATCCATACTAGTTAGGCAATAGCGATCGCAGGCATTGAATAAAAAGCAAGATGTGAAAATGTTAATTCAAAACGAATACCAGGTGCTCAATTAAGAGTGTAGGTTGATTAGAGGTGTTCAGGAATTCCGTGAACTGCATCTAATATTTTTAAATTCCCGAACTTGCGAAAGTGGGCGAGTAAAATGACGGATGTGACAACGCACTTAATACATACAGAAGGAACAATTGACAATTGTAATCGAAACCGAGTGAGCATGAATGTTAAAATGAATTAAAATGAAATCACGTTCATTAACCTTCGTTAAAGCAGTTCTTTGCACTTTGCATTTAAATTTAACGAGCAAGAATATTTGATTATAGTCGGAATTTTATTTTGTGTAAATGTCGCTGTCATTCCCCTTATAATACCGATTAATTTATCAGATAATCTATTTTATTTCAATTGTAGAATTAATCTATCTTAATGCAGCGAACAACAAAAATATTTGGAATCGTTATGGAAATCGTTATGGAATATATATATATATATATATATATATATATATACTTATATATAATATATATACTATATCCTAAATGTTAGATATCCTACATATTTAGACTTATCTAATATGATAATTATCTAATGTGTTAAATTTATGAGTTCACAAATTGTGTGTGATATAAACTGTATAAATCGATAAATATTATCTATTGAAATATCCTTTTATTATAAATACATGGGAGAATATCGCACATAGATGCAAATATTTCCATAATAAAAAAAATGTAAAATTTTTTTGAAATTTCTTTATAAAATTATTTATGCAAGGTTACTCTTTATAAAATTATTGTATTATCAATTATAATTAATAAATTTCAGTTCTATAGAAATTTGGCAAATATAATAAACTCAATTGGTCAGCGCGCAGCGTTTTAATTGAGTGCATTCATATTACTTCAGCAATTTTATACTCGCAAAGTGTAATTGCCCGAAATTATACTATTGTTATTATTGTAAACCTTATGTTGCATGCAAAAAAGCCTACAAAGGTTCGTAATAAAATTTATTTAACCTTTGAAAATATATTATACAAATGATAACACAAATTGCGTTATTATATCTGTTACGATTCTATTATATAAATAGTCCTATTTGTTAGGAAAAAAGTGATTATTGCTCGTAATAAAAACATCATTGAAAAAAAATAATAAATTTTATTTTATGGGTAAAATTTTCGCGCGATGTTTTTCCTTGAAGATAATAATAATTCTTAGACTCTCTTTGTAATATTACTGCGGCATAACTAATATATTTTCTCAGATATACAAAGATTCGCTAAAGCCATCGCCAAATGAATGCAATGCAATCTGTGTGACAAATGCACGAGTAATGAGGCGTTGTCTGTGCGATTAATGATGAGTCAAAGGAAATCGCGCTTTCTGCAATGTATAGGCGTATGCACAGCATAATAACAACAAATGATCGTGATAAATTGATATGGATCGTCTTGATGTAAATGCTCGTAACGCAATCGGTACAAAGCAATTGTCAGCAGACAAATTATCATGTAATGAATCAAGTCATCATGACGAGACCTTCATATCACAGGCGCCACTGATAATAGTTAAGAAGGTAAATATGAACATTCGAGCAATTAAAAGCTCGAAATAATGTAAGTATCCTAAAATGTGTATTCCAATCATAGCAGAATGAAATAATTAATAATGCTAAAAGTAAAGACAAATATAATTATATAATTAAGATTATATAATAAAGTTACATTTGTATTAATTGTTTACCAGTATCAAAATTGTATTAATCTAGTAATTAATTCATAAGAATAATTAATATATTATTACGACATTAATTTGAAAAGCAAAATAAAAATTTATTTTTACCAATATTTTCGCAGAAACCCTATAATGATGCAATTAAATGATAGTCACGCAATATGATTCTTCACTAACATATAAAATATTTTTAAAACATCTTGTTCCATCATTAGAACAAATATATCGAATGTGCGATAAAAATGCAAATATTGTTCGCAACAATTTGTTAAAAGTGTAATGATATCTGTGTTCAACAGTATTAAAAAACTGGTAAATCAGTTTTTTAATATATATTCAAGAATAATTTTCTAGAATAAAATCTCTTTAAGAATAAATACCAATCATGTTTTATTTTACTATTCAGCGAAGACAATTCTTATCTCTATTGATCGCAAATTTTGCTTTTTTATCAACTTATTTAATCGAGTAGACAAGAGTTATGAAATCTAACTGTTATTTTAGGAATCATTAACGCGATTCGAAAGGGATATTAAGATTAATAATATATTCTTGTTAATGAACTTTCCTACAGTTAAAAATAAAAGTATGTAACATAATAGTTCTCGATTTTACTGCCCACATAATCAAGTAATTCTAGAAATATTTTATTTTACGTATTTTTCATTAGATTGTATACCTCACATATGTATATTTCACAGAAATTTATGTTTTTAAGCAAATTATGATGCATGAAATATAGGAACTGGAAGAACGAGACAAAAGTATTCATCTTTGTATTTTCTTTGCAAAATGCAAATAAATTTAATGACATTTCTCGTAAAATAATATAAAAGAATGTCAATGTATATTTATACATATATACGTTTTCACTATTATAATGCAATGAATTTTTATCATAATGCGAAGCTTTATGTAAAAAGCCTTCTTGCAAACTAATGCGCGATTTTATGTAAAAAGCCTTCTTGCAAACTAATGCGTGATTTTATGTAAAAAGCCTTCTTGCAAATTACACAGGTGCAAAACAGCGCGCAGAAAAATAATCTAGATCTTCACCTAAAAGCTCAGATTACGATGTAACGCAGCTCGTATTGCCTCGTTAGTACAAAAGCATGCCTAACAAGATACAAAGCATCGCAACAATGACCAAAAGAAATGGTAAAACTGAATACACGTACATAACAATTTTAATAAAAGGAAAAAAAAAATATATATAGTAAAAAAAAACTCCACGATAACAAAAAAAAAACAAGAATAAGAAAAAAGTAACAAGAGTTAAACAAGAAATAGTAACGGCGCTAAATATTCATTGTACTTGGAGAAAAATGATAAAAAGATGCGACAACAAAAGGGGTCATAGTATAAAATGATAGAAGCAGTTAATAAATATGTATGGAAAACGTTTGCATATTGCGGTTGTGATAGCACTTCTTGAAGATAATAATAATATAATATTAGAATAAACAAGTTTATATTATTATTATATTGAACGTTAATAAAAATCTCGTTAAAAAGAATATATATCATACTTCTGGTTTTAGAGAATATGTAAAAAAATGTCATTCTCTAAAATAGCAAATAAAACACTTCTGCGAGGTATATTGCCAGTAATAACATCTTTATGTCTTCATGCTAACAACACTTTACATTCTACAAAGTTCATCCAAGATAGATGTATGTATATATTCCAAGTATTCCAAAATCGATTAAACTGTCTTATAGTACCAGGCTGAAATAGAATCAGTCCCCTTGCGCGTGATATATAAAAACAAACATAAACACTGTTACTCGATATAACGCAAAACTTATTAAAAATCAAACTAGGATTTTGCAAGTACTTGTCGTTTCTCTGAAATATCGCGATCGATGAATAAATGAGTGTTTGTAAGGAAGATTTGTAAAAGAATAGAAAATTTAAAAGAATAAATAAATTATAGATCAAAATTCTGATTATAGTTTAAAAATGATCTTAATTCGTTTAAAAAATAACTTTGTTTAATAATCTGCGGCATTATTATTATTATATAAAAATATATTTATATCATTGTGTTCTCTTAATATGATTTTATTGCAATGTCAAATAAGAAACAAACGTGTATGCGTAATGAAAACGGGTCAGAAACCTGTCACGATAATCTATGATTATCATTTTGCGTCATTCTCTCTTGTCGCCAGTTTGGCGCATATTCATCATATATTATCGCGTCCTAAGATGTCAACAAGTCGACATATTTAGCCATTTACACGTGCTTGCCATTAATTAACAAATTTCGTATTATATCGTATCTTGCCAGATATTGCAATAACGAATTGCGCTACATGATTTATATATTATCATGTAAACATCAACAAGTCTTTATCAAAAGACTGCTGAGCTTTCCAAATAACTGCAATGATATTCCAATATCGTGATATAAATATTTGATATAAAACATGGTTTCAATTTCAGTTTGACTTGATGCCAATTTTTTCGCGCTATGCTCATGTGTATTTTTTTAATCGTCCCTGAACTTTTATTGCGACCTCAAGTGACTTAAATATTTTGTAGTAAATATATATCAGCAATCGAGAGAATAATCTCGATACTTTCGACACATTATTACGATAATAAAGTGATGTAGAAGTTTCTTTTAACATGTATATCTTAATATTTTCAAAAATAATAAAGATATATTGCAATATTAACCTCCATATTAATCGCGCACAATAATAAATCTACAGTCAAACAAATATTTTAGAGCAATAGAAAAGATATCTTGCGCATATATAAAACAATGTAATAAACGTGTAATTAATTAGTGTATATTTCCTAGCAATTAATCAATTTTTAATCTAAAAATAATAATAATCTGCACACAACATTTGCTACAGTTGCTAAAGTTTATGTGCATATTCCTACATGTCTCCTATTTTTGAAAGTGTTATAATTTATACTAAAATAAAGTAAAATAATGATTTATATGTAAACTCACCCTTGGGAAAGATTAGGCTGCTGCGTAAGACTCTCTGCTAAAATATCCACTTCCTTTTCCACTTGTGCATTGTCGTTGGTAATTTTCTTAACACTAGCAGAGACTGTAGTAGCTTCTTCCTGTAATACAATACATAAAATACATTGTACATGTATGCATACTATCATTATATATTATCATATGACAATGGTATATATTTATCGTACATGTCTAATATAAGTAGATATTCTCCTTTTTTTTGCAAGAAGAATTAAATTGTGTAATTATCTTACCTGACGATATTGATCGTTCTGATTAGTCTTGAATGTCATTATAGTTTGAGTTTTGATATCCAATATGGATGACTCAAAACTTTCATGGTTGTCATAATTGAGTGTAATATTACTGTAAGCCTCATCAGTCTCAGTCTTATTCTTTTCAGGATGGAAAGAAGAATCTTCGGTTTGTGCGCCTTCCGAAGCTACTATTAGGAACAGAAGTCCACTGTAAGAAAACGAAGTTATCTTATTAAAGTTGTTTTTTACTTAAATAATATTATATTAATATTATATAATGCAAAAATAAGTCACTATCTCTTTTAAAATATTAAATTTTGTAAAGTTGAATAATTCTATTAAATTAGATTTCTGTTAAAACTTAATCAAAATTGAAATTAATTATTTTTTATTAAGTTACAACAGAAACCTAATTCATACAAGAGTTGACTCAGTTATCAAGATATTTAATATTAATTTATTTAAAAGACTATATTCAATGTGTTGATAAATAAAACTCAATTCTAACTTTGTCAGAGTAACTATCGAAAAATTGCATCAGAAAATTCTAATGGATTTTATATATGATTAATTTTTTGTTCTATCGCGTTAACATCACGATTTCTTACTGAAAGATATTCCAAAAAAATGCTTACGAAATATTAACGAATAATTCAGGTCTGTAAAAAATTTGAAATTCGCACTCTATCGTATTGCGTAAACATATATAGAAAAATTAAAAATTTGCGCAAGAAATTATTTTCGCATTCCGACTACGATCATAAACGAGATCATAAACTAGAATTTATCGCAACTCACGTGATTTATTACTCCTCGTGTTCGAAATTCAATCTACGAAATTAATTACGTTCGAATAATTCCGTTACCGATGTTGTACTCACCTGGACACCATCGATATTAGGAGCAGCGCCCAGTAGACGTACAACACGCGGGATCTCATCCTCTCCTTTTACGCGACACCGACGTTGTTGTCCACCGCATTAGGAGCAACTTTTTTTTTTTACACACGTCCTTATTAAATCGCGCGGAAACGAGTACGATACGTATTATCGCCGATGTTTCAGCACCATCGACGGCCAACACCACCTCCGCTACCAACCGCCACTACTACCACTACAACCATCACCACCACCTACGTTACCGCGAAAAACTGACGTGGTGTATTAGCGGAAAATTTCTGATGCCCGAGAGAATCGCGATTCGCCCATCGGAGGCGCGAATGAAAAGTTCAACGAATCGAAAATGCGTTACGTTTACGCGGATCTTCACCGATGTGCATGCAAATTTTCACACGAAAAAACGACATTACGAATTCACACGCAAGTCACACGCGTCCGCACGCAAAAAAAGTCGTGACCGCTCGTGACTAGACGAGAACAGCTGATTGGCTCGGCGCATGCGTGTCGCGAATCGTCTGATCTGCGTTCGGAAATCCTACTCGTGGGTAAAGTAGCGTTTAATTGGCCAATCAGGATAAAAGGAGCAGAGATTTCTTTGTCCTGATTGGTCAATTAAATACTGCTCTATTCTATGAGTAGGATTTTTGAACGCACCCTAATTCAGGTTCAAAGACCAAACCTATACATCTTTGCTACGCGGGCTTTTAACCAAACATTGACTGACATTTGTCACGTTTTGTTTATTTACGACAATTTATATATTGCAATAATGGAAGTGAATAGCGATTTGGCAAGTTCTCCAAATAATGCGTAAGTATTTCGATTTAAAATATTGATAATTGTATGTTCAATTATGAAGAAAATTGTTAGAACATTTGATGTGCAATTAAAATATAAAGCATAACAATATCTGAATAATAATAAAAATAATTTTGTACATAATGAGAAAAGATTTATTATGCTTGTCAAAAAAATGTGCTAACATTATCGTAACGGTATAGAGAATATTTCATATATCAAACTAACTTATTAATTTTGAATCAAAAGGATTTTGTAAATTCTCTTTACAAGATAATGAAATATGTTACATGATGTGTATTTTGATAATGAATATTTCTTATCACAGGATAGCGGTGGAATCGTTACGACAACTTATCAACCGTCCAATAATAGCAATCTTTTCTGAAAATCTGGAAAATCCTACAACAGAGCAGATGCTCTGTTCTCTTTTGGAATCTTTATTGAAAAGATCCTCTACCTTAATACCTATATTAATCCCACCATGTAGTAATTGTACAACAAATGAAACTTTACAACAATATGCAGGTAACATATTTGCATCTGAACAATATATGATATGTCAAATATTATATTCCATAATGTGCTGGCAATTATATATTTTTAGCATTCACAACTTGGTTGTTTGGGACAATGTTTTACTTGACATCTATGCCATCAAGCAATGTGGTGCTTTCAAATAGCATTGAAGTACAAGCTTGTATGCTCAGAATATTATCCAGGCATCACAGCACAATGTTTCAGACCATTAGTTCAGAGTATTTAAATATTTTTGATGGTAGGTAATAGTAGACATAGAATAAAAGAGAGTTAAATATATAACAAAGATATAATTATGTTGACATAGTACAAATATTTATTGATAATTAAATATACTTTTTTTTTTACAGAAATATCAGAATTTTATCTAAATGCCAAAGAAACAGAAGAAATAACTCTTTCAAAGTTTCATACAGAAAGGAATATTATACAGGATTTGGACTTGACATCATTTCCTGCAAAGATTAAATTGTCAAATGTGCCATTAGTATATACGTCTTTATTAAAGGTTTTATTTTTTTATTCTCCAGTTTTTTTATCAAACATTTCTCTAATGAAACACATTGTTTTTAATAATAATGATATAAAAATGATTATGGCAATATAAAAATGATATTTGTATTAATAGATAATTATGAGGACTGGTGTATCAGTTTGGGATCAAGTAAAACTGTGGGACAAAGCTACAGCAATGATTGTTAAATCTTCTCCAGATTTGCAGGTGGAAGCCTTACGATTGTGCATAGAAATAATGAAGAATTGTACTGTTCATGATTGGGTAAGTAAATAAAATTTAAAAGTAAAATTTGTATTGTATGTTATATTGAAACATTATATTTGGGCCTTTATAGGAACTTATGGCTAAAGTTACATATAGCTTAGAAATAGTGAAAAGTCTTCCAACTTGGATTAATTCAAATCAATTGCCAGTACACTTGTCCCAATTGGCAGAAACATGGATACATTTGATACAATTATTACCTGTTTCATTTAATGTTATGGAATTGTGTTTTCAAATTATTGATTTTATAGCTTCCGAATTTGTTAGTGAGTATTTTCTTCTACTTTATTTAAATTTATATGCATATTTAAATATATTATAAACTATTATTATATATGTTCTTCAGCATACAATGAAAAAACTGAGGCAATAGAAAAATTGATGGAAGCAGTCTGCTGTAAGATTGAACGATATTTAATTGAAGAACCAAAGCCCTGTACTGTTTTAAAAGCTACAAAGTTATTGGCTTACTTCGTACATTGCTCAGTCTGTATAATCATCAATATATATAATTAATATATTTATATAATACATTTATTTTCTGTATTTCAAAATAATTTGTATCTATTTTAGGCTATTATCGACATTTTTATGCGATTCGTTTTTATCGATATTAAACGAGCTGCTATACCAAATGAAGCTGTTCTTGCAACAGAAATAAGCGAAAAATGGAAATTATTAAGAAAAGAGTTGATAAGTTTTGTACAGGCTGAGAAATTCACAGAAGTACTATACATTATCAAGGCTTCATCGTTATTACAATTGTGGCTAGAAGAACAGAAATTTCAAGTAAAATTATATGAAAATGACTTGAACATTATATTAAAAATTCTTATGCAAAACTTAAATTCTGACAAATGTCAAAATGAGCAGATTAACTTTCAAATTTTAATAAATTTAATGGCTCACAATGAATCGAATAAAGTTTTATTGCAATCAATATTAGCATTGCCATTCACTCAAACTTTCAAAGGATCTATGGATATTAGTCAAAAAATGGTGCAAAGAGCAAAATCTCTTGATGTTGAAACAATGTCAGAATGTCTTGAAACTTTATGTGCACATGGCAACGGAAAAGAAAGATTAAAATTATTACGTGTATGTATATTAAATGGTGAGACACAAATAGCTGTTACAGCAGTATTGTAAGTATTTTTATATACATTGTCATACATTTTTATACGTATATATCTATACTTGTTAACTATAAAATTATATTGTAATCTAGGAACAGTGTATTATTATTAAATGATGCAGACATAAAATTGGAAAATCTTTGCCAATATGTTCTAAATACTGCCTTGTCTTCAACAAAAGTAGAAATACAAGAGGCTTTTGCAAATGTGTTAGGCCAGGTGGCTTGTATTTCATCAGGAAAGGGAAGAATTATCAGGTATTTATACATATATATATATATATATATATATATATATATATATATATATATTTGTGAAATATTGCAATAATAAACTGTCACATTTATTTTTAGTGAATCATCAAAGAACAGAAAATGGACAGTATATTGTCAATGCTGCACAGAGAATATGAAAGAAAATATCGAATCTAATATGAACTATCTGCCAAGAACCTATAATCATATTTTTAATACATACTTTGATCTACTTTCTTCGAATAACGTTTCCATACGTTTGCACATTTCTAAAAATATCCTTTCTCTTTCGAATCATATAGAATTATTTAACTCAAATGAAGTAGCAAAGAAATGGCTCTCTTATATACATGACGATAATGTTGAGATCCGGTCGAATATTGCATCAGTAATCGGGCGATTATTGAGTAATAAAATCTCTATAGTGAAGCGTAACAATGAATGTTTGCCGGATACTGTACCAGATGATTTGGACAAATATGTTGATTTAGTAATTAATGTTATAACCAACACTCTTATGACTGCATTAAATACCTCCAATCATTCTTTACACGATACGTTACTCGACACTGCAAGGAATTTTGTATGGTAATTTTATATTTATATATATTTTTTTTTATATTATATATATATATATATATATATATATATATATATATAGAGAGAGAGAGAGAGAGAGAGAGAGAGAGAAAGAGATTATTACATATACACATTTGATAAAATTTGCATAAATGTTAAACTGCCTTTCTATTAATATAATTACAAAATTTCAGTGTCCCATTACATTTGACAGAAAGAAAAATTCTGGATATATTCTTAATCACAATATTACATCCAAATTCGTTGCCTACAGCTGTAGCATCTGCCGTAGTCACATATCAGGATATTGCTAACTTTCTAAATGTTTCTCCAAAGGCTTTATACATTCGATATCGAAAGGATTTTTTAGAGGTAACTATTTTTTATAAATAGCGTTATTTCTTTTTGAATTTTTTGCAATTTATCTTGTTGCAGCTTATAATGAAAAGCGCAGTTAATAATTATATATATTACGCATATAATATGGCAACTACGGTACATCGCGTTGCTAAATGTATTGGCTATGAAGGATCACGTCAATTGCTGCGCAAGGACGGTCACTACGCAATCTGCTTTCTGATTGCCCTTATTGTTGAAGTTCCAAAAGCAAGTGCACTTTTAGATGATATAGCCGAATTGATAAATATGGATATAAAGCAAATGCTTGAAGAATACTTTCCGGTATGTAAAATTATATAATTTAATCGAATTAATATATAATATATAATATTTAATCTATTTTTTCTCTTTCTCCTTTTTAGTATATTTATAGTTATGCATTTTTAAATATACCTCTACGAATAGCAGAGTGTTTGAGACTAATAACAAATATAACAAAAACTAGTCTTGAATTTCTTACAAAGCAATCATTTATGGTAAAGATCAACTCTTATTATTCAATAGAGTTAACTTTTGTTATACAATATGAAAAATTTGCCATATCCGTGTATATATTATTTTACAGGGAATTTTTGAGGAACTTATGTTAAATTTTTATGAATCTCCCAAAGGAATAATAGGCTTTTTAGAAATTATTTCAGAATACAATAGTAATCAGAGAGGAAATTTTGGTACACAAGAACAAGTTGTGAGTATTTGTTTAATAATTATATTACGATTAGCTCTTTAACACAAAACACAACGTCAAAAATGTATTATGATATATATACACAGGCATCTTATTTGAATCTACGATTACATGGCATACTGGTGAACTTTGATATAAAACTCGGTCCCAAATCAGATGAACATACACAGCAATCTGCACTTGCTTCATTAGCCGTTTTAATTCGGTACATGGGTGCTACTTACTTGACTCCACTTAGATACAAAATTTTAGCCACATTAAGAACTTCACTTGGATTTAAAAGACCTGGTTTTCCGCGCTTAGTCTGCGACGCATGGGACGCATTTATTCACAAGTATGTTAAAGAAATATCAAGTTAATATAATGTATAATATAATAGTTATGTTCCTAAATAATAATTCTCATAAAAACCACTTTCAGTATAGCTATCGAAGACTTAGGACCACTGTTTCCAACAATATGCGTATCATTAATGTCGTTGCAGAAAATATTTCCAGAAAAAGTCAACAGTATGTTAGAGTTTCTGATTGTACAAAATAGTGGAGAACACAACAATCATATTTCAGAACTATTTTTTATAGATGACATGGAAGTTTCCACTCACATATCTGATATAGTCAAGGCGCATATTCTGCAAGCAAAGTAATCTTAACAATTTAAATTTATAATTTACATTTTTAAAACGAGATTTTATAAAAATCTTTAATTTTAGACCCGAGGGGTTTAATGCCAATTTAGAGTTATGGTTGAAACGAATTACACATGAAACTGATGAGGTACGAATTAGAGCTCTGAAACATTTGCAAACGTTTTTAGAAGAGCATCGCAGCGAGCTTAACAAAATGATATTAAGTGAAACTGATGTTCATCCATTAATAGTTGAAGTATGTTTATCTTTATTATATATAAGTATTATATATACACGTATATTATTTATTACAATATTTGTATATTTAAAGCTGTTAGATACTCTGCTAATTGGGTGTCAAGATAAAGACGAATCTATTCGTTTATGTTATGGAGAGTGCCTTGGAGAATTGGGAGCTATTGAACCGAGTCTTCTTCCACGAAGAATTATTTCCAGAGGTATTTAATTTTTTTTTTTATTATTTTTTTTTAAATGCCATAATTCTTATTCTTTGTAAACTTTTTTCAAAACCGTTTTAAAAAATTTTGTTGTATTACAGAGGATAGTAAATTTATATCGGACATGAATGAAGAATTTGCCTGTGTGATACTTATTGAACTTGTACGGGCTTTTCAAATACAAAAAAATAGCCAAAGTATGGATTGTTTTTCGCTCGCTATACAAGTATGTAATTCCGTGCACGTTTTATATACATATATCCATTTATGATAAATTTATAAAAAAAACTTTATTTAAACGTGATCGATATTTCCAGGAGATATTAAGAGCGTACGACATTTCTCCAAAAGGTCGAAATAATGCATTGTGGAATAATTTGCCATTCACAACACAACAGATTATTATCCCTTTTCTGACATCACATTACAAGATAGCGACTGTTAGTGATGATAATGAATTACCGCATCCTATTTATGGGTACGTTCTATAAAAAAAAAATAAGTCTGAGTGTGCATATTATATTTTCAATTATTTGTGTTTGTATTATTTGTGCTACTATTTCACTACAATTAATAACTGATTATAAACTATTTCATAGTTCCGAAGCAGGTTCTTCAGTTGAAAGCTGGGCTTATAATTGGCTTTGCAGTATATCGAGTTCTGTACATGATACAATGCTCAATAATATACTACAAACGTGCAAATTGGCGTTTAAGCGAGATATAAAAACATTGATATTTTGTCTACCATATGTCGTATGTAAGTTCAAGCACAAATTCAAAATTAATGATTTTAGTATATGCACTTAGTATATGTGTATACCACTTTCTTTTACTAGCATATATAATTGCAAGTAATGGAGAAGAAATACATGTTAAACTTAAACAAGAAATGTTGGCTGTGATTAACGTTGGAGAGAAACCTATACTAGATTCTGAACTTATGCGTCATCTACCACTTCGATATGGACAGAATGTAAAGGCCGATGACGAAAGAATCTCGGAGGAAACTAGACGTACACGCTGCTCACGGGTTAGCACAAGTTTTTTTTAACAACTTCAGCTGCATTAACTTTATACTATTGTTTAATGTTATTATATGATTGGAACAGGTAGTTTTTTGTATATTGGATCATTTGCAAAGATGGCTTAGAGAACGAAGATCACTGCAGGATGGCAAATATAGAGCGATAAAAAGTGCGTAATTAAAAGTGCCTATTCTATATGTATTGTTTTAATTTCTATATAAGTCGATTGTAATATGATTAGTTATTTTATTAATATTTTTAGAGTTTTGCGATGGATTGGACAGTCTGGTTGTGGCAAAAGGTTGTTACGAATCACGGGAATATCATCGGGCACTGATGTATCTAGAGCAACATATGGCTTTTTCTAATAAAGGTTTATCAGAATTAACAGAAGGTGGTTTACTCGCTGTATGTAATGTTTTGTGTAATATGATGTGTGTGTGTGTGTGTATATATATATATATATATATATATATATTTCTCCATTTTAAACATATTCTCCCGTTTAACGAGATATGCCTTATTACAGAAAATTTATGCACAACTTGATGATCCCGATGGAGTATCTGGTATTCTAGCGACTCAGGATCAATCTCCTACATTGCAACAGCTGGTTTTGGCTCACGAAGTCAATGGACAACTTCAGGTAATCTTAAAAAATTTAAATGTATTTTGCAGAAACACTAATAATTTTACTTTTACTCAGATTATATCTTAAATACTTATGTAATAATACTCAATTTGTTTAGGATGCAGCTACGTGTTACGAAAGGCTCGCACAGAAAAAAGACTTAAAACATACGTACTTGCAAGGTATGATTCAATGTTATCTTGATTTAGATCATCCGTTTACTGCCAAACACATATCTGAGGGTTTATTAAGTAACAGGTAATAACCATAATAATACTAAATGTACAGTTAAATTATTAGTGAACTCAAATATTTTTTTAATTATCTTACAATAGACCAGAACTGGAGCCTCTCATAACCGAACATGAACTTTTTTGGAGACTTGGTCATTTCTCCCGATTTGAGGAGACTTCGCAAAAAAATATAAAACATGTACTACTAGATGATCTTATAAAAGGAACCAAACCGGATTTGCTGCCATTAAAGAAGAATTTAGTATCATTATTGGAAGATGCTTCTCGACCCGGAGTTTATCAACAAAGTTACTCATACATTATGAAGTAAATTTTAATAATTTATATATTCTTTTTCTCTTATATATATATATATATATATATATATATATATATATATATATATAATTATAATGCATATATATATATATATATATATATATATATATGCATTATAATTTTCTAAATGTATTTCTTATATCATTTCCAGATTACATATATTGAACGAATTTGATAAAGCAGTCTCAATGATGCTAAACAATGCAGAACGTCTTCCAGCAATGCTAGAAGAATGGGAAAAACGCGGACAATTATTAAGGGCATCTCGCGGTTTAGAGTTTGTCCTGAGTATGCGTAGAGCTACTTTGGATTTAGCTGTGCAGTTACAACAAAAAATCCACAATACAGAAAATTCGATGCTTAAGCAAGAAATTGGTAGAATTTGGTTGAAAAGCGCCAAAATTGCCAGAAAGTATGTATTTTGTGTGTGTGTGTCTGTGTCTGTGTGCGTGTGTGTGCGTGCGTGCATGCGTGTGCGCGCGTGCATGCGTGTGCGCGCATATATGTATATATGATGTATGTATGTATGTATATATGAATGACTCTTCGGCTTTAAATATACTTTTTGTGTTAAATAAATCGTTTCACATTAGGGCTGGTTTGCATCAACAAGCATATATGCATATTTTATCAGCTAGTGATTCGTGTCCACCACAACCATTGTATATAGAACAAGCTCAACTATATTGGCAAAAGGGTTGTCAAGAAGATGCTTTCATTACTTTAAATCGGAGTTTCTTAAATTGTTTCAAACCAGTACAATATTACAAGCAATTATCTTCAGGAGACTGTAATGAAGAAAGAAAACAATATGCAAAAGTTTGTAATGTTAAAAATTAAAATATATTCATTCATAATCAAAAAGTATTGCATATTTATAATTGTATACTTATGTTTGTGTTTTATAGGCAAAGCTTCTTTTTGCGAAATATAATGATGAAACTCTCAATGTTGATACAGACGGTTGTATCATTAATTACAAAGAAGCGATAGAAGTGTGGAGAGGATGGGAGAAAAGTTGGGTATCATGCGCTCAATATTATGACACTATTGTTGAGAGAATGTCTGAAGAGGACAAAGATAGAAACAGACAGTAAGTTTGCTTCAATATAATTTTGTCATGATATAAATTGAAAAATTAGAATTATGATTGAAATTATACTTATAATTAACAGAGATCTGCAAGTGCACATGATGAACTTTTATGGCAAATCGCTTCAATATGGCTGCAAGTACATCCATCATTCAATGCCTAAAATGTTGACCATCTGGTTGGATCATGCTTCTCGTGCTACAATTACTTCGGACTCAGTAGATGTTGTTAGACTCCGTCAAGATCGTCTACTAAAGATGACTCAGATTATGGGTACCTATTTATGGATTAACAATAGATCAATTTATGATAATAGATCAATTTATGATAATAATCAATTTTCACGTTGCAGAGGTCTATCATTCTAGATTACCGACGTTTATGTGGCTAACGGCATTCAGCCAGCTTGTATCGCGAATTTGTCATCCATGCCTGCAAGTGCAAAATACTCTTTGCACAATTTTAGTGAAATTAATTTCTGCATATCCTCAGCATTGCTTATGGATGATGGCATCAGTTTTTAACGTATATTTTATTAATATTAATAATATTACACAAAGACACTATTTTATAAGATAGATAGAAATATATGGAATCTATTCTTTTGTTAATTTTGTAGTCTTCGTACCCAGCGCGACAGAAACGGTGTCAGGAAATCTTAAATCATGCACAATTGAAAACATCAGTAATGTCTAAGCTTATCAAAGACTTTCACAGACTTTGGGAAAGATTGATCGAATTATCTAATAAAACAATATCAGATGTAAGTTTCGTTATTCAATCATAATATGTGCTAGATTAGAGTCAGTAACAGTATATACAGGATATGTCAAGAATTAATATAATGTGTATAATATAGTAATACACTTCTTATTTTACAACAGGGGACGTTCAATACCACGGTGAATCACTTGTCAAAAAATTTGCCGAGGTTACTCGCAAGTAAAGATTTCAGTCCAATCATGATGCCAACAACAAAATTCAGGCAACTACATCTTCCATCCAAGAATGCTTCAGTAGAAAATCATAATCCATTCCTATTGTACATATCGCAATTATTATCAAAACATTACTTTTATTGTAAATACGCTATATTTCACGTTATCTCTTATAATATGTGCAGGAAATGGGTGCATATCACGAAAATAGAAGAAAACGTGGTAATAATGCCATCGCTTCAACGACCGCGACGAATTACATTGAGAGGATCGGATGGTAAAGAATATCTATTCATGTGCAAACCAAAAGATGATTTACGCAAAGATTTCAGATTGATGGAATTCAATGATATCGTGAATAAGTATCTTCAAAATGATCGAGAGTCGCGACAAAGGAGGCTCTATATACGAACATATGTAAGACTTGTCCCTCATGCACATTCGATTCAGATTCAATTTCAATAAATCATTAATTATTCTCGTTTTGCAGAGCGTGGTGCCATTAAACGAAGAATGTGGTTTAATAGAATGGGTACCAAACTTGGTCGGTTTTCGACCTACTATTATGAATTTGTATAAGGAGAGAGGCATTGCATATACAAATAAGGAACTTAAAACGATGTTATGTTGTAAGTAATATGACTAAAGGCATTTTTAAAATTCAATTTAAAAAACAACATTATCTTATACCGTGTCTAAATCTTTTTACTAGCATTGAAGGATCCGTTGGAAAAGAAGAGACAAATGTTTCTAGAGAAACTATTGCCGCGACATCCTCCTGTATTTGCCGATTGGTTTCGCATTATATTTCCTGATCCATATGGATGGTATGTCAGTAAAATATATTCTACAATATTTGCTCTCGTAATTTTTTACATATGTAGGCATTAATTATTTAACTTTTGAAAAAGGTACGAAGCTCGTACGGCCTATATTAGGACAACCGCTGTTATGTCCATGGTGGGATATATACTTGGACTTGGAGATCGTCACGGAGAGAATATATTGTTCGATTCCAAATGCGGAGATTGCGTACATGTTGATTTCAACTGCTTGTTCAATAGAGTAAGTAGTTCTCATATGTAATGGAAATTCGGAACAAATCACATGTTCAACTTATAATTATATTATACATATACTATATTTTTATTATTACATACATATATATATATATATATATATATATATATATATAAACATATGATTGTTGCATCACGTCCTATCAAGTACTACACATTATAATATATATTCTTAGGGCGAACTTTTCGATTGGCCTGAACGCGTACCGTTTCGCTTGACACATAATATGGTAAACGCTATGGGTCCCCTTAAAATTGAAGGACCGTTCAGACGCGCTTGCCAAATTACCATGCGAGTACTTCGGCAGGAATCGAGCACATTACTGAGCGTACTCACACCTTTCGTCTATGATCCTCTTGTCAGTTGGAATAAGAATCAACCTGGTGACGCGGCTGAAAAAACAAATGAAAAAGTATAACGAAATACTCTTCTCTGATATCAAATTGTGCAAGCAGAAATAAGAACGATACATTTATTTTTGTGTTTTAGGCTGTAGAACATATAAAGAACATTGAACAACGATTAAAAGGCTTGATTCGTTATCCTGGAAGAAAGGCAGAAAATATTGCATTACATCTCAGTGTCGAAGGACAAACTAATCATTTGATTTTAGAAGCAACAAATATAGATAATCTGTGCCAAATGTACTATGGCTGGGGTGCATATTTATAACAAGTGGAATAGAATATCAGGAATAACAGAAATACTTACAGCATTTTATATAAACACGATAGAGTAATGTATATGCAGTACTATAGTCATACTACATTGTCAGAGTTTTTACATATTTGTAATTTTGAATTATTAGTATTATTATATCTTTTCTAAATATTATAATTCTTAATCAATATATATAATCTACATGCAATTTTATTCAATTATAATTAGACATTTGTTTCATCTGAGTTAAAACTTCGAAGTAGCATAAAATATGAGAGAGCAGTGCTCAACACCTGTAAATAATTAAAATGTTTTTTTTTTTACATATAAGAATCTCACAATTCGCATACATTTTCTAATATAACAATGTGATAATTTCTTACCGCGGTAAAATTCTCCAAATTCATTACATAGAATTTTCCTGCGGTAATCTTACTAGATTTTTGACTACGCAACATAAGTAAACATATCTCAGTTTTAAATGAAATCGGCAATTCATACCAAGCAATTCTATACATAATTTTACTTATCATAGAACTCTGTAAAAAATATCTATATATCATTTTTATAAGATACTATAATTTTATTTCACTTTTATTTATCCACACACCTCGTATATCAGAGCATCACCGGGAATACAAAAGAGCAGCAATTGAGAAAGTGCCATGATTAAATATGAGATGTATTTAAGAGATTTAGAGATTGTACTTGCGGTTGTATTTGTAGTTGCAATTTGAAAACCTACTAGACAGATTATGAGACTACTAGCTAGTGTTTGTAGAAATAACATTGGACTAAAAATTGTTTCCATATAATCACAAAACCTAGACATAATATTATGATATTTTATTATTTAATCATATATACTAGAATAACATATTTCGTTTAAAGTTATTACCAAAGAACCACATGATGATGTTTAATAATGGCTATTATTTGTAATTTAATTTTTTGCACAATACTTTCTTCAATGTATGCTTGTTGTATCTGGGAATAAGAGAAAAAGCTATTAATTACACAATAATAGTTATAATTCCAAAGGTGTTCATTTATAATGCGATGATATGAAAGGCTTGTGAAATAGATACTAACGAAATCTATATCAGTGTTAATATTTTCTATCCTTTCATGAAGTACTTTAAAATGGCCACATGTTTGAAATAGTGCTGTTGCAATTAAAGTATCAGTTCCCAGAATAACAAGGCCACATAAGCTTGTTGCTACCATTTGGGAGAGATAAATAATCTATATAAACAGAATATGTGCACAAGGTATTGTTACACATCCCCATAATTAGTTACGACAAATTGGAAAAAAGTAAAACCTTTACCTCATACATCGGAAAATTATAATAATTCTCTGGATATAAAGCTATGAATGGAAAATGCTTTGTACTATTATTATCGTTGGTACTTTTAATCATGGTAACAAGTATGTCAATCATAGGTAGACTGAAGAAAAATACTAAAGAATTACAAATTATTATTAAATATCCTTTAGTAAATAAAAATCCTTTTTTCACATATCTATAAATAATAAATATAGTAGTGAATAATATAGTACACGCGCGCGTAAATAATATAATACGTGTGTTATACAGCATGTAAGTGCATCTGTGTATATGTAATTTGGAAAAAATTTTATTTACATTGCATATACATTTGTATGTTTCGAATATGCCGTCATTATTTCCCAATAATCTGTTAACATATACTCTATAAAAAAATCCATTTTTCTTCTGTTGCTTACCCAAACCAGCGATTTTAATATGGCTAGTAAGATAGTGAACAATACTGAACTGTAAAAATGTATATTAATTAAATAAGATTATTTGAATTTTTCTCTTAAAACTATAATCAAATCACAATATAGTATACATACACATATATGTGTGTGTGTGTGTGTGTATGTGTGTAAAATTTGGTTTGTGTCAATGATGGGGAATCATGAACATACCATACCTCGTTTCCAATACTATAGCCAAATCGTTCCAATTTTGATAAATTTGTATTGCTTGTGGTATAACAATAGCAAACATACACACACAACACATGATATATCTTACAATACTCGTTGGATAAAGGCCAACAAACTTTAAAACTTTTCTATTAATAAATACATAATTATTGATATCTCTCTCCATTTTACTTAAAAGGATATATAATCAGAAATAAAATTTTGGAAGAAGCTAATGTTCACGAACTTTATATATCAGAGATCTATGCTAGCAAATACCGATAGAAACAATATTAGAGAGATCTACAAACAAACATTATACATTTTTCGATGTTTGATAACATATTATCGGCCTTTCACAGTTTGCATTCTATTTTTAGCTTTCTTAATTGATTGTTCATTCTACTCAAGCAATTAGCAGACATTACTGATTAGTACTGAGCCAATTAGTAGGTGTATTAAAGATCTACAAGGGGTGCAAGACAGGAAATGTAGGCTTTATAACTACCCTACGTTCATTAATATTTCAAATCTAATAATAGCTAATTTGCTAGATCAACATCTTTCATTATTGTAGATACATAAAGACAAATTGTACTTTAAGACCTTTTCTTCAGTATGTCTTTTTATTTATGCAGTTTAGTGAATAATGCTACTTCTTTGATCAACCACTAATTAAGGCATTTGACAAGAGACAAATTCTTTTTCCTTTGTACTTCCGTCTTATACCTATTTATTATTTCAATGCAAAATAGTATGTACTATAGAAGGGAAGTTGTATGTTCCAGGTGAACATCTGCTCTTTACTCCCTTTCTTATAATAGCATTTGCTATAGTGGGTTTAAATGTCCACAATTCCAATGTGATGCATATAACACTATTGGCAGTGAGACTAACAGAAGATCGTGCAAATGTGGTGAAATTGAAGGAACTACAGATAACAAGTTTATTTTTAAGACAGGGCCTCTGCCATGTGGTAAGTTTTATAAAAAATCTTATTACAAAATTTCAATGTTTTATAGGGCACAAATTTTCGTTTTTTCATAGGGCATATCAGTAATAAATAATAATAATGATTCTTCCATTTCATTTATGCTTATAGCATAATTCAGAACATAGTGTAATATCATTTATAATGTACTTATCCATATGTATCGAGTGCTAGTAGACATATTATAATTTGATAACATCACAAGTATATTTGTTACCATAATATAACAATATAAAAAGTCGTTTTACGTAAAAAGATGATTTATAGTCTCATATCCTTTATGCATAATCAAACAATGCACACACAATATTATAGAATGTAGATTTTTGTGTCCCCAAAATTGTACTCACTCTCTGTGCAATGTTTTTCTGTACAAACCTGATGCTCTAATACGACTCGATGTAAACGTACAACGAAATATTGCGATTTAAGGACATTTTCTTTCTACTTGACTCTTTCCGCTCTCTTCGTATTCCTGACTGGAGATCCACATTTGTTGGAAAGTACCAATCGAAGCCAATATCGAACCGCCTATCCAAGCTCCGAATCTTCTTTCCGCGCAACCGTTCGCGCTGATCAATTTGAGACGCATGCTAGAAGGTATTCTCATGGACAAATCTCTATTCAAGCGCTCCGTAAAACCCTATATGAATGTACAATAATCTATTGATATATGCAAAGACAAAATAATTATTTATATTTATCCTATTTTTTAAATTAAATATCTAATATCCTATTTTTTTAATTGTACCTGAATAAACGAGTTGCCGCCAGTTACCACAACGCTCCCATAAAGTGCCGGTCGTACATCGACATCGCACATGCCAACGCTGGTCGTGACGATGTGTCCCACTCCCAACATGGTATTACCAACCATACCTCCGCGCATCTGTACCATACTAGGATCAAATAACGCTTCTGGCATACGAAATCTTTCACTTCCAAAGTCCTTCAAAATTATATTTTGGTTATCTCGTGTTTCATTAACCAGACGATTCTATGTATAGTCGGAGAAACATTATTTAAGATATATACCTGATGATATCCAGTAGGAAATTCATATTGTACTGCAGGAATTGTAGAAACAATTTTCTCATCGTACGGTGTTTCTGATATCTGGAGAACTGTGGCTTGGAAATCCTGAACTACCTTCTTCACCATGTAATTATGCCAAGACTTAGTGACTTCAGGTAAACCTTTCTTTTTAACCCATCGCGGTTTATCATGATCCTTGACTACCTCTTTACTACCCACCATATAAGGGGGAGATAAATCGATATCATTGTCCTGCATTTAATTGAGATAAGTAAAAGTGAATGAGATTTGAAAAGCATTTAAATATGCATATTCGTGTACCTGTAAGAATTGTCTGCATTGCATACTTATGTAATCTCCGCCAAGAGGAGATTTAACAATAGCTTGTGTCAATACAAATCCATCTTGCACAGGCACTGCTGATGTATGTGTAGCACCGCTATCGACAACGATACCAGTTGCTCTTCCATTTGCAAATGCAGCTAAAACTGCATTCTTCACAAGAAAATAAGCTGGCACATTGTATTTTTCAAACATTAGTTCGGTTAGCTTCTCTCTCTTGCTGCGCATATTCCATGGTGATTCAGAGAATAATACAGGATGATATTCAGCATCGGATTGGATTATTTTTGAATATGTATAATCTAAAACCTAGAACAGATAAATATATACAGCTAAGAGTATTTTCAATATAAAAAAATTAATGCATATAACACTTAAATTTTACATTAAGTATTACTCATTTCCTACCTTTTCAAAATGATCCCAATCTTCAATCATGCCATCTTTCATATAACTCGCAATCTCCATATTTTTCCGTGGAACATGAAGAATCGTGGTATCAATGTAATATTTGGTCCCGCTTTGCGTGATATTGCTATCAGGCTTCTTATCATCAATATCCATTGGTTCGTTCTTAGTGGCTGTACCATTGGCATCTTCTCCAATACCAACAAAAGCTGGGATTTCTGCCTTTGGAGTATCTTCCTGAGCATAGCCCACTCTTAAGGAATGATGGCCCAAATCAAAGACTAATGCTCCTATTTCATCTCCACCATAAAGCATACCTCCAGACATCTTGGAAGATTGTAGGATTTCTTCAAGAGAATAACATTTATAAGAATTAGATGTGATATCACAAATTACAATACTCGTAATATGTGTGTGTGTGTGTGTGTGTGTGTGTGTATGTGACTTTTCTTTTATTTCTTCTCTTGATATTATTAAATGCTATTACGCGATAGTAATAGCAAATAGTACTAATTGTACAGCAAGGTATATCTTAAATATTGTATCATCAACGAATGATAAAATACTCACCCTGTGACTTCCTTACAAAAATAACTCAAGGAAAGAGAGTATATGTCTATTTAACAGCTACATGAACATTTATTCTTATGACTTTTACGGTACACGTAACGAACATAACCTCTATCAGGCAAGACGCTTTCAATACCGCCGGCACCAGTGAGCTCTATACTGTAATAAGGCTTCCCTATATTATCCTATAGAAAATCGGGGTTAGAATTAAACAGAGACAGATATATTTTAGGTTGGCTCTCTGTCTCTTTTTAAATTTACTATCTGAACTAAAAATATTTATCATCAGATCACAGTCAGACGTTAGACTGTTCTCTGCCAAGCGTTGAGTTGCTTCAATATACACGAAATTAATAACAATTTATACTTGTAAAAAAACTTGTATAAATAAATAATGGCTGATGATTTTGATGGAGACGAGTAAGTATAATGCAGTTTCTCTGACGTATATAAAACATGTATTTAGATTTATGCATGTCAGTGCATATGTAGGAATGCACTTTTATAGGTTATTTTATATTTCATTAATATTATTAATTAAATAATTGAAGTTTTTTACAACTTATGTGTTATTCTTTTTTGTAAATTAAAGACAACAAGTGGTTGAAGATTATTGAATTAATAATTTCTCAGTATAGTTTATATGTAATATTAATATTGTTCTGATTAATGTTCTTATTGTTCTTATTATTTGTAGAGTCGCGGATGATTTCGATGATGTAGATGACGAGGACAACATTGAATTAGAGCCCCAGGAAGATGATGGTGAAAATATCGAATTGTTGAATGCTAACGAAGCTACTGCTGGTGTTCAAAAGTCAAAAAGAATAACAACAAGATATATGACAAAGTATGTAGTATACTATTTATAATATACTATTCTCTTACACAGTGAAAATACAAATTACTTTAGATATATAAAATTTTTTAGATACGAAAGGGCAAGAGTTTTAGGCACGAGAGCACTACAAATAGCAATGTGTGCTCCTGTAATGGTAGAATTAGAAGGGGAAACTGATCCGCTGCAAATTGCAATGAAGGAATTAAAGCAGCGAAAAATTCCCATAATCATACGTCGCTACCTGCCTGATAACAGCTATGAAGATTGGGGCATTGACGAACTTATTATAATAGATCATTAATATCAGTACATAAGTTGTGTATATAAAATTAGGTTTATCTTATGTTTATTATATATTATCAATTTAAATAAATTGCAATAATTTATTTTGTCACCTCCCATTTTATATCAATATAATGAAAATTTTATTTTGACTAAAAAATTTATTGTTTCCCAGCATACGAGCAAAAATGCTAATTACAAATATAATTATAATACAATTCTCTTTGTGTATTTTTTGAATGAAAAGTGCGGATATATAGTTCACGATTCTACACAAGAGGTCCTCGTAGTTTCTTTAGTCGCTCGTAACCTCGTGGATCAATTGCTTATTAAGTATTGCAAGATAAAAATTTCACGAGAATTATTTAGCGCGAATACACGAAATACCGATTGCAATATTAAGGAAACGAAGAAATATCAAAATGAGTTTAAATTCGACCACGAAACAGAGAATAGCCATTGTTTTGGATGTGAGCAAATTTGTGTTTCAGTGGGGCTTTATTCCCGCCGTCCTCTTCTTAGGTTAGAATTTTAAACTTTATTTAACATTACACATCTCAAGTATATAGCAAGATATTGAAAATAAAATTAAAAAATGTAATTTTTAGGATTCAAGAAAGGTGCAGACCCAGGCATGCCTGAATTAACTCTTATGAAGTAAGTAACTGCAACAGAATTTTCTACAAAAGCGTTTCTTTTCAAAGAATTATTCTTGTAAGAACAATATATTTTCTAACATGTTTTTTTCAGCTTATTGTGGCAGTAAATACTCTTCCTTTATTTTCATTAAAAGAAAAATTATGTGTATTGTGGATGTTACATAAATACAATTATTAAGGACTATTATGTGATATTTCTCTCCCTAATCAGAATAATGGAAATGGACTCTGTATGTTATTGAATAAAAACATTAAGACATTAAGTGAAATAAATAAGTTCTTATTATTACATATATTACCCTTTTACGGGTTGCAAGCTCAATAGCACAGTTGGGGTTACGATTAAAAACAAAAAATGTCCGCAAATAGAAAGACGATATCTCGAATCTAATTGGCTGCGCCATGTTGTTACTACTTTGTCAAATAAAGTGCGATCTCAACACCGACGAGATATCTTGTCGGTGCATGATCTCAGTCAAGAACATTTTATGTTCGATACAAAATTATTCGAGTTCTCTATCTATATTTTCGTTGAAATATGACGTACTTTGTAGCCAATCAATGAAAGGCATTTGATTTCGAAAAACCGTTTGAGAGAAAGTTGCAAGGCTATCCAACTTTGACACTATATTCTGTTAAAAGTGAGTACTGTCTAAGGATTGTATACTTTTATCTTTAGATAATTATTTAAATTGAATTCTTGGGTAATCATTTTTATATGAAAAGTATAATCTATTATTAAAATAGATACAAGCCTCGTGTGTACATGTGATATTATTGTCATTTAAAACTTAAATAGACAACAAAGAGTATTGTGTGTGTTCTTTGCTTTATCTTTATTACAGATCTGGGATCGAAAAAATATTGACTGTGAAAACTAGACAGAAAACTTAAAATGGAGAAAGAAAATCAGACATATCAGTTAACTACACAAGCATTGAAAATCCGTTTTAAAGAAAGTTTTAAGGATTTGCATATTTCTAAAGCAGCTCCAACAGATGACGTTTTAAAAAGTATAGACAATGATAATGAGCAAAAGATCTGTGAAACTAGCTCAACAAAAACTACAGACCTAGAAAAAAATAATATTGTGAAGAAGTCTATAGAATTAATGCCACCGCCCAAGTTAGCAGTAGTACCTAAATCAATCGACTCTACCCAAGAGCAACAAACTAATAATCAACAGAACGAAGAAATAAGGGATAAAAGTAAAGATGTTCAGAAAGTCTCTGATACAGCTAATACAAATACGGAGAATCAAAAAGAGAAGAAATGGGTATTGACAGATTTTGATATTGGCCGACCTTTGGGCAAAGGAAAGTTTGGTAATGTGTATTTAGCCAGAGAAAAAAGGACGAAATTTATAATAGCTATGAAAGTGCTTTTTAAATCACAAATATCAGATGCAAACATTACACATCAAGTAATAAGAGAAATAGAAATCCAAACCCATTTAAGGTATTATTAAAGGCTTTTTATTGATTATTATATTGAAAGCTATATATGTATGCATGCATGTAATAAGATTGTATGTAATAAGATGTATGTAATAAGATTGTATGTAATAAGATGCATGTAATAAGATTACTTACATAAAATAAGTTATATTTGACATAAACCTCATTTTTCACAGGCATCCAAATATTTTGAGGATGTATGGATATTTCTATGATGAGAAGAGAATTTACTTAATATTAGAATATGCACCAAAAGGAGAGCTTTATAAAGAACTAAATAAACAACCTAATAAACGATTTGATGAAATAAGGTAGGTATTTATTGAAAAATTATTCCGTATAAACAATTAAAATTAATCAATTTATATACTTTTAGAACAGCGACTTATATAGCCCAATTAGCAGATGCATTGAGATATTGTCACAGCAAGAGTGTTATCCACCGTGATATCAAGCCAGAAAATCTGCTCCTTGGATTAAATGGCGAATTAAAAGTAGCTGACTTTGGATGGTCTGTGCATGCTCCTTCTTCCCGACGAGACACTTTATGTGGCACTTTAGATTACTTACCACCTGAAATGGTATCTGGCAAAACACATAATCATACAGTTGACTTTTGGAGTGTTGGAGTATTATGTTATGAATGCTTGGTTGGCAAGCCTCCTTTCTATGCAACATCTAATGATGAAACTTATGTAAACATAAAAAAATTGCGATACACATTTCCAAGCTTTGTTAGCGAAGATGCGAGAGATTTAATTTCAAAAGTAAGTTTAGTAAGTAAAATTTAAATATCAATATATATATATTATTTTAGAACTTAATTCTCTTAACAAATTATATTTCAGCTAATAGTTACTGAGCCTGACAGAAGATTGGATATGGATGGCATTCTTATGCATCCTTGGATTGTAAAAAATCGCAAAAAGGAAAAGGCATGAATAAAATCTAATTATATAATAGAACATAATTCTATAAATCATATTATATAAATTTGTTATAATTCTGAATGCAACAATTACCATAGAAAATTTATAACAAATAATTTTTACATATGACTTCATATTATGCATTTAAAATCCTCCCTTTATATATATAAATGGTCTTGGGATATTTTGTAATATAGTAAGTTTTAGTTTATAATTTTATTTAAAATGATTTATTTATGCGACAAAGTATATCACAATAACATTGACATCTTTTATAATTTTTCGGCACCTATTTTCTATTTTTAGTCAAATAGACTGAATTGCTATAAATCAAGTATGACTGAATAAACAAAGAATGTGTGAATGATTTGTATTGTTGTTATTAAAGAATATTTAATATGCAAAATAAATTGAAGAGAGATAACAAGAGATTTATTTTATTTTAAAATACATTTGCTCTTATATGTGTGTGTGTATGATTAAATTTACACATGTAATAAAAAGAATATGTTATTGAACGTAAACTTTTATTGATAAAAATTTTATTAAGGATTCTTATTACATTAAAGTTATGCAACATGTATATGATTTCTATATTTATGTATCTAGAAAATAACAGTATAATGCAACTGTTTGTCTTAATCGTACATTTTAAAACAATATCATTAATTATCGTTACTTCAGTAAACATTAAAGCTACGTTCATTTACGAATCATCAACATGTGGAATCTAAACTACATCATTAAAGGAATACCTGTTGTCTCTTCTGTTAAAAAAGTTTTTGGTAATGGAAGAATTGTTTAGCAATTTTTATAAACTTCTCTAATAATTGTACTTCATGTTTCCATTGGTTCCATGACCACATCAACAATTGGTGCATCTATTGGTGTTTCCATTGGCGTTTCCATTGGCGTAACTTCAGAATTCTTTTTAATTGAATATAGCTTACTAAATTTTTCATAATATTTAATATCCTGTACAATATATATTATCTCTGTTATTCATGTTGTTACCTAAAATACGTTGAAACAAATAATACATTAAAAAATAAATAAATACTCGCCTTCTCGCGAACAGATGGTTGCACTTTATCGAGTGCCCGATAGATGTGCTGCATAGAAATTTCTGGTTGTCCGTAACCAGCTATTATTTCTTTCAATGCTTCCATGCCAGCTTCCTTTATCAAAGCGGCCAAGTCTGCACCAGTATAACCCTCACACTTATCATTATATCCAACTTGATTTAAATCAACATCAGTAGCAAGCTTTGGTCTTGTTGCATTCTACAAATTATGACATATATATGTATCTCTTAGTCTGCCTTAAGAGAGAAGATATAAATCATTTAATACAGAAAAATATTTCTTTGTATGTTTATACACACACATATAGAATACATAAATATATGTAAACACCTTTGTTACTGCACGTAAAATATCAACCCGATCTGACGCTGTCGGAAGACCAACGTATAAAATTTTGTCCAGTCTTCCTGGTCGCAAAACAGCTGGATCTATAATGTCAGGACGATTAGTAGCGGCCATGAGAAATACTCCTTGTCGACTCTCTACACCGTCCATTTCCGTAAGCATTTGATTCACGACACGTGATGTTGCGGAATTATCGCCTTCTGTTCTTTTAGGACATAACGCATCTATTTCGTCAAAAAATATGACGCACGGCATCGAATTTCTTGCTCTTAAGAAACATTGACGAACTGCTTTCTCACTTTCGCCAACGTACTAAAAATATATAACAAAATTATTAGATCCCTTACATTCTCCTTATATTATCCTACTATGATAAACTTACCATGTTCAAAAGTTCAGGTCCTTTAACAGAAATAAAATTAATTCCAGCTTCATTGGCAATAGCTTTAGCCAGCAATGTTTTTCCACAACCAGGTGGACCACATAATAATACTCCACTAGCAGTAGATAAACCTAATGCATTAAAGTGTTCAGTATGCTTAACAGGAGCCTGCAATAAATAATTATATTTAAAATTGTGTACCGAAAATTCGGTATTAAAATAAATAGTACAATTATTCACGAGAACTTTAAATGGTATAAAATATCACAGATAAAATTTGATATTGATATTTACAAGAATCGCCATTTGTAATTCCTGACGTATATTTTGTAGTGAGCCAACATCATCCCATGTAACATCAGGAACTGTTGCAAATCCTTCCCTTTTCGCTGAAGGTTGAACGACACGTAAAGCAGTTTCAAAATCACCATGCTCAATACATAAGGTCGAAAGGCGTTCTGGAGAAAGTGGAGGTTCGCTATGCAACCAAGCCAGTAAGCTTGAAAAATCTGGCGAATGTTCTTGTATTATATCCATTTCGGCAATTTCTGGACTTGCATTTTTAGGTGAGTCTCTCAGGTGTGTAGAAGTGTCTTCTATTGTAGTAGAAGCTACTATCATAGTAGCTGCTTCAGTTGTAACATTAGTATCGACTATATTTTCCAAATTTTCAAAAGTCTGTGCTTCCTTAGCAAATTGCTTATCAGTTTGAGTTATTTCTGGCAATTTTTCTGCCTGTTTTGATCTGTTTAAATCCTCGAATACTCTATAAGTTTTATATATTTATATTATACATATATATACGCGCGCGCGCGCGCGCGCGCACACACACACACACACACACACACACACACACACACACACACATATATATATATATATATATACATGATTAAGATTACTTTTAAAGATTTACCTATCTATAGCAGCCATAGCAGCTTCTCTAATTAAGGCAACCAAATCTGCACCTACAAAACCTGGAGTAAGGGAAGCTATTGTCGACAAACTAATATTAGGAGCCAGTACAACATTTTCAGTATGTACTGCTAGGATCTTAGCTCTTGCCTCTCTGTCTGGTATTCCAAGACACACTTCACGATCAAAACGTCCTGCTCTTCTTAAAGCAGGATCTAATGAATCAGGTCGATTTGTCGCTCCAATCACCAATACTCTATCTCCATTTTCCTTTAGATTCAATTCTAATAGAAAAAAAGAAAAAATTGTGCTTCATAAAGATTGGCATATAAAACAGAAAACAATTGACAATACAAATAAATATCATTTTACCATCTAAGCTTGACAATAATTGTGCAACAATTCTTCTTTCCATCTCCCTTTGAGCTGTAGCTCTATGTGGTGCAACAGCATCAATTTCATCTAAGAAAACGACACATGGTGCAAGGGCTAAAGCTTGTTCAAATAAATCTCTAATACGAGCTTCACTCTCACCAGATACTCCAGCCACAAGTTCTGGTCCTGCTACTTTTAGTAGAGGTATATTTAATTCCTAATATAAAGAACGCAAAATATATATATATATAAATATTATCATAAGAGAGAATTACTTTTCTATATATGAAAAAGAGAAAAAAAAGACATAGACAAAAATACAACTTCTGTACAACTTTTTTACTATCTACAAAATTATCTACAAAATATCATGAATGTGTTGATTGTTCTATTCATTATAATAATCTAAATAGATAATGTTCCTATTGTAATATATATTTTAGACATTTCCTACAATTAAATATTATCTTACTCCTGCAACTGCGTGTGCCAGTAATGTTTTTCCACATCCAGGTGGTCCATGAAGTAAAAATCCCCTTGGTGGAGATATACCAAGTTGTTTAAAGATTTCGGGATGTTTCATATGGGCCAGTAATTTGCATACAGTTTTCAAAATTTTGTCATTACCCCCTACATCAGAAAATGTAATTTTTGGTTCTATGACAGGTATAGTTCTTGCCTTTTTCGTAACTAAGAACTGCCCACTATCATTTTCTTTATCTCTTTGTCGTTTTCTTGTAGATTCTACTAGTGACTGTTTTGTGATCTCATTCACAGGCTGAAATATGATAACGATAGATAATAATAGTATATACTTTATCTTTCAATCCATTATTCCTTATAACTTAGTAATCTAAAATCTTAATCATAAATCATATACAAATATACATACTGTTTCTGATTTTACAGGTGTTTCTGATTTTGAAGCAGGTGTTTCTGATTTTGAAGCAAGTGTTTCTGATTTTAAGGCAGGTATTTCTGGCTTTGAAACAGGTGTTTCAGGCTTTGAGGTAGGCGTTTCTGGCTTTAAAGTAGCTGTTTTTGATTTTGAAGTAACCGTCGAAGGTGTGTGCAAAGATTCATCAATTACATTACATATATTGAGTGCCTTTGCCTCTTTACCAGTCTTAGATTCATCTTTAGATACATCATCATCGCTACTGATGTCTATCAATTCCTTATCGCTTGAATTTCCATTCTGTTTTTTATACATATGTATTAGCATGTCACCTAACGAAGTGTGTTGCATCTCTGACTACAATTGAGCAGTTTTGTTAAAAATGTTATACTTGATATAATACATTTAAGCAATGTATCTAAATACCTCGACATCGACATCCTCAAAATCGTCGTCATCAAATGCAGGGGACTCGCGTACCGAAGGCTTTCTCGCAAATATCTCTGTAAGCTCATCGTAAGCCCTACGTACCATCCCACGAAATGCAGCACGCTTTTTATTGCGATAGTCTCTGTATCGCCTTTGCAATGCGTCTGCCATCTCATTGACATCGATGTATACCTTATTTTCATTTTCGTGCATATACTGCAAAAAAAAAATGCGCAAAATTAAATAAATTACGAGTTACAGTAATATAAAAGTTGGATTTTCCTAAACAATCGTCGCGTTCGTGTATTCGATAATAACATTCTGTCCAGATATGTATACATATCGTGAGATTTCGTCGACTATAACATCAAAGGAATGATAGAAAGTAACCTCGTGTGATGGATGAATTACCGTTTGCACGCGTCCGATCAACGATTGATCCCGGAAACATCTCTGGTCCATTCTGTGCTTATTGTCCATGTGTCTCGATCTGTAATCGCCACTAGATCCTTGCAGCGGAATAATATCGATCGACGAGTTCAATTTGCTCACTTTCTGCATATTCTCCGATATGCGGCGAGAACGAGAGAAACTTGCGTGCGATCGCGCGAGAGACTAGAGACTCAGAGAGACTCACAATTAATTGCTCGTTAATTGCTCTCGATCACAATTGACACGGCTTCAACTCACGTCGCTTTTCGGAATATACAGTAGTATACAAATCTGCATAGGTCAATCCGTGTTACTGGCGTAACGCGAGAAAGAAAAACCGGCAATATAATCGACGAACTTGAATGAGACATCGGTGGCAGTCGGCCAATCAGTAGTTCTCAATACAGAGATTTCTAGAGATTTCATTAATAAAGAGGACTCTAGACTGTGACTCTGGCGTTTACAAATGCTACGAATCGACGCTATTCACGTTTCGAAGCGCAAGCATTGCGCAATCGAAGAGCATCTTCGCTCTTGGATTGGTCCGTCGAACATTTCGAACTGAAAATAGCGTCGAATGGAATGCATTCTATACGAAGATTTCTTTGTCTCGATCGAATACTTCGAAACATTCGCAATACCAAGAGGAATATGTATTAGCATCTATGTGTATTTCGCGTCTATGCTTGGCGTAAAACTGTCAACGATTATATAACACGATTGATTCAAGCGATTGAAAACATAATAAATAATTAAAAGATCGAGGTTTTGTATGTCACTGGTATATAATATATAATATATAATACTGTACTGTAGATCCTCGTTTTTACATACGCGATAGAAATACTGATAACTGTGCAAACTATCTCGTGATAAGTGCTATTATGTTTTCCTTCTGATATCCTTCATTAAATCGTTCATTCATTATAAATATTGCAATTATGTATTACTGTTCGATGGAGAAATATTAAGTTGAAATCGAAGCTCTGTATCTTGGAAATTTATTAAGCTTCTTGATTCGAGAGAATATTTGTTCATAACAAAAATTATATTCAAGATATATGTAAAGTGATATGTATTGCACGTTTCTTAACTCTGCTTTTTTCAGGTACATTATGATAGATCACGAGAATATCACTGGATTAAGATGGGCCTCGCCTATGATTAAGGGACCCTTTACAGATTTCTTGGCTAATGTACGTAATTTTCAATTCCTCAAGGAGTGCGCACAGTACGAGCTACACTATGTCGATTGCATGGAAGCGTACGGTTATCACAGGGGCAAAAGAGAATGCAGAATGATATTGAACGATATGTATGAATGTGTGATGAAAATAAAAAGAATACGGCGTGTCGAAGCGATGCAGGAAGAGCGATATCGTCAATATAAGAATGGTGAGAGGGACAAAGTTTGGGCGGAAACTCCACCACTCGATCTATTTTAAATCGCTGCTCTCTGCTAATATATATCTAGTTTATGTATAGATGTATTGGATATTCAGTGAAGTGATTATAGATGACAAAAGTATTTTATCATCTATAATAAAAAAAAAAGTTTCATCAGTTTATTGTTTGCAAATTCTTGTCTCTCCATTCCTAGAAATGTTTTGTCAATATAATAGTTAAGAATCGATATTTGTACTTTTCTCTATTTTTAAATTTATATCTTATTTCTTTTCTTTATTAATCTTTCTAAAAAAAGTGATTAATGTGATCCATGTGATAGGAACAAACTATAAAAATATAATGTTAGAAATCTCTCAAAGAGATCCATTGACAGTTTGTAAAAAGATTTGTTATAATATATAGATGTTCAGAATTATATAATGTCTTCATATTTTTATTCATACAATAAAAGTTTTTACGATATAGATAATGAGCATAAAATATAAATCGTACATAGATTCATACCAGTTTTCCTTATCGATAGTGACGTTCAATGCTTACAGATGGCGCGCGGAACTTCCTCGATAACTGCGAATCCACCTTACCATCGCGTTACGTGCATGGATCTCCTTCGTGGATTTCCGCATACGGAGGCCGAGAGCTTTTTGAGATTTCGTAGGAATTATTTTCGAAGTTGGCTGGTGAGTTGATTTACTTGCATCGATCAGAGCTATTCCCGAAATATTTGTGTCACATATTCGTGATCCGATATTCTGTGAGAATGAGCTGAGGATTTATCCGCGCGCACATTCCCTGACCAGCCCTTTCTGCTATTATGTAAATGACAGTGATATTGTGTGCAGTGTTTAAAATTATCTATTATAGTGCCAGACACATTGTTGACACATCGTTGTAATTCTAAATTTAAATCGATTACGTTAAATTTTGTATATTATTTATGATTTACTTTATCAGCCAAAAAAAAAATACAAATTGGAAAAAAGATATATTTTATAAGGAGAGAGAGATATATAACCAGATGCATAAAATGTCAAAAATTTTTCCTTACAATGTTTTTTTATGCAGTATGTTTATTATTTTTAATAACATTGTTATTTGTATAGATTATTGTCATAAAGCTACTTATATGCATTATTATTACTTCCATATGTCATGGTTTTCCAATACACCTCTAATTATTGTGTTAATAATTTGTGTTAATAATTTTCTACAGAATATAACAAAAAATTGAATTCTATGTTTTAATTATCTGTAAATAATGCTGAAAGGAGCAAGAGATTAGATATTTTTATCTTAAAATTTAGTTTAAAAATTGGCATTATGTGGGATATTTGAATATCCTGTATTGTACAAATAATGGTGTCAAATATATTTTGCAACTCATGGCAAAAGAATTGTAATGATTGTTTATTATGGTTTGAAAAATGCCGATTAATCTTTTTGAAAATTTAAATTTATAGGGATCCAACATCCAACAACAATGTTCAGCAACCGTCTATCAACAGTCCTGCGATTGGCTGCGCAGGATCAGCAATGGCAACAACAGAGAGGAATGGCCACTCTTAAAGCTATCTCCATGCGTCTAAAGTCTGTCAAGAATATCCAAAAGATCACGCAATCCATGAAGATGGTGTCGGCGGCCAAGTACAATCGCGCAGAGCGTGACTTGAGACAGGCTCGTCCTCTTGGCGTTGGCACAAAGATGTTTTACGAGCAGGCTGAGATCCAAGCGCCGCCAGAGGAGCCGAAGAAGCTCGTCGTTGCCGTGACCAGTGATCGTGGTCTATGCGGCGCCGTGCACACTGGAATATCTCGTAACATTCGTGACCGATTACTGGCTGATCCCAAGGAACGCGAGAACACGAAGATCATATGCATCGGCGAGAAATCCCGGGCGATCCTCCAGCGACTGTTTGCGAACAATATACTCTTCGTCGCATCCGAGGTTGGCCGCAAGCCACCGACATTCAATGACGCAGCCAAGATAGCCATACAAATAATGAACAGTGGGTATGTTCAGAGCTCAGTCAAATATATAAATCCAAACAAGTTATACAGCATAAATAATTAAATAATATTTAATAATCATTTAAACAGGTAACTCGTAGTAGTTACGAATTACTATTTAAACAATTAATTTGCAGTACTGCAATATATTATTCACTATATATATTACTATTATCTATATATTATACCTAACTTACATATTACTATTTAAATATTTGTAACTTGATTATTTGAACTTTTTTCTTTTGAATATATAGAGTATTTGTGCGCTGTTACATTTTTTTAAAGATATGGTACTATGGTGCGAATAATATAGATTATGATCGCTTTTTTGCAGTTATTCCTTTGGTTCTGGACGTATAGTGTACAACAAATTTAAATCTGTGGTGTCATATGCGATTGATGATCTGCCACTGTTCGATAAAAACGCAGTGGTTACCGCGCCGAAGCTATCAGTGTACGATTCACTTGACGAGGAGGTGGTACAAAGCTATTTGGAGTTCTCGCTCGCCTCTTTGTTGTTTTATTCGATGAAAGAAGGTGCTTGCAGCGAACAATCCAGCCGTATGACAGCGATGGACAATGCCAGCAAGAACGCTGGCGAGATGATTGATAAACTCACTCTCACTTTCAATCGCACTCGGCAGGCTGTGATCACCAGAGAATTGATCGAAATTATTTCTGGTGCCGCAGCTCTGGAATAAGAATATTTTGGAAGATAATTAGTTATCAGTTTCTCAATTTCTAGTGCGGGCAAATAGAATAAAAATACATTGTTGGAAAAAGAAGAAAAACGAGAGAAAAAATCTGTTATGCAGGCGAAAAATGAAATTCCCGATCGACTTAAAAGGTATTCGATCATACGAGTTATTTCATGAAAACCAAAAATACTTTACACATTTAACGTTGTTTATATGCCCAAACTGTTCAATAAATCGATCGAATTAGAAAAACACGTTTCAATAAAATACAATTTAAATATAAATTATATGTCCTGTTATATAATAAAAATTCTATAATCATGTAATAAAAGTTCTCTATATATTATATATATATATATATATATAATATGTATATATATAATATATATATATATATTTATATATAATATATAGAGATAGATTTATCAATTTCACATATATATATATGAAATTGGTAAATAATAAATAAAATAAGAATGTGTATAGACAGATAATTCATATAGACGCAGTACATTCAGTTTGCAATATAAATAAATATGTGTATATGTGATCAATAAATAATAAAGTTTGACTGTTATAAGAGTTTATTTTCAGCAAGCTTCGAGGCCTGATATATCGATGGATGGTAAAACTTAGCCACATGACACATGAAAGTGTAGTCGTAACCTTAAGGCCGCAAGCAAATCGACCAATCGCAGAACGGTTACGGCCCTTAAGGCAGACGCTGTCTGGACACCAGCAAAAGAATCCACCAATCGCAAAGAAGCGCTGAATAATTCGCGTAAGCTGACGCGGTTTCGTTCTCGTCATAATCGGAGTCGTTGGCCGAACCGTTCACCGTTCAGTGGTTCAGTTTCTCTTCGCTTTTCTAAACGAATAAGTAAGGTTGCGAGTGACCGTATCTGTAACTTTATCTACGCCAGTATAGTCACCGCTGATACATAAGCAAGAGATGGGCGGCGAGGAAGGACTGGGTGTTACCACCGGCCAGCCAAATCTCTACAAGCAGGACTTGTCGAAGCTCGTAAGTTAATTTCACACAATCAAGATGCACGATCGGACGCGTCGTCGTCGTCGTCGTCGTCGTTGACGTCGTCGTGGAGAGGTGAACGGACATATTCAAACGCGTTGCCGCACGTGTCCTTTGTTTGGGCCCTATTTTTGAGTACACATCAAGTCTTCGAGTATCCTGATCACCTGTTTTCGGCCGAATTTTTACTATTACTAACTCGACATATCAACCTACTACATAGACTCGTTTCATTGCATATTGAACGGACAACAACAGAATCTTGAAGCTACATTTTTCAAGTTTAACTCATTTCAAATCAATTTATGGCCGTTTGGAGTGGAATATATTATCCACGTAGTGCCGACCGAATCTAAGGAAGGTGAAAAAGAAATTCGTAAATCTCGACGACGATCATTTGCGCGCCGCGTCAGTTCGCGCTCGCCCACTTAACCTCGTTTCTTCTCAGCATATTCTGATTCCGGACGGCGACACTTGACTCATGTACATCTACATATATGTATCCGAAAAAAAATCTTTCTTCCCCATAAATATCCTGTAAATCAAATTCGTATAACGGTTTTCCAAAAAAAGAAAGAAAAAATAGTTCATATATTCTCATCTCTCAAGGTTTTATCTTTATGAAGAAGTTAATTGCGGTCGAGATTTATGCTGTTGAATTAAGCTAATTAATTTTTTGTCTCTGTATATATTATATATAAATATTTCAAAGTTTTTCAAAAAAAGACAATCCTATTTACTATTCACTGTACATACTGTTCACAATAGTAGATTGTATCTCGATTCTTAACGTACGTTGACGCGTATTTTCTATCCCGCAAAATTTTTCTTTTCCCTTATTAATACTGCCTGTAGTTCATGAAAATGCGTTATTCTGCATGATTTAATGACATTATTTTAATTATGCAGTGATGGGGTTCTTGTAAATGTGATTGATCATTCATAGCAGAAATATCATTTATGACTTTAATTAGGAACGTATATATGACATCATAATATTTTCTGTTGAAATATCAAGTCAAACTTTAGTAAGAATAAAATCTTTAGTAATTAATTTTGAGTCAAATTTTTCTTTAGAAAAATGGCAATAGTTTTTTAAAGAAATTATTTAAAGAGAAAAATTATAATAATAAAGTTTTACCTGATATTGTCGTATCTTTAAAATATAATTTTCGATCTAATTATTCTTTCCTATGTTATTGATATAAATTATAAAATCAGATACAGAAATTAATTGTTTTATATTTCAATGTTTTTACTTTAAATTTCTATATCTATATTAGAGAAATATATTTAGATTAGAGATATAGCAATAAAAATACATTAAGTGATTGTTTTAATGAATTGAATTTGATTGGTTGCAAAATATTGTTGATATTTTATTAAGAAGATAACGTTTATTCTTGGTTTTACACAGGATGTTAGTAAATTAACTGCATTGTCACGTGAGGTGATCAGTAGGCAAGCTACAATTAATATTGGTGAGTATGCAAGATTTTAAATATTTGAAGTTTAATGTATAATGTAATGTTATTTTGAGATATTTCTATTACAAATATATAAACTTGTTACAGGTACTATTGGACATGTAGCACATGGAAAGTCGACAATTGTAAAAGCCATTTCGGGAGTGCAGACTGTTCGTTTTAAGAATGAACTAGAAAGGAATATTACTATTAAACTCGGTGAGTATATTTAAATATATTGAATATTTTTTCCATTGCATATTGCAATTTTTTTAATTTGATACAAAGAAAATTTTGCACAAATATGCTTTTTGGAGTACTTTTGCAAAGTATGAAGTATTTTTGTGGCAATTTTTTTCTGAAAGTGCACAATTATGAGCAATGAAAAATTCTTTAAACATTCCTTCTTATTGAAAGAAGTAATAATTTTTTAAATAATGTTACACAACAAATGTGTAAGAAACTTGATGAAATGGATTTGTATATTGATTATATATATATATATATATATATATATATGTAATCAATATATAAAACCGTTATATACAGTTATATATAATATATATTATATATATATATATATACACAGTTGATATTGATTAAAATAGTAATGATAAATAATCAGTCAATCGTTGAGCAGTTATTTTGATTTAATTTTGAAATGTTTTTCTCTTTTTCTCTTCTTTAATATGTGAGAAAAATTGAGATCAAAGGTAAGTATCATTTTTATACTGTAACAATTAAAAATTATTAACATTTTAATGAAAAGCATGCAATTATAATAATTATAATTATAATCACAATCACAAATGTGATTATACACATTATTAAACTGCTTTTTGCTTTAATAACAAGATATTGTTTATTTAAGATGAAATATGTACATATGTGCATTTTCAAAATGTGAATTTATGTTCTCTTACTATTTGATTTTATTTCTGTTCACAAATATACATTAATCTCTTCATTTAACATTAAAACTGTGACATAAAAAATTGTGATACTAACATAGTCTAGTACTAATTTATGTATGTCTATAATATTCATACCCCCCCCCCCCCCTCTTTGTCATTATATAGTATTATTGTTTGGAGTTTACTTGTAATAATATATCTAACGGTTTTTTTACATATATGCTTTATATGATATTTGTGTCATGAGAGCTTGCGTTTTACATCTTTCATCAAAATGTAAAGTGAAACGATACACAATGTGTTTTAGTAGAAAAATAGATTTTAAAATGTGCAAACCTCTGATTTTTTCGTAATCTTTGAAACTGTGAGTAGGATGAAAAGTCGGATATCTCTTCAGAAGATACTAAAATTATATGCTGTCACTGTGTGTTATGTATCATTCAATCGGAACCAATAATTATGGCATGTGAACAAAGCAGCCCCGTGTTATTTGTTGCTATTATTCGTCCGGCATGTTGAGAAAAAAAAGTGAAAAGGAGCTTTGAGGAGAACAAAAGCGAAAATTAAAAAAACAGATATAAGGAAAGGAAAAAATGGGTCGAAAGGGGAGAGTTGTCGTACGAGTTTAAAAAAAAGAAAAAAAAGGAAAGATGAAACAATGACGCTGTTAAATGTTTGGCATTGCAGACGCAGTGGCTTGCGGTAGCAGCAGCGAATCAGCAGATATACCCGGCAGCGTTGATAGCGAAACGCCGGCCGTTTACCAAAAACGACACCTCTCCCCTGTTGGAAGTATTGACGCGCCATGCGCCAAGCAGTCCAGACTCGACGACACAAGAGAGAGCCGCGACAACAACATATCTCGTCGGCTGGACAACAGAAATACGTTCCATTCCGCATCATCGAAGCGTCTGCGAACGCGGCGAGGATTCATCACGCAACAGGCGCTCGTGGCACACGACGGCGGTTCTCGCGTATGTAACGGAAGTACGAGAGATCCAGGTAGCGATGGCCGACAGTCCGACTACGAGGAGTCGTCGTCTGACGGTAGATCGTCCGCACGAGATGACAGTCTAATTTCCCGCGAGTTCGAACTGAAAGAGTTACGGGTACTGTTGCACGATATCAAGCACCGTGAGAACAATCGTGAATTACCAATAATGGCGTCCAGCAAGTCCTCTTCCGCGTCCAGGAAGCGGACGAGCAAGCTCTGGGAAGTGGAGAGGATTATACAGAAGCGCGAGCAGAATGGCGAGCCGTTATATTTGATCAAGTGGAAGAACTGGGATAACAAGTACAACACGTGGGAGCCGTTGCGCAATCTCATCAATTGCGAGGATTTGTTGCGCGAGTTTGAGAACGAACAACAAAAGTTGATCAACCGGTTCAAAGCGAAGACGAACTTTTATCCAAGTGCGCGCGACGTCGAGGATTTTCTGGTCCAATTATTGTACAAGGGCATATCGATCGATGACGCTACATCTGCTACCGCCGCCGCCGCTGCCGAGGACAGTATATACATTGAGATTCGGCACTATTTCAACAGACCGTCGCGTGGCGACAAACTGGAGATAAAGATAAAGCAGCAGATCCTGCACATGCTTCTGCTCGAGTTGCGGCGTGACCAGCTCGAGTCGCTGCAAGACTGGGAGAACGAGATGAACAGTATCACGAAAAATAAGCCGACAATACAAGTGGAGAATCTGGTGGATCTGGAGGGCGCGCCGCAGGACTTTTATTACATCGACAATTACTTGCCGGGCGCGGGCGTTATAATACCGGATGATCCGCCGATCGGTTGCGAGTGCGACAGCTGCGAGAGCGGTAAAAAGTCCGGTTGCTGCTTCGCGCAAAACGGCGTGTCGTCGTTGCCGTATACGTCGGCATGCCGGGTACGAGTACCTCCCGGTACACCCATCTATGAATGCAACAAGCGCTGCGCCTGCGACGCACTTACTTGCCCGAATCGTGTGGTACAGCGTGGCAGCGGTACGCAGCTGTGCATCTTTCGCACGGATAACGGTCGCGGTTGGGGTGTACGTACTCTGCGCGCGATCAAGAAGGGCACCTTTGTCATCCAGTACGTGGGCGAAGTGATCAGTAGCGAGGAAGCGGAGAGACGCGGCAAACAATACGACGTGACCGGTCGTACGTATCTCTTCGATCTCGATTATAACGAAACCGATGGTCAATGTCCGTACACCGTGGACGCCGCCATGTACGGCAACATCTCGCATTTCATTAATCACTCGTGCGACCCAAATCTCGCGGTCTACGCGATCTGGATCAATTGTCTAGATCCGAACTTGCCGAATCTCGCGCTCTTCGCCATCAAGGATATTAAGCAGAACGAGGAACTCACTTTTGACTATACGTGTCAGACGCCGCGCGGCGGTAATGAGAAGATGCAGCAGCAGCTACTGGACAATGAACCGGACGCCGAGAATGTCTCTAAGAATAGGACTCTCTGTAAATGCGGCGCCGTAACGTGCCGGCGGTATTTATTTTAAAGAATGTTTCTTGGAATATATGTAATTGTTACGAGAGCTGCCTGCCTTAACGTGGCTCAATCACCAATTGAGCCACGTTAAGGCTTCTTAACCCCTGATTAAGTCAACTTTTTTCCTGTATATATTATCGAGCTAGCAACGATTGTAATTCGAAGGGAAAAAAAATGAACATTCACTTAGGACTAGTTAATCTAGATCAGGGTAATTTGATCAAATAATCTTATAGTAACCTAAAATTGTTTTATTAATTATCGTTTTAAATTCAGTTTTTTCCTTTTGTTGAGATGAGTTATGACTGCCAGCAAAGCTGCGAGAAATTATAAACATAACTTGCAAGTTTTATGTCGCATAAAATCGCAGTATTTATCCAAGTTGTAACAAAGTTACGGACAGTGTTCCTTTGATTACTGTGTATTAATATAGTCGAGAATTCTTAGTATCTCTGTACTTTTGGCATTCTTAACTTGTTTAGCATTATCTTTTACATTAGTTTATTATTTCACATTTGCTTCTTGACAACGGATGTGAAATTCATTTCGCATATATATCATTAGACTGTAGATTGAGGGATAATACTAAGAATGAAGAGATTATTTGGTCCAATGTGATTAAAAATGGATTGTAATTAATTAGTCAATCTTGTAACAATTAATCTTTTGATTTAAAATCTTTGAGGCAGTAAGAGAAAAATATGGAAACATAAGATATTTCAAAGATATTGTATTTCATTGTACTATACATTTTGTCAATAATTTACGATTAATATGACTCGTTAAATGGACTTGTCATGCGGATTATTATTGTCATATCAAATATTGGATCAGTCAAAAAGTTTGATTCGATTTTTGTCTTTGTAATCTCAATCCTTCGTATACAGACAGCATCACACCTCTTCTGAAAGTGTAAAATTGGTCTTTGGCGCTGGTCAGCTAGGTTTATGTGCTTGTTTTCATCTCCGTTTTTTGGATGTTCTTTTATGATCCATCTTTCGTCGCTAGTCATTAATCGCTCTAGAAATGGATCCTTATTCAATCTGCCGAGCAAAAAATTGGCGACAGAGCTCCGATCCAGAAACGTGTCTTGTTTTCTAAATTGAAATCATATCTAAATTTCGTATTTCTTTTTCAAATTGTTTTGGCAGCCACAGCAGTCTCTTCATAAATTTTACAAATGTGCATTTGATGACAGCTCTGCTTCTGATGGAAATATATGTACTTTTTACCTAAACTTGCCCAATATAATATTACGCAAATGTGTACTTTTTTTCGATATTTGTTTTCAAGGAATAGATACAGCGTAAACACAAATAAAGTGAATTAATTCCACGCACAAATGACAAGTGAAGATTTTATTTGAAGATTATCTTTACAATAATATATAGAAATGGTCAACAGTTGCCTATTTTAGATGCATATAAAGTTCTGTATCGAAAATGGAGCCAAACTTTTCGACTGACCTCATTAATAGTTATTAATGTTAAGTTTCTTGAATATACTGAAAGTTGTTACGAAAGAGTGTGACAAAGCTGTTTGTTGTGTGGTTTTGTTTTAATACATTCTATGCTTATTTTTATACTCAGCTTGTACAAAGATGAACATAAATGTGTAGGATAAAAATTTGCATTCTCCTTTTATGATAACATATAGTAACAGTATTGTATAAAAGAAGGTAATATGCAACAAAAATTACTTGATATGTTAGTTTTTCATTTTCCTTCTTATTTATTTTTTCATTTTTTTGGAGAATACGAGTATGTATTTATACTTCTCGCGCGTACATTTATATATATTATTTTAGATATGCCAATTTTGCAGTGTTTTTCAGTCAGAGTTTTCGAAGAAAGCTGAAAAAATTTCAATTATTAAAGCTTTTAAATATATTAATAGATTCCATTCATATTATAGGCATCTAAAGAAATAAAATTTAAAAACGTGCAAAACGTACGTTTTTGTCTCGAAAGTTAAATGACAAGAGATGCTGCAAATTACTCATCTGTGAGAGTATAATTCATATATATTGAGAAATACTGCTACAATAAAAACGCTAAGAACGTATCGATACACACACGATGTCTCGGTGTTCACTAGCATGTTAAATGTAATATTGTTATAATCTTGTAAGTTATCAATTCTATTAACATATTTATTTTACTTTTATCCGCATAATCATCCTGATTAATATCCTATAAATACCGTAATAAAAGTTGTAATCGTTTCTCACAGATGAATTAATAAGTGGTTCTCACTTAGGATAAAGAGAGAATATTTAATACTGCATACTCTCAACGCTGCATCCAAATTGATATGTAAATTCATTGATAAAACGTGATTCGTATGTCATAAGCAAAAAAGTGTTTTTATTTTTATTCCGAGAAAATGCGCTTTTTCGATTATTTCCATATTGTATAAATTGTATGGTTAATTACGACACTATAAATCATTAAAGAATCTTTGTAAGGATATTTGTAATTGATGTAACGGCGGAAGTCGACTCTTTGCATTCACAGAACTGGGATATATTATATTATTTAAGTAAGTGCTCAATCTCTCCAAACACACATATATGGATTTTTTGTAATTAAAAGTTTGATCACATTACAAGATGTGCCAAAAAATCTAGCAAACATAAGAACGTTCAATCAAATGTAAATTAAGGAGATATCGAAGAGCAGCATATTATTTATATATATATGTACACACACACACACACACACACACACCGTCTTTAAATATTAAGTTATAAATATTTATCAATATATATAATAATCAGTATATAATTAAAACCACACTCAGAGCAAAGTTGAAACAGTTGTGTTAAGTAACCGCGAAGCTAACTATTATCATACAATTATTTCAACAGTAAATAGTTATAAATAGTGACAATATGTTTTATGTTAGAATTTCGTATTTTTTTTTTCTTTTTGCTTGACCATTTCAGAATGTAAAGGGTCGACGCGAACTTGTACACGTTGCTCATTAGAAATATCTCTCAGTTATATATCATCCGGATTTAAGATCTATATATTCAAGATATACATGTGCCAGATATCTGTCGTTCTAATTTCTTCATTCACAAAAGACTCACCGGTTATTATTCTGTTATATTTTTTTACACGAAATGCTATAAAATTACACTATTTATATACGTCGATGGCCTATCGGTATTAAAAGACCAAACAATTAAAATAGCATAAGAAAGCCTATTCTGTAAGACTCATTCATATATCGTTGTCGATGAACTTGAAATAAAGATTTGCATGAGGCAAATTATAGCATTTGTTCTTTTGATATAAGATTAGTTAGATTATTACGAAGAAAATCTATATGTTATATCTGTTTACTGTTTATTTTTATATCTATGGTGAATTGAGAATATTTCGATAACACGATGTAATACATATATAATTATTTTAATTTAAAAAATTTTTATAACAATAAAATAAACTTTTTCTGGTGAATCTAGATGGTAAGCAAAGACATTGCAAGAAACATGGAAAACATCAAAGGCATTATTTGAAAAATTTTTTTATATATGTGTACCTTTGGATATATTAAATATTAATATATTAAATATTAAATATATTAAATATTAAATCCGGGATATTAAAAATCTTATCAATTCATACACACAAAGATATTAAATTTATTTTAGAAATCGACGAATAACATCCAGCATACTTGAACAGTCTCTTTTCACATGAGAAATTCTCATGAGCAGAACGAAAAAAAAGGAAAACGAGTTCGGGAGAAATAAATTATATATAATTGCTCTTCTTGTTTCAGGATATGCAAATGCCAAGATTTATGAGTGTGAAAATCCAAAATGTCCCCGACCAGGGCGCTACATATCCGGTGGATCTAGTAAAGACGATTCTTTCCCTTGTTTACGCCCGGTTTGTTCTGGAAGATTTCAGTTGGTTCGTCATGTTTCTTTCGTTGATTGTCCTGGACACGATATTCTTATGGCAACTATGCTCAACGGAGCGGCTGTTATGGACGCCGCGTTGCTTTTAATCGGTAAATAATTTAGATATTCTTCAAATTTATCTCTATCAAATTGCCTAGTTTTTTAATATTTTTTTTCGAATAATGAATTTTTGAATTGCAGCTGGTAATGAGTCATGTCCACAACCCCAAACATCGGAGCACTTGGCGGCTATCGAAATTATGAAACTGAAGCACATAGTCATCTTGCAAAACAAGATCGATTTGGTGAAAGAAGCGCAAGCAAAAGAACAATATGAGCAAATTTTGAAATTTATTCAAGGTGCTAGTTATTCGTTATTATTTACTATTTCTCGATGTAAAATCAATTATGTTTTCACGTAATTTCATAGTTATATAAAATTTGAAATATAAATTTTATGCATTTCTAAAATTATCATAACTTGACAGAAATATTGAATATTTTTTATTTTTAGAGAAAATTTAATAGAAGTTAATTATATTTTATATTTTATGTTCTATATTTTATGTTTGCATAATTTTTTTTTTAAATTAGGCACGGTAGCAGAAGGCGCACCGATAATACCGATTTCAGCGCAACTCAAGTATAACATCGAAGTATTATGCGAATATATCACAAAGAAAATCCCGGTACCAATGAGAGATTTTACATCGGAACCGCGATTGATTGTTATCCGATCTTTCGACGTAAATAAACCAGGATGCGAGGTGGACGACTTGAAGGGCGGCGTAGCTGGCGGTAGTATCCTCAGAGGAGTGCTAAAGGTAACGATAAAGCTAAATATTCTCAAACAAGATACATACACATCTGAAACGTGTATTATAAATATCATGGTTTTATAGGTCGGCATGGAAATTGAAGTTCGTCCAGGATTGGTGTCCAAGGACAGCGAAGGTAAATTGACTTGTCGCCCGATATTCTCACGCATCGTATCTCTCTTCGCCGAACAGAACGAACTGCAATTCGCTGTACCGGGTGGTTTAATAGGTAGGTAATATTTATTTGTATAAATGTTTGCATTATTAATTGATCTAATATAAACAAAATCTCAGCAAATATTGATGAACAATCCTAAAGAGATTATATGTGATTTTAAGGTGTCGGAACCAAAATCGAACCCACACTGTGTCGCGCTGATCGTCTAGTCGGTCAAATTCTTGGAAGCGTCGGCGCATTGCCACAGATATTTATCGAACTGGAAATCTCGTATTATCTCCTCAAACGTTTGTTGGGCGTGAGGACCGAGGGTGACAAGAAGGGTGCGAGAGTAAGTTTACTAATTGTTTGCACAATATTGAAAATCTACATCGCATTTCCAAAATTTACATTTGTGTCTCTGAAAGCAATCGTATGATTTTAAGAATGTTCTTAATTAAAATTGTCTTTTAGCCCCATTGCGATAATTCTTAAGCTATAAGATTTATATAATGTTTCACTTTTGATATAAATTTGTTGTATAAGAAATACTTTGACTGTGTATATATATATAGTATAATTATATTTGTAGGATGTAATATATTTTGTAAAAAGTAACTTTATTTTTTTCAAAAATTATGCTCGTTTTGTTTAAAATTAAAATTATGTTTTATTTACATAAAATATTTTGTTGGTTAGGTGCCGAAACTGTCAAGAGGAGAAGTATTGTTAGTAAATATCGGATCGTTAAGCACCGGCGGTAGAGTACTGGCTACTCGCGCCGATTTGGCGAAAATTAGCCTGACGAATCCGGTTTGCACGGAGGTTGATGAGAAGATTGCCCTATCCAGGCGCGTAGAGAAGCATTGGCGCCTGATCGGATGGGGACAAATTTGCGGTGGCCAAACGATAGATCCTATTCTGGATCGGAAATAGGTCTGCGTGCCGCAAGCACTTTTTTTACAGAAAAATAAAACATTATTTCTACATGTTTATCTGTTTCTGTAAGAAAAGTGAAACATTATAAACATTTCTACATGTTGTTCACAATACCGCAGCTGGCCTCATGTACGAAATATTTGTAATAAAAATTCTCTTGATCCCGTGCTCTCTTCTCTCTAATAACATTCCATAAGTTTTTTCTCTCTCTCTCTCTCTCTTCCTCTCAGTCCGTAATCTCTTGTCACAGGGTTAGGTGACCTGACCCCCTCTATGTATCTGCGGTGTGCGCCTATAGTTTTTCCGCAGACATGGGACCTACAGTTTCATGCCGGTTCCGAACGGCCAAATTAGAGGGATGCCTATGACAAAATACTCTCGGTGATTTGCCATTACCTTCCGAGAGGTGATGATCGAATAGATCCGAAATGTTCAAGGCTGGATTTAAACCCGGGGCCTCGGCACAGAGAGCGGACGCACAACTTTCTGCGCCACGATAGTACACAAAATAAATAAATTTTCTAAATACATATTTTAAAATACTTGCCAAATTATTAAAAGTTAATAATTAAAAGATCTATTTTGGGATTATTTCCCTCGATAATTAAATTTTTTATGTGTATATATAAATTTCTAATTGAAAAGATTTATTTAAATTAGCTAATAAATTATTTAATGGCTTATTTAAATAATAAATCTAATAAATTTTTCTACTTATAAAGAGAGTGTAATAAAAACTTGCTATTTTTTAACGATTATTTAGTATAATAAACATATCTTTATAAACTAATTTAGGTAATAAGACAAAGTATGCATGTCTGCATTATCTAACTAAAGTCTTGTGTCTAAAACTCGGACAGCGTTTTCCAAGATCGCGTTCGAAAATCTATCATCGGGTTTAATAGCGTTTAATTGATCAGTTAAAATAAAGAAATCGTTGCTATTCTATTCCGCGGTAGATTTTCGAATGCAATCTCGGAGAACTCTGTCCCAGTTTTAGTATCGTGGATAGAAAGCTTTAGGCTCAAAATTAGGAAAAAATAATGGAATAAAATGAAAAGTTCATGAAAGGTGTAGCTAAAAAGAAACATTATATATGCACTATCTTGAGAATATAGAAAAAGTAGGAAAAGATTTATGTATTTCAGTTGTACTTTTTGTTAGAGAGTTTGTATCTTTTTTTAAATCTAAATCTAAGTTGACAAGCGTGGATTTTAAAGGTAAATTATAGCGCGCGCGGTAAGATACTCGCGATGACATGTTAACGGATTTTCGAATATAAACATAGGCTTTTTATGTTTATTTTCTATCGCAATAGTGAGACTGTCTTTGAGCTAATCGCAAGATAATCAAGTTAACAATTTGAAACGGTTGGCAAAACGTAACATAATGATATCGGATTGTACATCGGATATCGTTGCTGTTTCTGCGGACGATGTACTTGTCCACTCAGAAAGTATAAGAAATATGGCATGGGAGGTGAGTTTACTTATTTCCTCTTTGAAAAATTTCAGGACCGCGACATTCTAGTAATTTGCTTACAAATCTTGAAATCAAAATTTAGTTTGATTAGATTAGACATGCGGTTTCGAAAATGGATTTGAATGCCATGATGTGGGAAGTGATCACGTATCGATAAATGAAATCATAAAAAAAGAAGGCATAAGAAATAGAAAGAAATCTCGTATAATAAAGTTAATAAAGTTTTGAGTAGAATAAAATAAAATTTTATTTTACTCAAAACTTTATTCATTTTTATCTTCTCATATATAATCTTTACATTTTCAATAGTATCATTATATATTGGCAACATTTACTGTATCGATGCATATTTAACATTCAGATCTTTACTCGCACATACGATTTGAAACTCAAATTTTTTTAAATAAGTCTAGCAACTTAATTGTACCTACTTCATTTCATTTTATTTCATTCATCGTCAAGTAATTAAAAATTGGAAAATATAAATTACTACTAATATATAAATTTAAATGAGTTCTTTATTTCTGTTGCAAAGAAAATATCACATTATAGTGAGATACTGCAATTAATTTGTAGATAAAGAGCTATATATTTCAAAATTATCAGAATGAAAATTTTGATGAAATCACAAACCGTTTGTCGCGATTTACACCTGATTTTCATCCGGAACCGTTCGATCCCAGAGCGGCGGATTGGCTATTTGTATTGAACACCATGAATTTCGCACTCTGGAATCCAAAGGGTACCAAGCAATGGACAGTTAATCAACTAACTGGATATCAAGCACTATGTGCTGCTATTAAAAGGGCGATTGATGTAAGAAACAACAATTATTCAATTTTTGACACATTTGTAAATACCAATATTTGCTCATCACATCAATGTCATTTCACTCTGGGTTATTGCTAATATAATTTAACATAATATAATTTAAATATGTTGATTGTTTATTAGCTTTTATGAAATGGTACTGATATTTGTCTCTTAATACTGTGTTAACGGCGTATAAAATATTTCTATCTCTGTTGGCACGATTTTTGTTTGTCACAATAATTGACATTTTTTAATTTTTTCTCCAGCTAATGATCCCTATTAGTTAATCCGTGCATGTTATTTTATCTTGTTACGATTTGTGCGTGCAATATATCCAACCTTTTGCATTGCATTTTAGTATTTACCATTTGCATTTAACTGTTATTTGAAATAATAATTTTTATTAAAATTTGAAGCACTGAGCAAAACAAATTAAGAATATTTATTTCGTACCTTGTGTTTTCTTTGTTTTATAAATTGTGACGAAAAATTTATCTAATTTTGAGAGTTATTTCTTAGTTCGTCTTCCTTTCCATTCTGCGATACATAATTAAGAAAACATTCAATGGAAAATATGTTTGCACTTACTTATTTAAAGTGTTTTACATATTTATTTATGTGCGCGTTTTTTACCTTATTGCTCTCAAAATATTTCTTACAGCAAATACGTTCTCTTCCATCTGGCAAGTATCTTTTAACGTAGCAGTTTGTAAATAACTTTGCATTATCCAAAAGTCCTGCGCAAAATTATATTATACATAATAAAATTAAACTATATAAGTATATAAAACTATATCTTATTTTATCTTATAGATTTTAATATAGATGATAATCTGACATTACTATTAAATTATTCGCAACATAATATCAATCTCAAAATTTTTGATCTATCAAATAAATATGTGCAATAAATTATATATATATATATATATATATATATATATATATATAAACAATATATGGATAATCCTATTATTAAAGATCTAATACACTATTTTTGAAATATTTTTCTCCTAGTCTTACTTTGCATTCTTGTGGTTTCTTGATTAATTTTGTCATTATAATTCTGTATAAATTTCTGTCGACGAATATCTATACATTGTGATAATATTTTCTGTCTCTCAATATCCTTTTCTTGGAAATATTGTTTTTTTTTCCATCTGTGAAAAATTTGCCGTAGAGCTTTCTTTCTACTAGATTATTCTACTTAAAAGCCAAAAACGTTAGATTATGTTGCAAATATTTTACGAATACGTTGTTTATATTTTTTATTTAATAATAATGTATCAAATAGTTTATATACACCTTTCTTCTATGACTTTCTGCTTTTGTTGTTTAACGTCTATTAGTCGTAGGTTTTTTGCTTTCTTTCGCCCCTTGTCTTTCTTTTTCCAGTCTACCAAAACATCGATCACTTTGCGTCGAGCAATTTCCGCCGCGATTTTGCATTTTTGCCGAATCTGTTCGGCCCGCTTTTTACGTTTAATATTTATCATTCTTTGTTCTTCCTGCCTAATAAACTTTAACAGCTGCAATCTTCGCACTGTTTTATGCGCTCTCTCTCTTTGTTTCCGGATTTTTAATTCTTTTTCTAACAGTTGTTGCTGCACGAGATGCTGCCTACCATTGGCCAACTTCTCTCTTTCTCTTAATCTGACATTTCCATAAAAAAATTTAGCTATAAATATGTTCACGCACTAAATTCAAACAGAAATAATGTAAAGATATCAATAATTATAAAAAGATGAAATAGACACCATACATCTTGGCATATTCTAATGCAAATAAAGAATAAAATGTTCCAAAACCATCAGATATTTTTTGATTCTAAATTGACCAAATCTGCCTTTAAAAGAATATCCGATGGTTTTAAATCATCCAGTGTAGGACAGAAGTTTTTTTTTCTCTATTGGAAAAAAAATTTAATTTTTTAAATTAAGGGGATGGTATTCTTTTTTAGTTGCATAATAATTATGAAATATACCTTTTCGCTTCCTTGCGCGCTTGGTCCTCGGCGAAACGAAGGGCTCTCCTCTCGACAAATAAACGATTTCTTCTTCTTAGCTCCCTTCTGATACGGTCAGTATGTACTTTTCTCAGATATTTTCTGTATGCATTATAATCGCGCAGCGAACATTTCACGTCCATATCGACTGTGATAAGACCGGCTTTTAGTAGATACTTCAAGTTAGCTGGTCTAAAGAAAAAATCGTGTAGATGCTTATCATGCAGGGGTTCGTAGGAGAATCCGTTTTCATAGCAATGAGGATCACTCAGATCGAACTCCATCCTCGGTCCGTCCATCTCCCACAGATTCCTCCCTATCTTACGTCGTGTGAAATTGTAAGCGTCCTTGGGTCCGGGTATCATAGGTATCTTATGCTCTAGAGGCATCATCTTCCATTTCGGTAGACCGAACTCGAGCAAGGCGCCCTTCGGCTTGGGAATTGTCTCGGCTAACCGGTCTAAATCTCTATTTCAGTAAATAACCCTTAGTTTGGAATGCAAACCTATTATTATATATATATATATATATTGTCTACAAAAATCAATAATTCAGATAAATATTTTTAATTTTATGCGAATAGATCTTGTCTTTTATCTTAAATTTTTAAAAATCGCTTTGTATTGAGGTGCAAATTAAAGTAATGTACTAACATAAATATTATGTCAGTATTTTTTACTAAATTGTAAACTTGAAGTGTGAATTAACACATAGGTTTTTATCTGTTTTTATGTAGCAGAATAATTTTATAATTTCCACATTTAAAATATTGCAAATGAGAAACATTCAGTATATATTCGATACACAATTAATTATATAGGTTAATTTTGTGAATTATATGCAATACACGAGATACTTACGTAATTCTTTTAATTCTAATCATTATGCGCATTAATTTTTTGTACGAGATGAAATATTTACGTCATAAATTTAAAATATGTCAATCCTGTTTTCTCACAGCAATATTTACTTTTATAATGATGCCAATTATTGCTATTAAACGTTGCACATGCATGCAAAATTTTGTATGTATTTTCCTTCATTTGTTTTATAAACAAAAGATTAGAAAAACACCTTGATTACTCTATGTCGCATATCTAATTTTTAAATTTTCTGTAACGTTTCGTAATGTAGGATATTTACGAAATTTATATTTATTCTTTAACTATTTTTTTTCTCGCCAAATATAGTTTACATCACGCATTAAAACTCTGATAACTATATTCCCTCAATTTTAAAATTTAAATTTTTTAAGTAATATTTATTACAAATATATAAAGTGAGTTTAAAATTCGTAAAAATTTAACAACTGCGTGTGCAAATTATAATAAAAAACAATACTTTTTTTTTAAATAAATATTTTAATTATATTTATTAAAAGAATGATCGCTGTAGTAATAGCCCACACAGCATAAAAAGGCCAAAAGACATCTTAAAGATGTCTAAAGGACGATAAGATGCCTTTAAGACATTTTTTAGACATCTTTTAGGGGCATGTGCTCTCTGGGAGCTGTAGTAATGTGTAATAGTATATGATGAAGATAATCTTCCTAATGAATTTAGTATTTAATATAGTTTTGTTACATATTACATAATGCATTTTCTAAACTTATTTAAACGTGTCCATATCTCTTTGGTACAACATTTGTAATAACATATAATATTTACCATAGAAAGAGATACCAATATGGAGTCCAGAATATTACACACAATTAACTCTACACCAGCTCGAAATCATTTTCAAAAGTGACGATGAAAAAACTAGCATTCCACTTATATATGAAAGACTTAAAATTTTGCATCAAGTTGGAGACGTTTTATTAAGCAAATATGCAGGTATAATTAAGTTATCACAACAGAATTATATACGCGCGAAAAAAAATTTTTTTCCAAACATACGGTTCGTTATAGTATTTTTGTTTGCTCGTTGTAACATAACTTACTGAGAATTATTCTCTGTTTTTTGGAAGATAGAAAAAAAGATTCTTTAGTAAAAGAGATAATAGATGTATCATATCCAGTATACATGTACTCATTAAAAAAATTATTATTATTATATTATTAGTATTATAATATTCTCTCATCAGTCGAAATAAAACGTTGCACAAAATGTGGAAATAAAATTAATAAAAATAAATCTCTTTGTATGCGGAGAGATAGATATTACCAATAAAAAGATAAACACACTTTTTGTTGCAAATTTGATCTATTCTGTAATATGAAATCCACATTAGATATACCAAATAAATCAACGTTTTGGATGAATATGATGTGAGGACGGTCTCAAAAAATAAAAAAGAAAAAAGAAAATAAAAATTAGCGGTTAATAGAGTTGATAAGATGCCATATTATATTGTAGGTAGTTTCATGGAATGTGTCAAATTGTGTGAAGGCAAGCCACTTAAATTGTTGGACATAATTATGAATGAATTCGAATCATATCAAGACAAACCAATATACGAACATGAGGAAGGTAATTATTGCTAGGTAATAGTGTACGTGCATACGTGCGTGCAGGTTTGTGCTGGGCGCTGATATGTGTGTGTATGTATATAAATTATAAAAGGATTATAAATTCAAACAATATTGTAAAATCGTAATATAAGTTTGTGTATATCTTGGAAAAATCGTGTTGAAGTTTGTGTCTCGAAAGATTTTTATGACAAATTATTCAGTGATTAGTACTTAAGGATTTGGTACTCTTGATTATAAATATTAATGAGAATTCTGTATTGTATTAGACCCATAAAAGTGCGAAATTTGTAAAGTGCAAATAGAGTAAATTTCTAAAACAAAAAATCTTGTATGGACAATAACGTTTGTTTTCTACTGATGAATACTATACAGATATAATTTAATCTTTGTAATTAATTGATTTAACTACTGTGTATTATGTTTGGTAAGTAGTATTATAATGCTGCTTTATTGAACTTGATTTCAGTTGATCTATACACCAAGGCTCATACATTAGTAAGCGATATATGGTTTTATTTTAAGGAACATGAGTTCAGTCTTGATTATGATTCAAAATTGATGGAGTCTACAATGTTCGCCGATTATCGCATCTCTCAAGTTCTTCTTCATTTTAAAGTTCTTAACTATAGTGAAGAACTTTTGATCAGATTAGAAAAAAACGGTAAAACGCCTAATATTAGATTATTCTTTACAAACGGTAAATCCTTTATTTTTATTCGGAATCCTGATTTACGAACTGTACATTCAATGTATGAAAATTGTTTTTTGATAGATCCAATGCTTAAAAAATGTCATTAATAAATACAATTAAGTATTCAAATAAAAATTGACTTATATTTTTACATTATTATTATTATTAACGGGTTTCATACAGCTGTAAGCTATCTTCCCGTTCCTAATAGACATGCTATATTTTTACATATTGCATAAAAATTTCCAAATATTCTTTGCTTCGATTAACTTCTATGTGGAGGATTTGCTGTGTCGTAGAGTAAAATTCTGTGTTTTACTGCAGACGAGCTGAAGTATGGGAGCAAAGAAGAAATAGAAATACGTAGTTGCTCGATCTTCGCAATAAAACTGCTGGCTGAAGAAATGCAGGATGTGTGTCACGATTTAGTGAAGAAAATTGAAAAGGATGTTAATTATACCATCATTATCGATAATTTCTTGTGGGATTATCGACAAGTATACGATCAGCTACTGATGGAGACACAACCACTTCCAAATATTAAGTGTGTGTACTACTAGAATCTCCTTGTATTGCCGTAAATTCCCGAATGATTTCGCTGATCGCTGGAACATTTTCTTTTATCGAAATATATCGTTTTGGAGCAATTTTCTTTTCCTCTTTTTTTTATTATAGGATATTTTTGTATTACTATTTATTATTATTACTTTATTATTTTTTATTTATCTAAAAGAATATAATGACATAATTGATTTCAATTTTATCGATTGAGAAATAGACATTTCAATACATAAATAATTTCTTTTAACATTCTGATAAAAGTAGAATTATTAATATAAATATTTTATCCAAATATAATAAAAAATAAAAAAAAATATTTTTCCAAATTTATATATATTAGAACTTTGATGCAGAGAGAGATGAGACCAAGCATACATTCAGATTACTTATTTTTACTCATCACGAATAATAGAGGAAATATCGGATTTAAAAAATTGAGATTTTGGATAATTTTTCAAGGTTAATTTCCATTGTACTTTCATTGTAATGCGATAAATAGAACAGCAAAACATTGCGGTACAGTACAGGTAAAAAGAATAAATTTTACAAAGTTTTAGGCTAATGGACTTGTGTGCTCTATTATCAACGCGATCAATAATTCTAAGGAGAGTTGCTGTTCTTCAGAGAAAATCTGAGCAATTTTTTTCTTTTACATTATATATTAAAATAGATTAATTTTTTGCATGTTTCATAACTCGTATTTGATAAAATAGATTTATAAATTTTCAAAATTCTTTGTTATAGATTCGTGAATTAATAGGTTACTTTAAAATATGATAAACTATGATAAGGTATATTTTCGCTAAACAATGTAAAGTGCATATAAATTAGATTATATATTTATTAATGTAAGTTAAAAAAAGAAGAAATATATACAAAAAAAATCTTGGACATATCTTCAGTGTACCAACTTGTACCATAGACTTAATAGACGAAGCCTTTTACGAAAAACATATGATAGACTTAGGCAACTTTGGTGAGCTTCGGATAATTCCACCGGCATGATTCGGAAATATTCGGCTTTTGTGATAGAAACAGACTACACTAGGGTTGCGTTCCGAAATACACTGATAATTTACGTAACATGAATTATAGAGATTACCTGGCTCTGTTTTTGGAATTGTTGAACAATGTTCAATAACTGAATAATATTCCTTATTTAAGAGTTTACATTGTGCATAATTTAAAAATAATGGTGTCTTCATTTGATTCAAAGATAATCATTCTTCATCATTTGGTTTTTCACTGAAAATCCAATATCAATTTGTATATAAAAATATCCTCTATAATTATATGACATAATATTCTTTATCTTATGTCTTAATTAATTAAGTTACAAAAAACATAATTCATTATAAGTAAAACTTACATTAACATAAGTTGTTCCAACATTCCAATAGCTTTTGTGTGTGCATGTTTCAGATGCACTGTTGTATTTTTCTTCTTTGAATAAAGCATTTCTTTTTTCCTTTAAATGTGAAATGTTTTCAAGCTTTTCATCCTCTGTCATTTGCCATGATTCTTTCTCATATTCATCTGGCAATATCGCTCTTTGACAAGTTCTATAAAATATAATAGTTTTTATTGGTTTTATTATTTTATAACATTCTACACTTAAATTAAAACAAGTGTATCTTTATATTTTTGAAAGAAAGATTTTATATTTATACCTATCGTAAATTCCAGATCTTGAGGATGTTTTATAAGTTCATTCAAATCGATGTAACCAATGCCTTTATTCTGGAACACCATAACAGTGATAATTACACTCCTCTGACTGTGGCTTAACAGCTTCTCTTAGTGTTTTAGAAACAAAAGGATATGCAGTCGCTAGCTAAAGCAAAATTCGTCATAAAAAGTACTTTAAACGCATATTCTAAAATAAGCATACATGTTTATAACAATGAACATTGCAAACATACATGTTTTATGTACTTCGAAACAGGCAACTTCATTCAATGCCATCTTTTGTACAATTGCTTCCCATACTTCCAACTTAAATTTTTTTCCTAATACAAACTCCATTGGATTTCCCATTGTCCTACTGTCATCTCTATCAATGTTTTGTCAAAATCACATTTTGAAGTTTTAAAATGAAATATAACCTAGAAATATATAATAATGGGAGTTATAAATAACTAGTATATTTGTATGACAATGTTTATGACAAGAGATACATACTTTTGTTCCTGGTATAAAATTAATAGTTTTTGTTCCAGCATGAACAACAATTTTTATTATACAATCTTTGTCACTCATCATGGCATGTATATATCTAGACAAAATTAATTATTTATAAGACGATTTAAAGTATCACGTATCACGATTAATGTATCATTAATGTTATATTAATGTATTACTAATGTTAATTTTATAAAGTGCTAGTTTTATTCAAATTTTTCATAATCTGGCCATTTATATTTATGTAATTAATAATTTTTAATTGTATAAAACGAAATAAAATGACACATGAGGTTAAATTCATATTTAGTCGCAGAGTATACATAAAGTATGGCCTTTGCGTGACCGTCAATGATTTGAAAACTCGACTATTAGCAATTGCGCGTCCCATTATGTTAATTCCGAAAAAATACTGAATGTTGATTATACGCATATTATTTCTGCTCGTGGTATATATTATATACAAATTATAATTCAATTATTTGCTTGTGCTATGACAGGTGCTACAGATTTTATAAAGAATATTGCATACTTATCAAGGTCATCCGAAAGTAAGAAATGCTGTTTGATATTGGTTGCGAGAGAACCTGGTAAGTCCTCGACAATTTTAAACACTCTTTTCACATTATCATATTGTCGTCAACAACTCTTCAGTGTGATCCCCGTCTTCTTTGCCACTTCGTCCATATCCTTTCTACTTTTGGATGTTATTTTCTTTCCCAGTAATTCGCGTATAACATCATCAAATTCGTAATACCTGAAATAAATAATGATTTATATCAGTATCTTGTAAGGAATTAATAACAGTTTCAATTTTACGATCACTAGATTACATCATACTTTGATTCTTACGTTTCTATAAGCATTTGACTAGTTTGAGGTTCTATCTGAAAGGCCAACTGTTCGCTGGCGAGCTTAGTAGGAGTATGAAGTAATTTCTCAAGTAGAGCATAGATGTGATAGTGATCAAGTATGTCAGATGCGATCAGCTCAAGCGGTGTATTAGTCTGTTGACATATTCCTCGCTGATGCAGAATATTGACTGCCTCGCTGGCTAAAAAGAGACATCCATTATAATAGATTAATAAATCCAATTTATGTGCAGGCAAGTAAATAGAAGGTTAGATTATATTCCTATCACTCACAAGAATGCCCGTCGACCCAAAGCTGATAGATTTCAGGATCGACCAGAGTGTAATTGCTAATAAACACATCAACCTCCGACAACATGTTGAGATTAAGTTTACGCTTATTTCATTTTACATGAGTCGATCACAGACGCGAGATCATCGCAAAAGTCATACTGACATCGACCTGAGACACGTTGTGTTTGAGAAAACTCGTTTATATAAAATCATTATCATGTTTCCACGTATAAAAGTTACGGAATCTCATCGACGAAAAAGCTCGATCGATCATATTTACTATATTTAGGTTAAATATAATTCCATGTTGGCCACCATGTTGGCTGTGACGTTAGTACCGACGCTTGTTTGACTCATGTAGTACCGACGCTCGTTTGACTCACGTGGTGTCGCTTTTGAATTAGAAACGGCGAAACAGCATACTAGAAACGGTGCGCGTCTTCGAAGACCTACGTAAAATCATATCTGTGCGAATCGGTGCAAATCGGCGTCATCATCCGGCGATGAGACGAAAATAATGAAGATCTCTTATGTCGAAAGGTAATTAAATGGATATAAATGAGCGAGATCGTATTTCGATGTATAAATTGAGCGATTGAAATATCGATTCTCTTCACCGGCGAACTCATCGACCGTGCGCGCGCGGAGATGTGCTTATTTCATTTATATATAAAGCTATTTACAACTGCCTTATATATTGTTAATGTTTTATATATTATTAAATTATATCACATTACATAGTATCATATCATATGCATTATTAGTGGATTTATTATTTATCGTAAGGAAGAGGCGGTTATACGCTGCGTATATGTATATGTAGACGATAAATTTGTAATAAAATAACACACACAAAATAACATGCAAAAAACTCATATTTTCTGTCTTTCGATGAATATTTCTGAGAATGTCATTCTCATGACGAATATTTCATAATGTAGTATCGCAAATATTTAATAATGTAGTATCTTTTTGATGTATAGATCGCCGCGCGCTGTGCTGTTAGCGGACAATTTCCTCTACCAAATGGTGAGTGCAGTAAAATATTTTTAAATTTATTATAATAATTGTGTTAAATTGAGAGAGAGAGAGAGAGAGAGAGAGAGAGAGAGAGAGAGAGAGAGAGAGAGAGAGAGAGAGAAAGGGAAAGAGAATTTTTCGCTATCGAGAAATTAATATATTCCATTGTAAAAATCGAAAAAGATAATTAAATTTTAATATAATTCTGATGAGATAATTAATATCAGTCATCAATAAAATAATTAAAATAGTTTCGTTAGTTTCGTCGTTGATTAAAATTTACATCAATTTTCAACTTTCGAATTAATTTCGAAGCAATAATTTGCAAAATACTGTACTATGTATTTAAGCGCGAGGAGTCAATTAAACTCAATAATCATTTTTATTGCGTTACGATTCTACATTTTTTTTGCTCTTTCATTAATATCATAATATGAAGCATGAGTGTGTTATATTTTAGATTTTAATTGGATGTTTTTGATCGGATACTATTTTCATAATTTTAAATATTTTAAAATGAGCTTTTAATTATAGTTCTTAAAATAAAAATAAGATTAGAAATTAATCTAGAAATTAATGCATTCCTTAAGAGCGTCTTCTTGCGACATTATCAGCCGCGAATTAAAGTCGCTAGCCGGCTTCAAGATACAGCTGTCGAGTAAAAAGGTCACACCATGTTACGTGGTGATACGGCCCTGTCGCATGTCAGTGCTTTATCGGCGATGCATTTTTATTTTTTCGTCGCAATCAGTAAATGCTTAATTAAAGTAATCGCCGGACTTTGGAGCGAAATAATACGGACGGTGTCGTAGCTCGCGCGGACGCAATTAATTCGCGGCGAGGCGACGTCACGTAACGTTAAACTTGTTAAACTCGTTAACGCGGGAAACGCGCGTTAACCGGCTACGACTGCCAACGCGACCGAATAAATATTGTAGTACCGTAACAAAACCTGGCTGGATGCCGGATTCGCGTCTTGACCGAGTATATCGATCGGGCCATGTAGAACAGAATGATGAATACGATTCTCGTCAACCATGTATAATGAGATAAAAAGTATGATGCTTCTTCTTCTCCTTCTTCAGGCTAAAATAAACAACGTCGTTCTCTATGAAATATAGGAAAAATATATCGCAATTTAAGATATTATTAACTTCTCTTTGAAATGATGACTGATGTTCTACTAATTTTGAAGTTTTTCTGCAACTCTGTAATAATGTTGTTATATTATATTATAACTCGTATATATTTTCTAAAGCAAACAATAATATTAAAAAATTTTAACATAAAAAATTAATATTCAGAGAATGAATTTTATTTTATATATATAATTATGTTATTATTCAATTTAAAGTTACACAACAGAATTATATCAATTGATTTAATTTATAATGAATAATAATTGCAAACAGAAATAAAATATAGAATTTCATGAATTATTTTACTAGTTAAAAAGTTTTATTCATGCGCGCGTGATGTATGTTATCTACGTTAATTTACATTAGAGTTAAAGACAATTTGCATAAAGAAATTGTATAATTTATATTTTTATGTATGTAAAAGCATACTATAAAGTATAATAGCCCGCTCGATATACTATGTTAAGATACATATTGTATCAATCTTTGTTTGCAATCTTTAATAAGAAAAATGAGGTATACTAAATAATATTTTTATAAAATAATGCGTATACACATTAACAAAAATTTGAAACAAGCCATGTGCATTCTGTGCAAAATCTGTGATGAAAATATCGGTTCTTCTTCTGCATCATATGACATGTCGACTCATAATATTACAGACGTCATTTCCATCTACTTAACTCTCATAATCCTAGCATTAGTTGGTCATCATTGCCTCTGCGTATTAATTATAAATGTATTACAAATTGATGAGACATTGTATTTAATCATAGTTTTCAAATGTCAGTATATATTTATTTTGACTAATACATATTAACTTTTCGTTTATATTCTAAAATATTTTTTAATTTTTCTAAAAATAAGATTATACTTTATATATTGTATATTATATATATACAATATATAAAAAGTAAAATCTTATTTTTAGAAAAATTAAAAGAAATATTTTAGAATACAAATGAAAGGTTAATACATTATACATATACACATATACTCGTATATATACGGATATTGTAATGCCTCATTAATTCTCTGAAGTTCCTCTGTTAAGGATTCAATCTGCTGCTTCAGCTCTATTTGGCATATTCTGTAAGAAAAAGAATAGATATGCGTAAAAATAATAAACTTTTTGTAATTTTTGTGCCCTACAACTCATAATGTAGAATAAGTATGCAAACATAACCATTCTACAGCATTCCAATAATTATACTTGTAAATTGAAGCTGAATTTTAAAATACGCAGCAATTCTCGTAAAATAGATAACGAAAAAGTATTTTGTGTGCGTGTAAATAAATCGCAATTCTTGTGAAATATAGATAACGAAAAAGTATTTTGTGTGCGTGTAAATAAATCGCTATTTTTAATCGACACGATTCAATGAACATGTATTTTGCGATTAGATACTACGTTTCGTGAAAGAAATGTGAGAATAACAAACATATAGAACTAAATTTTGCAAAAAGAAACGCGAAAAGTAGAATAAAATTTATTATTCGTGCATGCGGGCTGCAACGAATTGCAACGAAAAACTTGCCTTGTAACGCGAATTCTTTCATCCAGCTGATCCACCGTAGGTTTCAAGAGACTCATAAGATCCTCCGTTAATGCATCCCGCGTATGATTCTCGCAAAGGTCGTCTATCTTGTCACTCGCCGTGTCGCGTGTCGCCGTCCATGTTATAGATTGTTATGGGTTATGGCTGCAGTGAAGAGTAGGGAGGCGAGAGGCAGCGACCCGATTACCGCGCTTTATTGGTCCGCCATATTGACTAACTCGATACTTCGATATATCGATACTTCGATACTTCGAGAATCGCAATATTTTCAAATAGAACGGTCATACAAGAAGGCGTCGTGGCGGAGCGTGCAGTCGCATCTGAATCGCTCCGTGTTTCTCGCAATTTTCACCGCGAGAAACACAAAGATTTTTATTCTAGTGGTGTATCTCTCGTACGAGTAATCATCGTAGGTAAGTTGCGTAATTGTGCCGAACGTTTGGCGTGAAAATTGGCGTTAAATTCCGCGTATAATTATTCCGGGGTGCCTCGCTGTTGCTGCGCGTGATTTGGCGCAAGACCGTGTCTCTTGATACAATTATTATCACCTCGGCATCGACAATATATCCGCGTTTGTAGTTTCCGAATCGAAATTGTCTTTACATATTTCAAGTTATCTTTTCTACAAAGTGCAACGGGAATGTAAGATTATCGTCAGATAAATATCGTAATTCTGTAATTATAGTTGTGTATAGCGTGTGTCCCGCGAATACAGTATGTCTCGAAATCAATATCGTGCATATTAACAAGATATATTGCATAAGATATACATTTTTTTAGTAAATGGTTAAAGAATATAATTTCTATTTTGTAAAATATAGTTTGAGAAAGTGATGTATATATAATGACAAAAAATATTGTATAAATATTTGTTTCAGATACTGCGGTGATATTCCTGATACTGTTTAGCTGTTGTTGCAGAATGATATATTGACCGTTACAACGACTGGTGAGTAAAATAATTGAATTTTTCTTTTTGCAATAACCGATTATTATATGATACTTGCCTGTATAAATTATTATATGAATTTTTATCATATTTTCTTGATGCCAAAACATAATTTATTTTAAACTTTGCTTTGTTAACGATAAATACAAAATTTATATACAAATTATGCAAATAATTTAAAATCTACAATAGTACATATCTATTGTAGAAATCTGTTATTATTACATGGCTTGTCAATGCATAGAAATTTATGATAAATGATAAATAATAAATAATATTTTTTATGAAAATAACATTTAATAAAACTATATATTAATTTATATTTATATTTATAAAATTTATTTTATAAAATTTATATTAACATTTATATAAAAATAAACCACAAACTGTCTTTAGAATAAATTAGAAAAATATGTATATATCTACACAGATATATACATAACATTTATTTTACATTACTTAAATATTTCACTAGAGATGTTATTGCGTATAGGATCATACACCTATATCACATTTAAATTAATATCGCTTTTGCGATCATTAGAAATTCAAAATGATATCAAAATCTCTACATGGTGTATCTATATAGAAGGGAAGGAGTCTCCCTTATAAAGTAAACAAATACAATCATGAGAATATTAGATATTATTTTTATATAAACATGCGCACACACACACACACACACACACACATATATAAATTAATATAAATTTATATAAATTAAAAATAATTTTTGATTTTCTTGAAATTTTGCATATATTTGCTTGTGATGTCGCAGATTTTATTAATCGTCTTCAAATTTGTTTAATAATTAATATATTTTAACTTTTATCACAACAATGATAATTAATCAACAAAATTAATATTAAAAAATATATAATAAAATAAAAAACATTACATTGTATAATATAAATAAATTTCAATTTTGGATAAATTTTAATTTAGTATTGGATTTAAAAAAGTGTATCGTAATTATTTGATTATAATAAAATAATACATATGTAAATAATTATTTTGAAAAAAATAAGAAATAAAAAGAAAGATTAAAAGATCAACACATCATGTTTTAAATACAACATTAAAATTTTCTATGTGATAAAACATTAATAATCTTGCTCCTACTTCTTTGTTCATTTCTTATTAAAATATATATTTGCATAAGTTTATAATTTAATTATTAATGAAACAACAGGTAAACAAAATGAATGATATATTAATTAAATTAGGTGTTTTTTAACTTTTAAATAATTTCTGATTTTTCCAAAGTTGTATATTATGTTTACTCTTTTAATGTTGCAAGTTTTATTAATTATTTTCAAATTCTTTTTAACCATTATTATCAATATTTGTCTTAAAAAAATTGCACGGATTTTATTTTGATTTCGTTAAAACAAATTACAATTTTTAATCTTCTTTTTAAGATTATTGAAACTAGATTTGCATATTACTCTATTAAAATAAAGGATTTATTTCTTGATATGCTTTCTTAATATAAGTATGATTTAATCGACATATATTTTTGTTGATCTTGAAATTCTACATAATTGTGTTCTGATTTTTATATTGTAACTTATATCATTAATTATTTTTTTATAGATATTGGCTGATGTCTGGACGTTTAATGGCTATCGCCGAAATTCGACTAAGTTCGCAGAAATTCGGTGAGTGATTGATAAATATTAATATTCTATTATCTGTGGTCTGTACATTTTGAAATGAGATATCCGAATAAAATTTCATAACATTTTTTTAATACTAAAGAGTAGATTTTACTAGAATGGTAATAATATAAATAAATTTTTTTATAATCTTTGAATAAATTTTTAAATATTTTATTGCCAAAAATATATATCACGCATATCTTAATCAACTTTAAATTTCATATATACATATTTCAGTAGGCAATGACAATTATAAGATCTATTTTGTAACACGATAGCTACATCAGCGTGTTTTTAATTCATGCTAATCATAAAAGGTCTTATTTTTGCTCTAACACGTCTTTTTAAATTACAAAATAAAGTAAAATATAATAATATTCTTCTCTCTCTTTTTTTCTCTCTAATTTTTTTCGCGGTATCTCATTGACGTATTAAAACGTTATAATCGTTATAACGTTAAAAAGTATGTTATATTCTATACTTTTTACCTTTTTTCTGCTATTGATATTCTATATTGATCA